>CAVLGL010000084.1:17209167-17809167 GCA_963668995.1 Parnassius mnemosyne | reverse complement strand
ACTCGCGTAATCTAAGCTTTGAAAGTCAAGTTTCAAAGAAATATTTGTCATATTTCGTGGTTTTATGAAAGTTAATTTTAAAGTTAAATGTGAAATTTGAATTTCAAGTCATATTCACATTGAGGGTTAATTAATCTTTTATGGCATACATACATGCGATATGAATGCACAGAAAAGCGTGTGTTTCTTTGAAAGTTAAGTTATTTTTTGCCACGTGAATTCTTAATAAAACTTAATGTGAATATATTTCTATTGAAAATAGAATATTATGGTGTTTTTATAGGAGAGGGGGCAAACGAGCATGCGGCTCACCTGACTTGTGACTACCGCCGCCCATGAACATGTTATGTGATGTAAAAATATGAATATAATATTATGTTCAGTGAATTTTATTTACACTGTAAAAATAACCGTGTAGTGGCTTTGTATGAATATTTCCTACCCCTTTTATCGTCCCATAGGTGTCTAAAGAAGCAACAGAGGGAAAAAGAAAAACAAAAATTAAAACCGCGTTTACCAACCCGCCTGCCAAGCGTGGCAACTATGGCAGTTATCCCCATATGAGACAATCTATGAGAGGTCTATGTTCAACAGATTTTGATAGCCTGTAACGGTAACGGTAAAGATAAAACCTGTGATTTAATATTGTATTGTAATTCCCTTACATTAAAGTAATTTGTTTTTCTTTATATTAAAAGCCAAACTGTGATAATATTGTATATAATATTATAAAAATGTGCTAATTGAATGTTACATTAAAAAGTAACTCATATTCTCTCATAAAAATTTTTCAACTCTCATCTGTTAGGTATCGATTTGTATCATATAGCAACACGGGCCACCGGCGCAGCGCGGCGGACCGGAGGGGAGTAGCCTAAATGCTGTTTTCCCCGATACGGAACTTTTCTGCGATGGAAAATCTGCGCACCCAAAAACAATCCCGTGTCACTACGATAATCACATCTTACAGTTAAAACAATAAACCAACTATTTCACACACACATAGATACATTACGTATATAACAGTATCGCTGGGTGACAGCCACATTGTTCTTTCTAGGCGCATCAAATCTTTCATGATATATAACTAATTTTCTTTAAACTACACTACTCTTGTTATTATAATATAATGTCTTGCTGTCCGTGTATCATTCTTGCAAACCATCAAGTTAACTATTTATTTAGAAGATGCCTGATCGTAAGGAAATTCTACTTTTTAATTTTTATAAGGTTTATTTTATTTGGTTATAAAATAGCGAATGGAAAATGAGGACTTTTAATAAAAAAAAGTGATTTGATTTTACCAATTCCGATTATACCATTTAAAAAGGTTGCAGATTGCAGTTTGCCCAGCCAAAAATGCCATACTCGCAATTTCATATACGCAGCTTTCGACATATTCAATGTATAAGCACAATAGAACGTGTAGCCTTTGAAGATCTGACTTCCGTGTGTGTTGAATTCAATAATAAATATTATATTCTCAATCTTGTTTCGGTCTTTTAGTGCATTAATTTTAATTTCTTTTTTATAATTACTTATTTTTCATATAATACTTGTTTGACGTGCTTGAGTTTGGTGGCCAGGTATTTATTATCATAGATCCTTTGTGCTCTGAAACTCTTGCATAAATAAAAAGCGCTATCTATTATGTAACTAGTCCACTGCTATAAAGTGTGAAGCAATTGCTAAATGTGCGACATTTTGCAGGCGGATTGGTAAACGTAGTATGAAACGTCTCGCAATTCTGGCGCTGCACCACTAGATATTTTACATCTACCATTTTTAAATAGCTTCGAATGGCGATGATATTGATTAATGTAGTTTATAGTTAAAAAATATAATCGACTCTGATACTATAGCTATATAGTTTTATTAATGTAGAATTTTCAAGTAATGCACATATTATATTATGTAAGCTAATTAATTTTGATTTATTTAGCTTATATGTCGAATATGGAAAATGCCAAAAGCACTTTATGGATTTTAATAGAAGGTGGTATAATGATACTGCCTTTGTCAGATGTAAAATATCCAGACTGGCTATTGGCAGCATCACAGTCACAGTATACTGTAACCTATAGACATCCACGTCTATACTTGGTAAAGAATCAAAAATCAGGTGTCTTGTCTCCCCTGAGGTCTAAGATGAAATGCCTCATTTTTAGTAGAAAGGGTCACCGATTCTCTCACCGTACGAACACAGTAGCGTTAAGCTGTTATTTTATGATACATTTCTAACCGACCCATTCGTGCTACAACCACAATATAGCTGTAGCAAGGCTGTACCAAGTATAATCAAAGAGAAGCAGGAAGGATAGCAGTGGAATTCTAAGAGCTGATAAAGTTGTTGAAACACTCATTTTTATTTAAATAAATCGATTTCGGAGAGCAATTTATATAACGTGTTAAAATGAGGATATCATTTATAACGTCTACAGTTTATGACAGATAATATGTGGATCGAGAACGTTTAGTGATAATAACCATCAAAAAGATATATCGGTCGTTACGGAATCTGAACTACCTTTTATAAAGGATATTTTAAGTGAAACCATTCTATTAAGAACACTCGCCTTAGTATATAGTATAGGGTCACTTAGCTATCAGTAAGAAGGTAAATTATGGCTGCGGATAATTAACTAAACCTAATTTATTGTTTCATAATTTTAATGAAATAGTGTTAAGACATTAAATTATTTAATATTATTTCAAATGAATGAATTTAACTGATATACTTGGATTTAACATCAAAATATTGGTTACTTAAATTGTAACTCCATACTATACCTTTTCCTTTTTAATTTTTCCGTCAATAATCTATTGGATAAAGCGTTCTTCCCTACTATGCGAGAGATCTTTTCGTTTTTAACATAAATGTTAATTTACGACATTAATTATAAAGAACCACATCCTGTTTACTTTCAAAATAAGAAGCAAATGTATAAACAATATATTTATTTGGCAATACTAGCCCATGAAGTGACGGTGTAGTATAAATATAAACTTTTTTATTCAATATAGGTTATAAATAGTATATGCTTATTGAAAGTCAATCTTATGTTTAATTTGCCACTATGAGAATGTTCACTATGCCATATACCCATATAACAGAGGTAAACAAACCAGAAGATGGGCAACAGCAGAGATTAAAAAAGATGCGGTTACCAAACAGATGTATTGACAACTGCAGGTTTTTTCCTATTAGTAGATAAGATTAAGTTAATCATCGTCATCATATCTATTTACTAGCTGTGCCCCGCGGTTTCACCCGCGTATATCACGCCTCTGCGCCTTGCGACATGCCAACTTCAAGAGAGATATCACGACGGACGGTTTCTGAATTAACAAAGATTTAAAAAGTGAAATATGTTACAAAATTACATGGTTAAGGTAATTGTTGGTTATGCATCATACAGGTACTGATACGAATAATGTGGCCTAGTTTGTACCGGCGTTACTATTTCACATTTTAACATGAAAAAGTAGTTATTGTGACATAACTGTAATAGTTAAACATATGGTATCGCAGACATTTTTGGAGATATTGATATCCTCTATAAAACTGAAGTACATCACTTTGCTCTATTATCAATAGTTTCCGCAGCGTACGCGATATAAGGATTCTTTTTGGTATTTTTTTCACACCTTGGGTTACATTATCGAAGTTTTCATACGGATCCCTAACTTTTTTGAAAATATTATATAGCCTATGTTCATCAGGGATAATGTAGAATTCTAAGGGTGAAAGTATTTTTCAAATCAGACCAGTACTTTCGGAGCCTATTCTATTCAAACAAACAAACAAACAAATCCTTCCTCTTTATAATAGTAGTGTAGATGTAGATTACTATTCCCGCAAGATAAAGACAAACTAAAAGTTAATGATTATTTGTATTTTTTTTTCTTATGGTATATAAATAAAGGAATGTAAATAAATGGAGCTTGTAAAATTTATTTTCTGTTAAGAAACGTTAAATATTCTATGATTAATATAATAAAGTTACAGTAGATATCATTTTTGTTACCGCTATGATTTAAAAGCTACACTTAAGTCGCGGCCCTTACAGTTTTTAAGTCGTAAATCAATATCAAAGATCTGTTAAAGTTTTGCGCAGATATCTCTTTATTTAAAAACAAATTGCTGTCCGTAAGTCTCGCAAAAACTCTAAAATGACTGGACCGATTTTGATGAAATTTTCTGTGTGTTTGAGTTATCTAGACGATGAAACCCTAAATTATCTAAACGATTCACAATTGAATCCAATAATTTGCGCTGTTGTCGAGATCTAGGGCAAATTGCTAGTTTTTAATAAGTGTACAAAATGTTTTTTATTATGTGTGTGCTTGCGTGCATGTGTGTGTATATAGCTCAAACAAATCTACGTCTACCCTCGATTGAGAATCAAAATGCAGCAAGCGTTCTCACCCATGAGAACTAAGATGAAATGAATCGTTTCCAGTAAAATCGTCTCTAATTTTTTTATGTCCAACAGCAGCATTGAGCTGCTATTACACATCATTAAAAAAAGCTGGAGCGTGACTCTACCATTATTAAAACCACGTAATATCATAATTTATAAATTCTCACAGCTGTTACCCAGAGGAATAGGTATAAAATGAAATGAAAATAAGTTCTCGCAGGTAGATTCTAGTTACTTCCATTTGGAACGATTCTGAGGCACTTCTCTCGCTTCTTTCATATCCATACAATCTATGCATACATGCTCGTCGGTTAAGGGTACTTTAAATTTGGCCCATCTTCAATATTTCGCCAATTAGGCCGATAAACTTCCGGCTAGGGCGTTCCTTACCGACTCTGACACTCACTTCTGCAGCATAAATTTGCTTTGTCATGCTTTCCTCCTCCAGCACTTCTGCGTGTCTACACTATCGAAACATCTTTTTTAAATTCTAGTAAAAACTTCTTCTTGCAAACCACACTCTTATTACAAAATTTCTCACCCTATCATTAAGATTCAGCCCTAACGTAATTCTTAATGGGTGCATTTCTACAGTATTAATTCTTCTTTCATGATTTTTCTGCCATAAAAAACTATCACAACCATAAGTTAAGGTAGGGACTTACACATCATCGTGAATTGCTATACGTGCCTTTTGTGACACTTTCTAATTTCCCACTAGAATGAAGAGATCCATTTACTCTGTGTCCTGTGTATAATTGAATAACAGATTTCTAATTAATTTTTTTATAAGATTATTTTCATAAATAGTAGGCCATATACCGAATACAAGCACATTCATTCTTAATTTTTGGATTCAGAAACACATATTTGCATAAAACTGCGAAATATAATCAAAAATAATGGTTTACAATTTATATTACGATAAAACAGCACAGACGGTAATTATTACAGCGAACTAATTCCATTTCGAACTGAACGTTGACAGCTGTAGTTTTATTTCTTTTTACAACAAAGCCTGGCGGAAAAGGCCTAATTGGAAATGCCGCAGAGGTGTTGCAATCAATGTCATTCGCGTAAGCTCAGGTGTAAAGCACGACAAATTAATGTTTACCTTTACTTTATAGTCACTAATTATAAAACGCGCAGCATGTAGAATATACCAAAATCAATAGTGTTACGCGGATTTAACACATTATATTTATTTTTTTAGCCAAATTCAAAAATGAGGAGGAGGTTTACGATTCGACTGTATCTCCTTTTTGTATGAACTTTACACGATATATTTGTCAATTTTGAACCGAATTTAACGATTCTTTATTATTAAAATGATTATACTTCAGAAGTGGTCTTATATAAACTCGGAGAAAAAATTTCACCATTCAGAGTGGTAAAATGGGGGATGAATTTATAACGTAACTGTTCAGATTACATTGTAATTGTAATATCCCTTAGTCGACTCTAAAAGGCAAAAAATAATTTTATTAAAAACTTAAAAGCCAACCTTAAAAATGCGTGAGTGTCAGGAACAATTTCCTTGCGTAGTATATTATTATTGATAGACGTAGGTATTATGTTACTGGTTAACAAATACAAATAAATGAATTACTACCGTCTATTAAAATGAAGCGTTATTTGAAATATTTCTTTCATGGCAAGATAAGAAAAAGTGCGAGATGGGAGATGGATATTATTCCATCTCACTTCCTTATTTCGCCGCCAAGGCCATCTACACTATGACACAAGCGGTAGGGACGAAAAAATCTTACACTTTTTATCGCCTAGCTCCCATCCGCCAAATCCGTACCGTCCGATAAAGAACTTCGGTCCAATATCTTTACATTCTGAAGTTGGGGTTTTAATTGTATTAACTCCATAATTAGATATACATTATTTTGTATTTCCAGCATCTTTAGAGCGTAAATTCATTTTATTTTTTTTTGAAGTCGGTTTTTACTTTGAATTAAATAAAATATATGTATAAGCTTGTACAAAGTTAATTGAAGTAGATTACTAAATTTTATACATAATTAAAATATCGCAGCAACACCTTTATCAGCATCTGTTTTAATATATTAAGCGTCACTTTGTTATGAATTTATTCATAAAACTGGCAATAGCCATAAATTAAAAATTGATCAAAATAGAATATATTAAAAAAAACAGAGTAGACTCAGTAGTGATGTGAATAAAATATTGGTTCAGTTGCAACACAATGGCCTACCGTTGTAGCTCATTGTACTAGGTGGTACAGGAATAGATCGTGAGAAAACCTGTATGTCTGATCAAGGAAATATTTCTAGAAAATATGATGTCAACCAACATGCACTGGAGCAATGACACTTTCTGGGGCTGCAGATATATAGTTAAAAATAATATATGTGTGAACATTATTTTCATATTCGTGTCTGTGATATTCGAATGGTTAAAACAACAGCGCAGTGGCTTCTTTGCACAATCAGAAGTTTTCTTATAATATGACAGTGACAAACGAGCTAACAGTCTACCTTATGCTAAGGTATTCTTGTTTTTATCCGAATTCAAAAAAGAGGAGTTACTCAATCGACCGTATTTTTTTTATTTTATAGGATAGGGTGACAATTGAGCACACAGTCCACCTGATGGTAAGTGGTTGCTGTGACCCATAGACATCTACATCTATCCTCAATAAAGAATCAAAATGCAGATACGTAGTCACCCGTGACGACTAAGATGGAATGCCTCTTTTCCAGTAAAAAGGGTCTCCGGTTCTCTACACTCACCATACGAAATACAGCAGTGTTAAGCTGCTATTTTACGCTGGTATCCAGTAAGAGCGTGGTCGAGCCGAACCATTCGTGCTACAACTATACCACCAATATAGTTGCAGCATGGCTCTACCACGTATAAGAAAATTTCATCATTATCGTCATCATCATCATTACAGTCCTTCACAAGTCCAATGCTGAACATAGGCCTCCCCCAAGAAATGCCACAAAGCACGGTCCTGAGCCACCTGCATCTATCAACTTCCTGCATATCTTACCAGGTCGTCACTCCATCTAGTGGGGGGACGCCCTACACTTCGCCTGCCGGTACGAGACTGCCACTCGAGAACCTTTCTTCCCCATCGGTTGTAGGTTCTTCGAGCTATATGGCCGGCCCATTGCCACTTCAGCTTACTAATCCGTTGGGCTATGTCGGTCACTCTGATTCTACTGCGGATATCCTCATTTCTAAGTTTATCACGCAGAGAAACTCTGAGCATAGCCCTGTTCATAGCTCGCTGAGCAACCTTGAGCTTCCTTATCTGGCCAGCAGTGAAGGACCACGTCTCAGTTCCATATGTCATTACTGGCAACACGCACTGGTTGTACAGTCTCGTTTTCAAGTTTTGAGGTATACCTGACGAGAAGATGTGCCGTAATTTCCCGAACGCTGCCCAGCCGAGTTGAATCCGTCGATTGACCTCTCGGTCGAAGTTGGACTTACCTAGTCGGACTATTTGTTCCAGGTAAACATACTCGTCAACAACTTTAAGCTTAGTGATCCCAACAACTACCGGCATAGGTATGACATGGACATTAAACATGATCTTTGTTTTGTCCATGTTCATCTTAAGACCTATCCGTTGGGAAACACTATTGAGGTCATTGAGCATAGTGCTTAGGTCCTTCAGTGATTCTGCCATAAGGACTATATCGTCGGCAAATGGAAGGTGAGTGATGTACTCGCCATTGATGTTCATACCGTATCCTTTCCAGTCCAGCAGCTTGAAAACGTCGTCCAATGCAGCGTTGAAGAGTTTCGGGGATATGACGTCACCCTGTCTTACACCTCTCTGCAATTGGATAGGTTAATGGTAAGTGGTTGCTGTGACCTATAGATATCTACATCTATCCTCAATAAAGAATCAAAATGCAGATGCGTTGTTATGCGTTGTTTCATTAATAATAAATACAAATTTTTGTATTCATTATTTTTTTAACTGTGGTACCTCAGAATATTTTCTGTGAGAACCGATTTTGATTACTCCTCTTTATTTGAAAGCTGGCGCTTTTCATGTGATTTCATATAACTTTGATTAAGATCTGACTAGTACTTTTTGAGTCATTCTTAATAATGCGTATTTAATTGACTTCATTGATGATGATCTCATTATATTTATATTGAAGTCGGTTGTACAAAATGTTTAATTTTACCACTTGTTTTATATAAAATAAATATATTATTGCAGTTTTAAACTTTAAAGATTAAATAATAAAATGTCAATCCTCTAGTCCGATAGACAACTATCTGGTTCCAATTCATCGTGAGAAAACTAAAACATATATTTGTTTTTACACTATAGCTTGATCACAAGCTTTGATTAGAAGCTCCACGGGATAAACAATAAATGTTATACTCTAAAACTATGGTTTTATTTTTTTTAAAAACTTATTTTTACGAAATATTGATTTTTATATTTGCTAATTCGTAATTATTGTAGTATTTAACCATCGTATATTTTTATCCATAAACACAACGCAGATGCTTTGGTATTATGAGCACGCGGTCGCACTCACATTAATATTAAATTTTGAACGTATTTCTGTTAAACTAGCTTTTGCGGGTTTTATCGCGTATATTAACTTATTTTATATTCCCGACGTTTCGAGCACTTTACAGCACCCATGGTCTTGGGAGGGACTGAGGTGTTCAACGTCCCAATTTCATAGTTTACCACGGCTACCTCCAGATAAAAATTGTAATTTTTTTGTTCCGATCTACGCAGTATGAACTTGTAGTATATTGAAGTCTTGCAGTTGTATGCTTGGGTTGAGATTTAATTTTATTAATTATAGGATCCCAAGCACATGGTAGCACCCAACCACCATCTCTATTGAAATTACGAGTAGGATGTTTTTTATTTTATTTCGATAGCCTCACAATTCATCATTGGAGAGAATCGGTGTTCTGTAGCGAGGATTTGTAGTCTATCAAATCTGATTTACTGACGGGAGCGATCCTGTAAGTGTTCATAGACTGCAGACTTCCCAGAGCATAGATTCTTCACATCAGCTATGTGTTCTATAACGCGGGTTTTTATTTTTCTTTTATTTTGTTTTATGTAAGAGAAACCACATTCACAATTAAGCTTGTACACGCCTGCATCTTGCACAGATATATTACACATGACTGATGGTAAGAACTGACTAATCTTTTTCGGCGGCTGGAAGTATGTTTAAGTGGAATCACGCTTCAAAATATTTATTGCAGAGAGCACAAGGAATATGTGACAGTAAACACCTGGCCGCCGAGCTCCAACACGTCAAACAAATTTTGCTTGATAACAGACTTCGGGTCCCGCGCCTATGTCGTAGTGAAAAAGTGAAGCCGGCCACAGTCGAGTTTGTGCCTTTTGTACTATCATATATCAGAGGTGTTACTGACAAAATTGGCTACAACTTGAAGTATGCTTCCATTAAAACATACTTCAAGCCACCTAAGAAGATTAGTCAGTTTTTACCATCAGTCAATTGTAATACCATATAAGTAAAATTTAACTGTCTGTTATATTGAAATAACTGCCTCATATGAACTGAGGGAGTTATTTAAAAATTTTTGTCTGGTTGAGTGATTATAATGAAACTTTTTTATCCGAAATACTTTGAGATTTTTTATGAAAAAAAAAAAAACGGAAAATTGATAAAGCAAGTGCTCTCTGTCCATTTTTAATCTAAATAACACCACATTAATAGATCCTACCTAGGCGAAGCAGCCCTTGCTTGATCGCTAGAAGATATTTAAGCACTCGTTATTTAAAAATTATATTAAATGCAAAACACGCGGTGTATTGTGAATTCAAATATTTGGTAGGAACTACAAAGCTCGTAAATAATGTACTTTGCTGGACATAAATCATGTTCCAACATGCGAAAGGAGATTTTAAGGATTCTAAAATATTTTTATTTTAAATATTTAATGCCCTTTGAAATTTTTACGCTGTACAAACATTTGTATTTCAAGATAGCACGCAAGGTATAAAATGGATCTTTTTTGTTTTAGTTTATTTAATTTGGCAACTACTCAATTATAAATCCTGAAATATTTTGGTCAACGATTCAAAATTATAACATTTTTTTTATTTATTATTTATCATACGTTTTGTAATTGTGCGAGTATATTGCATTTCCCTTAAATGTCTCCGTAGCGTCCTGACTTAGTGTATAACTCCATCGCTCCTGGACGCATGTTCGATTCCCGAACAGAAAAAGTTACTTTTATGGTATATATTAATAGTCACGTACGTGGCTTAATTACCAATGTATATGCTTGTATAATGTTTCCACGATACAGTAAAATGTAAAACGAGAGAAATATTTTTTAAACAAAAAAAAATTGATCAAAATTCACAGTTCAAAACATTTACAAAGTTGAACTGAAAAATGAATATAAGAACTACAATACCATAACAAGCGCTAGTTACACCAGCGTAAAATTGCACTCCAATGCTACTGTGTTTTGTATAATAATAATAATTTATTTGATACAGACAACACAGATCCATTACAAAATTAAAATTAAAATTTTAAACTATACCTTAAATTTTAATTATAATTATTGGTTAATCAATGATATTATTACATTTTATTAAGGCGCAGGTTGAGCAAAATGTCGCGCTAGTCGTTATTTGTGCGATATTTAGGAGCTATCTACTTTTTATTTAAAAGATATATCAACAAATAAAAAACACATTATATTTGTACATAATCTTGATTCCATAAAAGCTATATCCAATTTTTTTTAAAGGAATAAATATTAATATAATCTCCTTACAACGAAACCACATAAATGTGAAATTATTATTGATAACATGCATCTCCTCGTAAAGTAAGTATTATTTTATTTTGCGATTTACACCAATGGATAGGCAATTTATTAATGAACATTTTTATAGTAAAATTTTTTTCAAAAGACCAAAATTTGATTTTATTAAGAAATTATTTTAAAATCTGGGCGTATTCACTGCTCACGGGCTTGCTGGAGTCAGTGAGCCCTGAGCTCTTCGACGTGGAACTCGTGTCGTTAGAGCGTCTGCCAGCGCCGTGTGCGCTTACGTCATCTTATCAGTCGATAATATTATTACTTATTAGGTTATTTATAGGTAGTATTATTTGTTTGTTTTGGGTATAATTTTTCGTATTAGTTATACATATATTTGTTGTGTTTTTTACTGCGCGATGAAGCTTTTTGCGTGTATTTTCTTTGAAGTAAATGCAAATAAAAAAATGAAGCACCATTAGCATGTAAGGTTCGAATCCATAATTAAAATTTCGACAAATATTATAATTTACACTATAAAAGGCTAATTCAATATTATCACCCAACCACAATATCTTATTAAGTACAGTACTGCCTCGTTGGTCTAGTGGTTGTAGTAGTGCGACTGCAGATCATGAGGTCCCGGGTTCGAATCCTGGGTCGGGCCAAAAAGTCAGTTATGAGTTTTTCATTTATGTTCTAAGTTATAATTAGTATTACTAAGTTATAGTTTTTTGCTAAAATATAGTATATTATTTATTGCTTGTTTTTTTCTTCAAAAAATAATTGAGTAAATAAGGTGTTCTATACTTATAATTTGGTAAAAAGTATCTAAGTAGGTACTAATATACCTACTTTTTACTATTAACTAAAAATTTTTTAAACTAAATTTAACTAAAAGGACTAAACTGACCATTTATTTTTTAACTCAAAACAGGACATGGGTTTATTTATACTCAAAAAACTATAACTTTATACAATTAGTGTTCACTGTAAAATTATATTCGGTATAGACGGTAATTATTAAATGCAACATATTTTTTTTAAATTATTAATTACATTTGTCTGTGTTTTATTTTTGCTTTAATAAAGTTGGTGATGATTTTAAATAAAAATAAAATTCTGCTCAAGTTTTTTTATTGTTATCTTTGTTAACAACATCGCCTTTAGAACTCTGGAACCGTAAGTGTTTCTTTCAGACGTCAAAATAAAAAAAATACTCTTTCTACCGGAGCATTCGTACCAGGTAGACATAAAATATATTCGATTAAAAAAAATTATGTTGAAGAATGTTGACTTTGAATACTTCCATCCAACGAGTTACGGGACAATTTTGTGCCCCGGAGCTTTGTTTGGGGACAATGGGACAGGTGACCGAGAAAAGGGACAGTCCCGTTCAAAACGGGACGTATGGTCACTTTAGCTATAACCCGGCGACGGCTCCGTGACGTAGTGGCTTAGCAATCAGTTGTTGCGCTGGGGGCCGCGGGATCGAATCTCGCACGGAACAAGTATTTGTATGGCCTACAAATAATTGTTCCGGGTCTGGATGTTTGTCCTTGTGCAATTTATGTTTGTAAACTGCCTCCACGACACAGGAGAAAATCCTAGTGTGGGGGTAACGTTTTTTTACAATTGAAATTGAAAGATTGAACCCTTATACTTCTTGTTGATTTTTGTATTAGTAGGTAGGTATATTACTTTTAAATACGTGACACGTATAAATTAACAATAATCAAAAACACATCTACGAAACATCCTATTTATTTATTCTTTATTGCACCAAATATTTGTACAAAAGGCGAGCTATCTATTTATTTACCTATAGTGAATAGGTATCTTTTAAACTCACAATTTTCAATGCTTCATTTTTAATATATAATTAATTATAAAATTTCATAATTAGATAATATATGAAAATACATAATTCTAATATAATGCAACTAATATACCGAATAAAAAAATTAAAATACATTTATCGTTGTACGCTGTGTGTATTTCCATAAATTAGTTCATTGATGTTGAAAAAATAATACTACGTTCGTACCTACAATAGGTGGTGGCGTCGTACATATTTCAAATAAGCAATATATAGAAGCGAGCGGCGTGCCGCCGGCAAAATGCTCAAGGTCGTTCGCACGGAGTAGCCCCTTAATAAGGTTTTAATAAATTTGACCATCTACTAAAAATTTCACTACATGCATACATATTAAAAATTATTTTGATGAGATTATTCTGCGACCCAAAAACAAAACTTCTAAATCGCGCGATACGGTGACGGATCAACGCATCCAAACCAACGACACGGGCCTCTGCGAACATCTGGGACGCGCTACAGTATCGTGGCTGACGGAACAACACGCGGAACGAATCATTATACTGCACCTTCAGCCTGCGATATTCCTCTTTAGTGTAATTCGTCCACAGCTGAGGAGTGTAAAGTGGCTGACAGTAAGCTGAAAGCAACGCCAGCTTTGAGGTATAAGAACACCTTTGAAAGCGTCTAGCTATCATGTTGGCACGCACTGACAAGGAACGACGCTCGCGGTCCATATCGGAACCATCACACAGATCCTGAGTAACAATATGAGTACAATAACAATAACAATAACAATAGTAAGTGTAGAGAAATGGAGCCTCTATTTACAGAAATCGAGGTATTCCATCTAAGTCCTTAGTGGTGACAACGCATAATATGCATTTTGATTTTTGAACGCGAATAAATATAGATGTCTACAGGCTACAGCTTCCCCTAACCATCAGATGAACTGTGTTCGTTGGTCACCCTTATTCTGTGTTTCAGCTAGACTATTCAACTGGTTTATTTCTTCTTTCTCTCTTCCTTACATTATATCTCAGGCGGGCCTTATGATATGTCTATGGAAACATAATAAATACCTAGTGGTCTTAAATAAATGGCGCTTATACCAATCTCGTATATGCCAGATCTTAAAAAAATCTTAGTATAAGTTGAAGCGTGGTGGTAATGTCACCATTCCTATCGCTAGATAGATTTATTAATCTGTAAGTATTTTGTGATTTGTGGAATAATTATACGTATTCAAAGGATAGATAGTTCAATACACGAAGTTGCTCCGTACTAATTTTCTGAATCGCACACAGTGCAAGTATGAAATATTTTGAAATTTTTCAATGGCTTAATACTTGAACGTATTAACTATGTCGATACAAGCAAACAGTGTGTAATGCGCGTCTTCGTGGATCGATCTATGTATTTATATAAAATCATGCAATAGTTAAGACAATATTTCCAAACCTGAGTTTTTGTAATTTTTACTGTAATTTGTCTTTAATTTCTTCTTCTCTAAATTATGCAGGATCATATTTATAATAAAATTCTTTGAATATTATAAGGGTACAGTTTGTCTATGCTTTTTTACTGATTATGAGAAATTTCTTTACAAAACAAGGAGAAATCTTTTAATTATAATATTGAAGTCAGTATAACAAAGAACTGAAGGTGAACCAAAGCGTTGTCTATGAAACACAAATTACTTAATTACAATACAAATGGATCTTTTTAGAATCCTCGAAAATTTATTTAAAATTAAGTCGAGGAAAAAAATTAAGCAAATTTGTAAAGGTACAAGTTACAATTTATTGGTGGTATAATAATGAAAATTAGAAAAAATGGTTCATATAACTATGCATCATAAATCTTTACTTTTAAAAATGGTGCCTAATTAGATATTAGTAGACCTGTACCGAAGTACCCCTTTGACGTATCTCTTCAGTTTTAAGGCACTGCCCTTGCTGCATCAGCTGGCATCGGAATCCTCGGCGTTGACATATCGAATAGTGTGCAGTTTCGCGGTCACTTGGAAGGGAACACGAATGTAGAGGGCAACATTTTATAAAATGTACTACTACTAAAGGCACTAATTATTCTGCTTTAGACCATTTTACAGTCTTGAATCACATTCATCTTCCTACTTATTATACAGCTGACGAAGATGAAAAAATAGATAGAAATATTAGAATACAGTTAATTTTATTATATATATATATATATATATATATATATATATATATATATATATATATATATGGCATAAGTCTTAAGTAAGACTATTTTACAGTTTTGATTTTACAGCTGAGGAAGATAAAAAACGAGATAGAAATACAACAGGCTGGAAAATAAGCTTACCACCTAGTAAAAATTAAAAAAGAGTTTACCTTTATCATGCGTAAAAGTACTTAAATAGAAAAATACTACTTTCATAAAAACTACTTCAATAATAGTAAATAATTTGGAGACAAATTTGATACTCATCCCTAAGACGGACGGGCCATGGAAAGAATATTATATTATTATTTTCAAGGCAGGTATAAGTGCACAACTCAATTTATAAGGCACCTAGACTCAATATATTTTATATTGCAGGCGTGATTCAAATTTGTGAAGGGTAGTTTTTGGGGATGTATGCTTTTTATACTAGAGGCAATAAATTAATTGTTTCAAAATATTTTATGCCAAATTCTGACTTAAGTTAACACAGTAATAAATTTACAAACACAGAAATTAATACCCTTTAAAAGTTTATTTGTAATTTGTATAACTTCCTTTCGATAGAATTAGTAATCATTTTATTATCATTATCATGCCAGCCTACCAAAAAACACAGGCTTACAACATAGGTGAGGCAACTAATATAGGAGTATAATGACATAGTTACAACGCTTGGAGAATAATTGCTATAGTACTCGTAGTAATCAAGTTACTACCGCCCATCTACTGTTTCAGTCTTCATCCGTCGCTTCTTTGGACATCGACAGGGTATGGGGTAGTAGATATGTTAACGCCGTTATGTATTTTTGTAAATAAATTTTGGATTCCACTTTGATATGATTATTATATTTGTATTTGTTCTGAAATATTAGTGCTGTTAGCCCTTGGACTTTTACAGCTTCACCTGACTCGGGGCTCTTTCCCTTTTTTTTAAATCTCGCGGCCTTCAAATTAAAAAGGGAAATGCGGTGATAATAATAACTGTTACAATTATTGTAATATAATTATTATGATTTGGTTCGTAATCAATCGAAAAGTTCCCCAAATCTGGTTTTTGAGCTACCTAACGGCTGTCTGAGTTTTAGTGTGCGGGCCCCTTTTTCTAACTGCTTAGCTCGTGTCGGTCGATATACTGGGGAGTGTTAACTGCCCAGGAACGAGGGCATACGGTGTGTACGCAGTGGTTTTGATTATTATAGTGAATGAGTAATCAAAATAACTATCTTGATATAGATTAATCAAATGTGTATTGTGTTACGTATGGTGCGTCGTAAGAATCAATCTCAATTTCCTAGTATTGAGTTCCACGTCAATTAAACAAAATTACTACATGTAACATTATTATTATGATATAATAAAATATAATTAATTTACTTCAATTATTCCACTACCGGACGCAGAAGTAATCGCCGGGTACGTTATATCCCTAACCTATTAGGCGGCTTTATTTCTGGCGTTTATTTCATAATTTATTAGATACCACTAGATTTTAATAAAATTACTTCTATGCACAGATAACTAGTATTCTGTTGCTTTTAATCTCTCACGTTTTAAGAGATATGCATATTATGAAATGTACCTCATATTTTCTTAAACTGTCACCACAGTAAGTATACAAAAAATATTACGTATATGCAATTATTATAAATGTAACAAATCATATGGAATGTTTCGCTACCTGTAACATGGTTTACTAGTCTCGTGGTTTAATATATGGAACACAACAGTATAATAATGCTATTTTACTGATGTATTCTGTAAGAGCGTAATCATTGCAAACTCAAAGTCAAATCACGCGTCGAATGGGTCATCATTCATAATACACCTGTAGGGTTTTTGTGGTAGATTAGGCTATACCATGGTTGAAGCAAATTAATAATGAGAAATAGTTTTTTTATATGTATTTCAGATATCAAAAATATTACTACTGTGATTAGAGATAATTTGGATGATTTTTCTATTACGATCATATATTCAGAACACTAACTCATGTAAAAATCAAAACAGTATTTATAAAGAGTAATGCTAAATTTCACTAATCTATGCCAGTCTCTACGAAATATGCCTGAAACAGACTGAGGATAAAATAGAATGAAAATGCATAATTATATGTTCACCAAACACATAAAATTCAATGAAGTTCTTTCTGCAGAGGAAAAAGTTTTCATCTTGTTAACGAGAGTCATATGCGTATCTAGAAAGTTGTGTAACTTATTTCCATGTTTAATTTATAAGAGTCTTTTTATAATTCAAGAGCTTATTGAAAAACGATTTACAGGGAAATTTAGCTCTATCTAGTAAGTCAGCGAGTAATCTTGAACGTTTAATTGCCTTTGGGATTAGCGCCATCAAGTTGGGAATACTAATAATGACTTTAACTTACCTTCAATTTTAGACACTTTCTAGTAGGTACTTGACTTCTCCCATTTTTTGAGAATTAATGGTACAAAAGAAACTCAATAGCACTGGTCTATACTAATTGGTTTATACAGATTTTTTAAATTTCAAAAATTATGCACATTTCTCCTTGACTTAAAGTGACTTACTTACTGTAAAGGATATGGTAATTCAGCACTTAAAATTATAATCGACAGTGCCGTATATATATTATACAATACTAACAATTCACATTCGTACAGTCCCGTAGCCGAATGTGAATTGTTAGTATCGCATACTATGAATTTAACCACTGAACTACTATAAATCTACAATTAAGTTTATGTAAATTTTATTTTATTCATTCATTAGAGCCCATGACAAGTCCTCAAAGGAATACTTCAAAGCATGGTCCGGAGCCTTCTTCATCCATCGAATTCATGCAAATCTTACCAAATAGTGTCGGTGTAAGAATATCTACTACCTCAAATCATCCCGTGGGTATCGTAAGAGACGAAAGGGGGAAACAAATCAGGAAATGGATAGCATCGTCTTCCTAATAACGACTGAAATAAAAAACTAGCAAACTATACCAAATATCCTCCCTATGAAGCAATCTATACGGGAGGCCTATTTTTAGTAGTGACTTTAATAGGCTGTAACGGTAACGGTAACGGTAACCTGGTCGTCACACCATCTAGTAGGGGACGCCCTATACTTCGCTTACCAATAAGAGGCTGCCAACTTCCTTGCTCATTCGCTAGCACTTCTTGGAACTATCTGGCCGGCCTTATGGGCTATTTCAACAGTTACTCTAGTTATATTGACTGTAAATGTAGATCATAACTAAAGTCCTACTTAATAAAATATACAATAATTAAAATTAACTCTGTATTAAGAAGTTTACAACGTACTGTAATTTTTCTTCTGTTGTCATTCTCAAATACACATGTGTTTTTGAGGTTTTACGTAAACAATAGTATAGGTATATACCAATTTAATAGGCACATGTTCAGCAGTGGACTTATGAAAGGCTGTAATGATGATGATGAAGATATACCAATTATAATGTAAATAAATAAACACACACATTCAGGTACATGTGTTTTACATATACAAAAGGTATCAGTTTTTATGTTTTTTTAGAATGATTGCGATGCCATATTTGAAGTTCATGGATAGCTGTAATTGACTTATTATAATAGAAATATATATACTCGTATATATATATATATATATATATATATATATATATATATATATATATTATAATAAGTACTTGTAACTTTAAGTCTGTTGATGTTCCAATAAAAGAAATCTCAGAAAACTTATCTGTGCTTAAGTAACCAATTCGCCTTTCTAGATTGCCACTTGACGTATCTTGAATAAGCCTGTATATCAGGCAGGAGATTAGAATTCTTAAAGTTTGAAAATTGCAAATCTTGCACAAAGTTATTTCTGGCTTGTTAAAATCCTTTTTAGTGTTGCTATTAAAAGAAGATAGAAAAGTTATTTTGTAACATGCGCACAAATTTAATAAAGAATAATTAATTGAAATAACACGAAATCACAATGAAAACATACTCGTAGTCACCAAGGACTTCGGTAAATGTGAAATTTGTTCATACGTTGTTGTGTTTATTAGAGTAGCCCACACTACGGACTTACACAGATTAGTTTATTTAATATCATAACACAAGACACCATCAACATTAGTGTTGTATATCTGTTAGCATATAGAAAACAAATCAAAGACTACTCATAAAGTGAATTTTCACAATAATATTAAATCACATAACCATACCTGACTTATTTCTTAAATTTTCGCGAATACTACACATCGAAAAAAACTATTTCTTTTGGATTAAATTGCGTTTAACTTTAAATTTTTGGTTCTATTCATCATAACGGTTAACATAAAAAGCATGATCGATTGCATTAATATTGATATTATATTAACTCATCAGAACCGCGACTGCAAAAGCTAATTAAAAATGTCACAACGTTATAGCATTTAATGACACTCGCGTAATCTAAGCTTTGAAAGTCAAGTTTCCAAGAAATATTTGTCATATTTCGTTGTTTTTATGAAAGTTAATTTTAAAGTTAAATGTGAAATTTGAATTTCAAGTCATATTCATATTGAGAGTTAATTAATTCTTTATGGCATACATACATGCGATATGAATGCACAGAAAGGCGTGTGTTTCTTTGAAAGTTAAGTTATTTTTTGCCACGTGAATTCTTTATGAAACTTAATGTGAATATATTTCTTTTGAAAATAGAATATTATGTGATCTAAAAATATAAATATAATATTATGTTCATTGAATTTTATTTACACTGTAAAAATAACCGTGTAGTGGCTTTGTATGAATATTTCCTACCTCTTTTATCGTCCCATAGGTGTTTTTAGAAGCGACAGAGGGGAAAAAGAAAAACAAAAATTAAAACCGCGTCTACCAACCCGCCTGCCAAGCGTGGCAACTATGGCAGTTATCCCCATATGAGACAATCTATGAGAGGTCTATGTTCAACAAATTTTGATAGCCTGTAACGGTAACGGTAAAGATAAAACCTGTGATTAAATATTGTATTTTATTTAAATAAAACTAATTTTACGGATTTTATCGCGTATATTAACTTATTTTACTTTCCCGACGTTTCAAGCACTTTACAGCACCCATGGTCACGGGGGGGGGACTGAGGTGTATGACGTCCCAATGTCATAGTTAACCACGGCTACCTCCAGATTAAAAATTATTAATTTTTGTTCCGATCTACGCAGTATGAACTTACAGTATCATGAAGTCTTGCAGTTGTATGCTTGGGTTGGGATTTAATTTTATTAATTATGGGATCCCAAGCAGATGGTAGCACCCAGCCATCTTTTCTATTGAAATTAGGATGTTTTTTAATTTCAATAGCCTCGCGAATCATCCTTGGAAGGAATCGGTGTTCTTTAGCGAGGATTTGTGGTCTATCAAATCTAATGTAGTGACGGGGGCGATCCTGTACGTGTTCACAGACTGCAGACTTCCCGGAGCGTCTATTCTTCACATCAGCTATGTGTTCTTTAACGCGGGTTTTTATGGATCTTTATGGATCGTTAAAGAACACATAGCTGATGTGAAGAATAGACGCTCCGGGAAGTCTGCAGTCTGTGAACACGTACAGGATCGCCCCCGTCACTACATTAGATTTGATAGACCACAAATCCTCGCTAAAGAACACCGATTCCTTCCAAGGATGATTCGCGAGGCTACTGAAATTAAAAAACATCCTAATTTCAATAGAGAAGATGGCTGGGTGCTACCATCTGCTTGGGATCCCATAATTAATAAAATTAAATCCCAACCCAAGCATACAACTGCAAGACTTCATGATACTGTAAGTTCATATTGCGTAGATCGGAACAAAAAAAAATTAATAATTTTTAATCTGGAGGTAGCCGTGGTTAACTATGACATTGGGACGTCATACACCTCAGTCCCCCCCCGTGACCATGGGTGCTGTAAAGTGCTTGAAACGTCGGGAAAGTAAAATAAGTTAATATACGCGATAAAATCCGTAAAATTAGTTTTATTTAAATGTGTAGTGTTCGCGTAAATATAAGAAATCATTATTGTATTTTAATTACCTTACATTAAAGTAATTTGTTTTTCTTTATATTAAAAGCCAAACTGTGATAATGTTGTATATTATATTATAAAAATGTGCTAATTAAATGTTAAATTAAAAAGTAACTCATATTCTCTCATAAAAAAATTTCAACTCTCATCTGTTAGGTATCGATTTGTATCATAGAGCAACACGGGCCACCGGCGCAGCGCGTCGGACCGGATGGGAGTAGCCTAAACGCTGTTTTTCCCGATACGGAACTTTTCTGCGGGGGAAAATCTGCGCACACAAAAACAATCGCGTGTCACTACGATAATCACACCTTACAGTTAATACAATAAACTAACTATTTCACACACACATAGATACATTACGTATATAACAGTTTCGGTCGGTGACAGCCACATTGTTCTTTCTAGGCGCATCAAATGTTTCATGAAATATAACTAATTTTCTTTAAACTACACTACTCTTGTTATTATAATATAATGTCTTGCTGTCCGTGTATCATTCTTGCAAACCATCAAGTTAACTATTTATTTAGAAGATGCCTGATCGTAAGGACATTCTACTTTTTAATTTTTATAAGGTTTATTTTATTTAGTTATAAAATAGCGTATGGAAAAAGAGGTAACGCTTTTAATTAAAAAAATGATTTCATTTTACCAATCCCGATTATACCATTTAAAAAGGCTGCAGATTGCAGTTTGCCCAGCCAAAAATGCCATACTGGCAATATCATATACGCAGCTTTCGACATATTCAATGTATAAGCACAATAGAACGTGTAGCCTTTGAAGATCTGACTACCGCGTGTGTTGAATTTAATAATAAATATTATATACTCATAAATGTAACATTGTGTCATTGTTACAAACAGCAATAGAATTTAAGTCTAATTAATATGTACTTACTACCTGCTACTATAACTACTAACTAGCAACTTTAACTATCTATCTACTGTGTGTTCGGATATACTTTTATCAAGTGAACACCATTTTTTGCATGTATTTATAAACTATACGATTTAGCTCTTTTCAAATCTTATTTGCCACACGAGAATAAAGTAATACCTTTTCATTAGTGAATTACGGAATGTCATTTAAATCTGGATTTCCTCCATACATGCCTGTCCTCCGCATACCATGTAGAAAAATCTGCCAGAAAAATTTTATGGTTACCGACAGCTAACAGTTAAATCATTTTTGTGTATACTCGTATATTATTTCTATAACACCAATTAATACTCAGAACTTTAATGAGTTGTAGGACTCCTTTTTGCCTAATAATTTGCCTGGGTAGGTACCGCCCTCTTACCTATTTGCTTGCATTCCTGTGTTCCAGTCTGAATGATATATAGTGCCAGTATAATCACAGGCTATAAGTCATTCTATATTTATACTTAAAGGATGCATCTGCAACCTTCTTTGTACGAAAATATTTTATGCCAAATTCTGACTTACGTTAAAAGTAAAAAAGAAATTTATTTATTCTCGTACGGTTACACAGGAATAAATTTACAAACACAGTTATTAATACTCTATAAAAGTTTATTTGTAATTTGTATAAATTCCTTTCGATAGAATTAGTAAACATTTTATTATCATTATCATACCAGCCTACCAAAAATCACAGGCGTACAACATAGGTGAGGCAACTTATATAGGAGTATAATGACATAGTTACAACGCTTGGAGAATAATTGCTATAGTACTCGTAGTAATCAAGTTACTACTGCCCATCTACTCTTTCATTCTTCATCCGTCGCTTCTTTGGACATCGATAGGGTATGTGGTAGTAGATATGAATAGAATAGAATAGAATAGAATGGAATAGAATGATTTTTATTCAATATGGATTATTACATAATATTTATTGAAAGTCATTATTTTATTTACCACTGGTTCGGAAAATACCTCTGTCCTGGGAAGAACCAGCAAGAAACCCAGCGGGACTTTTTTTTAAACATAATTTCACTTAACAATAATTTTGTTTATACAATTTTAAATTAATTTTCATAGAACCTGCATGGTGGCGATCACCTTATTCCCAGGGGTTATTTTCATTCATGTATTCCTTGATATTATAATAACCCTTTTTGTACAGTTTTTCTTTAATAAAACTTTTAAACTTGTTTATTGACAAACTTTGAACATGTTCTGGGATTCTGTTGTAAAAGCGTATACATTGCCCCATAAATGAATTACTAATTCTGTGGAGTCTTGTAAGTGGCATTACAAGCTTATGTTTGTTCCTAGTGTTTAAGGTATGAACATCCTTATTCTTATTAAAGCTATTTATGTTTTTATGTACATACATTACATTTTCATAAATATATTGCGATGCCAAAGTTAATATGTTTATTTCTTTAAATTTTTCTCTAAGGGACTCTTTACAATTTAGATTATAAATCGCCCGTACGGCTCTCTTTTGCAAAACAAATATAGCTTCAATATCAGTCGCATTACCCCATAGCGAAATTCCATAAGACATTACGCTATGAAAGTAACTAAAATACACTAACCTAGCTGTCTCAACATCTGTGAGACTTCTAATCTTTCTTACAGCATATGCTGAAGAACTAAGTCTGCTTGCTAATTTAGATATATGGGGGCCCCATTGAAGTTTCGCGTCAATAGTAATACCGAGAAAAACAGTGGTATCCACAAGACTCAACTCCTCCCCATTTAAGAGCACATTGGTTTTCGAATGTTTTACATTAGGTATTGTAAATTTAATACATTTTGTCTTATTGCCGTTTAAGAGCAAATTGTTGGCGTGAAACCAATGTACTATGTTAAAGCCGTTATGTATTTTTGTAAATAAATTTTTGATTCCACTTATATATGATTACTTAGATATGATTATTATATTTATATTTGTTCTGAAGTATTAGTGCTGTAAGGCCTTGAACTTTTACAGCTTCACCGGACTCGGAGCTCTTTCCCTTTTTTTAAAACTCGCGGCCTTCAAAGTAAAAAGGGAAATGCGATGATAATGATTACTATTACAATTATTATGATATAATTATTATGATTTGGTTCTTAATCAATCGAAAAGTTCCCCGAATCTGGTTTTTGAGCTACCTAACGGCTGTCCGAGTGTTAGTGTGCGGGCCCCTTTTTCTAACTGCTTAGCTCGTGTCGGTCGATATACTGGGGAGTGTTAACTGCCCAGGAACGAGGGTGTACGGTGTGTACGCAGTGGTTTTGATTATTATAGTGAATGAGTAATCAAAATAACTATCTTTATAAAGATTAATCAAATGTGTATTGTGTTACGTATGGTGCGTCGTAAGAATCAATCTCAATTTACTAGTATTGAGTTCCACGTCAATTAAAGAAAATTACTACATGTAACATTATTATTACGATATAATAAAATATAATTAATTTACTTCAATTATTCCACTACCGGACGCAGAAGTAATCGCCGGGTAAGTTATATCCCTAAACTATTAGGCGGCTTTATTTCTGGCGTTTATTTCATAATTTATTACATACCACTAGATTTTAATAAAATTACTTCTATGCACAGATAACTGGTATTCTGTTGTTTTTAATCTCTCACGTTTTAAGAGATATGCATATTGTGAAATGTACCTCATATTTTCTTAAACTGTCACCACAGTAAGTATACAAAAAATATTACGTATATGCAATTATTAAAAATGTAAGTAATCATATGGAATGTTTTGCTACCTGTAACATGGTTTACTAGTCTCGTCGCTTAATATATGAAACACAACAGTATAATAATGCTAATTTACTGATGTATTCTGTGAGAGCGTAATCATTGCAAACTCAAAGTCAAATCACGCGTCGAATGGGTCATCATTTATAATACACCTGTAGGGTTTTTGTGGTAGAAACAGAAACAGAAACAGAAAGAGAAACTTTTTTATTCAATATAGATTATAAATAATACTTATTGAAAGTCACTCTTTTGTTTGATTACCACTGGTTCGGAAAAAACCTCTGTTCTGGGAAGAACCAGCAAGAAACCCAGCGGGACTTTTTTTTTAAAATAACAGCTTACAATCATGATGTTACACAAATTAACAACACAACAAATTAGAAATAGCTTGGTAGCGATCACCTCATTTCCAGGGGTTATTATCATCCATAAATTCCTTAATATTATAATAACCCTTTTTATACAAACTTAGTTTAATAAAGTTTTTGAACTTTGAACAGGTCAAACTTTGTATATTTTCTGGAATTTTGTTGTAAAAGCGTATACATCGCCCCAAGAATGAATTACTGACTCGATGGAGTCGAGTAACTGGTACTACTAGCTTGTGTCTGTTCCTAGTATTTTCAGAATGAATATCACTTATTTTTGTAAAACTACTTTTATTTTTGTGTACGTACATTACATTTTCATAAATGTATTGAGAAGCCAAAGTTAATATATTAATTTCCTTAAATTTTTGTCGCAGCGACTCTTTAGGCTTTAAATCATAAATTGCTCTTATGGCCCTCTTTTGCAAAACAAATATAATTTCAGTGTCAGCTGCGTGTCCCCATAGCAAAATACCATACGACATTATGCTATGGAAGTAGCTGAAGTAAACTAGTCTAGCTGTTTCAACACTGGTTAGACTTCTAATCTTTTTTACAGCATATGCTGCAGAACTAAGTCTGCTTGCTAGTTTTGATATATGGGGGCTCCATTGAAGCTTCGCGTCTAGTGTGATTCCAAGAAAAATGGTGGTATCTACAAGACTCAGTTTCTCCCCATTTAAAATTACATTAGTATTTAATTGTTTGACACTTGGAGTCACGAATTTCATACATTTTGTTTTAGTGCCATTTAAATGCAAATTATTAACATCGAACCAATTTACTAATTTAGATATAGTATTATTTACTTCGTCATATTTTAGTAATTGTCGACTTAATTTGAAAATTAAAGAAGTGTCATCTGCAAATAATACTATATCATGGTTATCCCCTACTATGTAAGGTAAGTCATTAATGTATACAAGAAACAGAAAGGGGCCGAGAATTGAGCCTTGAGGCACGCCCATTTGTACCATCGATCCGGAAGAGCTCATATTGTTAATGACAACTTTTTGCGTAGATTAGGCTTTACCATGGTTGAAGCAAATTAATAATGAGAAATAGTTTTTTTTATATGTATTTCAGATATCAAAAATATTACTACTGTGATTAGAGATAATTTGGATGATTTTTCTATTACG
Organism: Parnassius mnemosyne; assembly: GCA_963668995.1. Classification (NCBI taxonomy): domain Eukaryota; kingdom Metazoa; phylum Arthropoda; class Insecta; order Lepidoptera; family Papilionidae; genus Parnassius; species Parnassius mnemosyne. The sequence continues at coordinate 17,782,727 of CAVLGL010000084.1, read as the reverse complement.
ATCATAAATTCAGAACACTAACTCATGTAAAAATCAAAACAGTATTTATAAAGAGTATTGCTAAATTTCACTAATCTATGCCAGTCTCTACGAAATATGCCTGAAACAGACTGAGGATAAAATAGAATGAAAATGCATAATTATATGTTCACCAAACACATAAAATTCAATGAAGTTGTTTCTGCAGAGGAAAAAGTTTTCATCTTGTTAACGAGAGTCATATGCGTATCTAGAAAGTTGTGTAACTTATTTCCATGTTTAATTTATAAGAGTCTTTTTATAATTCAAGAGCTTATTGAAAAACGATTTACAGGGAAATTTATCTCTATCTAGTAAGTCAGCGAGTAATCTTGAACGTTTAATTGCCTTTGTGATTAGCGCCATCAAGTTGGGAATACTAATAATGACTTTAACTTACCTTCAATTTTAGACACTTTCTAGTAGGTACTTGACTTCTCCCATTTTATAGAATTAATGGTACAAAAGAAACTCAATAGCACTGGTCTATACTAATTGGTCTATACAGATTTTTTAAATTTCAAAAATTATGCACATTTCTCCTTGACTTAAAGTGACTTACTTACTGTAAAGGATATGGTAATTCAGCACTTAAAATTATAATCGACAGTGCCGTATATATATTATACAATACTAACAATTCACATTCGTACAGTCCCGTAGCCGAATGTGAATTGTTAGTATCGCATACTATGAATTTAACCACTGAACTACTATAGATCTACAATTAAGTTTATATCAATTTTATTAAATTCATTCATTAGAGTCCATGACAAGTCCTCAAAGGAATACTTCAAAGCATGGTCCGGAGCCTTCTTCATCCATCGAATTCATGCAAATCTTACCAAATAGTGTCGGTGTAAGAATATCCACTACCTCAAATCATCCCGTGGGTATCGTAAGAGGCGAAAGGGGGAAACAAATCAGGAAATGGATAGCATCATCTTCCTAATAACGACTGAAATAAAAAACTAGCAAACTATACCAAATATCCTCCCTATAAAGCAATCTATACGGGAGGCCTATGTTTAGTAGTGACTTTAATAGGCTGTAACGGTAACGGTAACGGTAACCTGGTCGTCACACCATCTAGTAGGGGACGCCCTATACTTCGCTTACCAATAAGAGGCTGCCAACTTCCTTGCTCATTCGTTAGCGCTTCTTGACACTATCTGGCCGGCCTTATGGGCTACTTCAACAGCTACTCTAGTTATATTGACTGTAAATGTAGATCTTAACTAAGGTACTTAATAAATTATACAATAATTAAAATTAACTATGTATTAAGAAGGTTACAACGTACTGTAATTTTTCTTCTGTTGTCATTCTTAAATACACATGTGTTTTTGAGGTTTTATTTGAACGATAGTATATACCAATTTAATAGGCACATGTTCAGCAGTGGACTTATGAAAGGCTGTAATGATGATGATGATGATATACCAATTATAAAGTAAATAAATAAACACACACATTTAGGTACATGTGTTTTACATACACAAAAGGTATCAAATTTATGTTTTTTTAGTATGATTGCGATGCGGATGCGATGCTATTGAGGTTTTCTTTTGTACCATTAATTCTCAAAAATGGGAGAAGTTAAGTACCTACTAGAAAATGTCTAAAATTGAAGGTAAGTTAAAGTCGTTATTAGTATTCCCAACTTGATGACGCTAATCCCAAAGGAAATTAAACGTTCAAGATTACTCGCTGACTTACTAGATAGAGATAAATTTCCCTGAAAATCGTTTTTCAATAAGCTCTTGAATTATAAAAAGACTCTTATAAATTAAACATGGAAATAAATTACACAACTTTCTAGATACGCAGATATAAATATGACTCTCGTATATATATATATGTATTATAATATTATAATAAGTACTTGTAAGTATATCAGGCAGGCGATTAGAATTCTTAAAGTTTGAAAATTGCAAATCTTGCACAAAGTTATTTCTGGCTTGTTAAAATCCTTTTTAGTGTTGCTATTAAAAGAAGGTAGAAAAATTATTTTGTAACATGCGCACAAATATAATGAAGAATAATTAATTGAAATAACACAAAATCACAATGAAAACACATACTCGTAGTCACCAAGGACTTCGGTAAATGTGAAATTTGTTCATACGTTGTTGTTTATTAGAGTAGCCCACACTACGGACTTACACAGATTAGTTTAATTAATATCATAACACAAGACACCATCAACATTAGTGTTGTATATCTGTTAGCATATAGAGAACATATCAAAGACTACTCATAAAGTGAATTTTCACAATAATATTAAATCACATAACCATACCTGAATTATTTCTTAAATTTACGCGAATACTACACATCGAAAAAAACTATTTCTTTTGGATTAAATTGCATTTAACTTTAACTTTTTGGTTCTATTCATCGTAACGGTTAACTTAAAAAGCATGTTCGATTGCATTAATATTGATATTATATTAACTCATCAGAACCGCGACTGCAAAAGCTAATTAAAAATGTAACAAACGTTATAGTATTTAATGACACTCGAGTAATCTAAGCTTTGAAAGTCAAGTTTCAAAGAAATATTTGTCATATTTCGTGGTTTTTATGAAAGTTAATTTTAAAGTTAAATGTGGAATTTGAATTTCAAGTCATATTCATATTGAGGGTTAATTAATCCTTTATGGCATACATACATGCGATATGAACGCACAGAAATGCGTTTCTTTGAAAGTTAAGTTATTTTTTGCCACGTGAATCCTTAATGAAAATTAATGTGAATATAATTCTATTGAAAATAGAATATTATGTACTGTAAAAATATGAATATAATATTATGTTCATTAAATTTTATTTACACTGTAAAAATAACCGTCTAGTGGCTTTGTATGAATATTTCCTACCTCTTTTATCGTCCCATAGGTGTCTAAAGAAGCGACAGAGGAAAAAAAAAAACAAAAATTAAAACCGCGTTTACCAACCCGCCTGCCAAGCGTGGCAACTATGGCAGTTATCCCCATATGAGACAATCTATGAGAGGTCTATGTTCAACAGATTTTGATAGCCTGTAACGGTAACGGTAAAGATAAAACCTGTGATTTAATATTGTATTGTAATTCCCTTACATTAAAGTAATTTGTTTTTCTTTATATTAAAAGCCAAACTGTGATAATGTTGTATATAATATTATAAAAATGTGCTAATTAAATGTTAAATTAAAAAGTAACTCATATTCTCTCATAAAAAAATTTCAACTCTCATCTGTTAGGTATCGATTTGTATCATAGAGCAACACGGGCCACCGGCGCAGCGCGTCGGACCGGATGGGAGTAGCCTAAACGCTGTTTTTCCCGATACGGAACTTTTCTGCGGGGGAAAATCTGCGCACACAAAAACAATCGCGTGTCACTACGATAATCACACCTTACAGTTAATACAATAAACTAACTATTTCACACACACATAGATACATCACGTATATAACAGTTTCGCTCGGTGACAGCCACATTGTTCTTTCTAGGCGCATCAAATGTTTCATGAAATATAACTAATTTTCTTTAAACTACACTACTCTTGTTATTATAATATAATGTCTTGCTGTCCGTGTATCATTCTTGCAAACCATCAAGTTAACTATTTATTTAGAAGATGCCTGATCGTAAGGACATTCTACTTTTTAATTTTTATAAGGTTTATTTCATTTGGTTATAAAATAAAAAGAGAAAAAAGAGGTAATGCTTTTAATTAAAAAAAAAAGATTTCATTTTACCAATCACGATTATACCATTTAAAAAGGCTGCAGATTGCAGTTTGCCCAGCCAAAAATGCCATACTGGCAATATCATATACGCAGCTTTCGACATATTCAATGTATAAGCACCATAGAACGTGTAGCCTTTGAAGATCTGACTACCGCGTGTGTTGAATTTAATAATAAATATTATATACTCATAAATGTAACATTGTATCATTGTGACAAACAGCAATAGAATTTCAAGTCTAATTAATATATACTTACTACCTACTACTATAACTACTAACTAGCAACTTTAACTATCTATCTACTGTGTGTTCGGATATACTTTTATCATGTGAACACCATTTTTTGCATGTATTTATTTATTTTCATAACTATACGATTTAGCTATTTTCAAATCTTATTTGCCACACGAGAATAAAGTCATACCTTTTCATTAGTGAATTACGGAATGTCATATAAATCTGGATTTCCTCCATACATTCCTGTCCTCCGCATACCATGTAGAAAAATCTGCCAGAAAAATTTTATGGTTACCGACAGCTAACAGTTAAATCATTTTTGTGTATACTCGTATATTATTTCTATAACACCAATTAATACTCAGAACTTTAATGAGTTGTAGGACTCCTTTTTGCCTAATCATTTGCCTGGGTAGGTACCGCCCTCTTACCTATTTGCTTGCATTCCTGTGTTCCAGTCTGAATGATATATAGTGCCAGTATAATCACAGGCTATAAGTCATTCTATATTTATACTCAAAGGAAGTATCTGCAACCTTCTTTGTACGAAGTTGGCTGCAGGTTTCTATAAACTACATTATCTACTTTTTTTATAGGATAAGGCTGACAAACGAGCACACAGTCCAACTGATGGTAAGAGGTTGCTGTGGCCCATAGACTATCAATCCTCGATTACGAATCAAAATGCAGATGCGTTGTCACCCGTGAGGACTAAGATGGAATGTCTCTTTTCCAGTAAAAAGTGTCTCCGGTTCTCTACACTCATCATACGAAACACAGCAGCATTAAGCTACTATTTTACGCTGGTATTCTGTGAGAGCGTGGTCCATCCCCGGTCGAGCCGACCCATTCGTGCTACAACTATACTAGTAATAAGCTGCAGCATGGCTCTAACCACGTATAAAAAATACTTACCGTCAAGTGAACTGTGTGCTCGTTTGTCACCCTAAATTTAAAAAAATAATATTATCATTCGTTTAATGAATATTTAGTAGCTATTACGATGTCACCAACACAAAGTTACATGAATTTTAATTAAAATTAAATAATTTTACGAAGTAAATTCATAACTCCAGGACGCCTGATATAACAATATCCGCAATATAGCTCAACGCGGTTATTATCCTCGCTATAATGTCTTCAAACTAAATCAATAATCAAGCATTTTTTGCTAGTAACTATGCCTTTCCATGCAATATTAAAAATATCAGTGTATTTAGCGATAACAATGCCACAAAAAATATTCGAATATTAAAAAAATATCTTTGTATAAAACTACATGGAGTATAAGAGAAAATAAATAGAAAGCAAAAAAATGAATAGCTAAAAATAAATTGAAAAATTCTCTATCTTTCAAATTATATCCATCTAATATAAAAGATAAACCAAAAAAGAAAAACAATATGTTATGGCCTAGTTAAAAAGAAATGATAGTGGAACGAAGTATTATACGTTACACTTATTTTATTCGTAAAAGAGCCACGCAGCGGGTATATTATTATCGGTGTAGCACTATTGGTTAGATTTGACCGAGGTAAGACCACACTCACACAGAATACCAGCGTAAAGTAGCGGCTTTATGTTTTATGCTGCTATTTTTGGTATGGTGGTTGTAGAGATCTAGAGACCCATTTAACCGGACCCATTTAACCGGAAACGAGGTATTCTATATTAGAGGTGACAACGCATCTGCATTTTGATTTTTAACTGAGGATATATGTAAAAACTATTGGTTAATCCAATTATGCATTAAAAAATACGTATAACAGGATTATACGGAGTTTTTGAAGTAGTTTACATACACACAAGTTTTCATTAATAACCCTATTATACTTCCAATTTTCCAATAATTTTATGTCAAACTTCAATATAAAAAAAAGTTTGGAATCGCACAGCAAAAGTGCACGACTCATAATGCTCATATTTTTTATAGGAGAGGGGCGAACAAGCATGCGGCTCACCTGATGGTACGGTACCGCCGCTCATGAACAACTGCAACACCAGGGAAATTGCAGATACGTTGCCGGCCTTTTAAAAAGGAGTAGGTTCTTCTTTTGAAGGTCCCTAAGTTGTATAGGTCCGGAAAAATCGCTGGTGGTAATCGATTCCACAAAGAAATTGTGCGAGGAAGAAAACATCTTCTAAATCGCCCAGTTGTGGACCGTCAATCATCCAAATGGTATGGATGATATCGCGAGTTTTGTTCTTACGCATTATATAAGGTCTATAAAAATAAGAAAAATAAAATGCCATTCCTTCGTCATTATATTATACCATATCATCCCGAGGGTGTCATGGAAGGCGACAAGGGTAAACTGAAACAGATAATGGGCAGCAGAATAACTACTTACAATATTAAAAAAAAAAAAACAGAGTCAGTCATATGGACTGCCGACAGAAGTGAAAAGTAAATTATATATGCGTATACATGTAGACAGGCCGTTAAACTACGCGTCGCTAGTCTGGCTTGCGCCAGTATACAAGTTCTTTTGCGCGCAATACGTCACGAGCATGTCGAACAGGTCATCGGTGACGCGAACCCATAAGTTTTTTCCGTTACCATAAATCGCTCAACGTGGCTAAAGAAATCTTCACTTCAAAAAAGCTACCGGTTGTCGGACCGTTTGCCAAGCGTGGCTACTCTGACAATCATCCGAGGAAATCTTGGGGGATGCTTATGTTCGACAGTGAAATTTCACAAATAAAATTGCAATATCTAAACGTAACAGAAACTAATTCACCCTTGCGTTAAATATACCCCAATGTTAATGCAACGGAAAGATAGATGCCGGCATTTGATTCCACACCTTTGCTGTATTCATTACAAACAACGAAGCAAACGGTTTAATTTGAACGCGTAGAATATTTCAATTCACTGGGTTCATCCACATTTTCTTTACTATTCTGGTAAAACTTTTCTGGAATTCCTTGTCTGAAGACGTAATAAGAAAGAAATTAGGGCTGTTTTAAAAGGTTGGTACATGAATATCTCTTGACGATGTAAATAATGATGAAATATTTTGATAGTTTTAATTTTATAAGTGTATTATATTATTACATGTAACGTGTATATTATCTATATATTTGTGTAATGAGTATGTATAATATATATTTAACATGTTTTTGTTTATAAATTGACAAAATATAAATAATTTATGAAATGTAAAATTAAGTCTATTTTATATATATAACAGTAAGATATGTTTTTATATCTGTCACAATATTTGATCAAACACGAGTTAACTGGCAGAGAGTGTCGTTAGAGATTAAGGTTGCCCTTTGTTACATTATTTATAAAATTTAATGAATAAACATCGACAACAAAGAGTTGTAGACCCGCCAGCTGTCTGGTTGTACGGTGGTTCAAAGGGGAATGAGGATTTAATTTCTACAAATTAAGGGTTGCTTATTTCGATGATTATATACAACCTACAAATAAAGAATTACTTATTTCGATGAAGTTTGCTGTACATTTCACTTTAAGTCCAGTCGAGAATGTAACATTTACCAATTTGTTCACTCCATTGACTTGTGACGCAATTTTCCGTTCCATTTACTGCCAACGTTTTCATAAATTTAAGAAAAAACTTTTTGTACGCCTAGAAATGGTCATTATATGTTCATCTCGTACAATATAAGGAAATAATATATTAAAAATTGAGTTTACGTTTTTTAAACGAACGAAATTAATATGAACGTAAGAAAATCAATCACTTATATTTCTACCAAGCCACTAATTAACATGTTATATGTAAAGTAATTACCGCGTAGTGACGATGTAAGAACATCAACTAACCCATATCATCCCGTTGGTGTCGTAAAAGGCGACAGAGGTAAATTGAAACAGGTGATGGGCAGCAGCATCTTTCTGATAACAAGTCAAAATCATAAAAAACTGCGGTTGACCGCTCGCCATGCGCGTCAACTATGCCAATATTACTCCTATGTGCCAATCAGAGCTATGGCAGCAGTGGACTTTTATTGGCTGTAATGGATTGATTAATATGATTTCATTATATTATTTTATTTATAAATTTATTAATAATGCATTTCAACATCGCACATAGTGACAAAACTCGAAATACCATCCATATCATCTGGATGATTGGCGGTCCACCACTGTGCGCTTTAGAAGAAGTTTTCTCCCTCGCACAACTTCCTTGTGGAATCGATTACCACCAGCGATTTTTGCGGACCTATACGACTTAGGGACCCTCAAGAAAAGAGCCTAGTCTTTTTTAAAAGGCCGGCAACGCATCTGCAATTGCCCTTGTGTTGTAATGGGTCCGCCAAATAACTTTTTTTTAAAAATGCTATTAAAAAAAAACTACTAAATATTTTTTCAAATTTCTTTTTTTATTTGAAAGTACAATCCTTCCGGTTAATGATGGAAAATAATTTCATTCAAATGGCTGCCTCGGCTGGCCATGCAGTAGCCTACACGATCGGTCCAATTTTTGAGTACATTATCGATTGTGTGCAGCTGTATTTCACCAATGGCTTCACGAATATTGTACTTTAAAGCGTCATTTGTCTCTGGCTTGTCGGCGTAACACTTATCTTTGACGGCACCCCACAAATAATAGTCCAACGGTGTCAAATCGCAGCTCCGAGGTGGCCAAACGACATCAGCTCTGTGGCAGATAATGCGATTTTCAAAAACAGGGCGCAAAACATCAAGTGTAGCGTCGGCTGTGTGGCACGTTGCGCCGTCTTGTTGAAACCAAATGTTGCCAATATCCTCCTCTTCAATTTCTGTGAACAAAAATTCGTTCAACATGGCCCCATAACGATCGTCATTGACTGTAACGGCCACACCTTGCTCGTTTTCGAAGAAAAATGGCCCAATTATGCCTCTGGACCAAAATCCGCACCAAACAGTGACTCGTTTTGGGTGTACCGGCTTTTTGATGAATGCGTGCGGGTTTTCTGTGCCCCAAATGCGACAATTCTGCTTGTTTACATACCCGCCAAGTTCGAAATGAGCTTCATCTGAAAAGATGATTTTTTTAGCAAAATCCGCATCTTCTGCAAGTCGATCGCAGGCCCACTTAGCGAAGCGAAAACGCATTGGATGGTCAGTTGGCTTCAACTCCTGAACCAATTGGATTTTGTACGGCGTCATACCAAGGTCTTTACGCAAAATTCGTCTCAATGATGTCTCCGAAATGTCCAATTGTTGAAAACGACGGTGAACTGATGTTGATGGCGTTTCACGCACACTTTCGGCCACAGCAGCAATATTCTCGGGTGTACGCACTGTTTTTGGCTTTTCACGCGTTGGTTTATCGATGAGGATGCCAGTTTATTTCACTTTTTTCACAAGGTAACGAACATACGGAGCTGACGGTGCTTCATTTCTTCCAAAATCCGTACGCAATTTTCGCACACATTCTGCAACATTACCATGATTTTCAAAGTAACGTCGCAATATTTCCCAGCGTTGTTCAAGCGTATACACAACCATATTCGTTCAGCGGAAGGATAAAACTAATTATCTGTCAAATTAGACATGAGCTAAGTGTTGCCATTCACGAAATAAGCACAAGTTGAAAAAAAAAGTTAGATGGCGGACGCTACGTAATCGTCTGCGTGTGTGCTATGCTCACAGCAGGTATCGGGCCTCGGGGCACGCCCCCTTTGCCCGGAATCTCCTCGCGGTGCATCACTATGCACCGGTCGTGGGAGCCGTTACGGCGTTGTAGATATGAGGCAGCGACTCAGGTTTGATTCCCCGGTCGCTGTAATCAAATTGGTAAATCTTCATAATTTTTTCAGGAGGCGGGTAATATAGCCCGCTCCTGAAAAAGTGGTAAAATATGGCCTGTTTTCCTGAAAAAGGCGCCTAATTCGGCCTAAGCCTGAAAAAGACGCCTAGTTCGGTCTAAGGTGATCCAGTTAATTTTGTCAAATTTTGTCAAAGTTCAGTATGGCCGGCGGCTAATGCGGCCGGGCGTCTAGGTTGGCCTGTCTGCGGCATTGAGGGTTGTTACTCGACTCTCTAATCTCTATAGAGAGGAGTTCTCTTGGCAGAGGTCGCCCGTCCGGAGGCCGAGCATGTAATGGTGCGAAGTTCTGAAGGTGTTCGTGTGGCCCGTTATCTGCGCGGTCGAACATACCGCGCGCTAATCGGGCCACAAATTGTTTAACTGTCTCCATCTTCAAGTTGGCCGCGATGACGTCATTCCGGACATAGCGACCTGCACCGACGATGGTCCTTAGTGTCAGGTTCTGCTGGACCTGTAGTCGCCGCTTCTGATGATCGCTCAGGAGCGCGTACCAGGCCGGCGCAGCATGTGTGAATTTTGATCTAATATAGGTTTTATAAATTTTGAGTTTGGTTCTTATTGGTAGTTTTGAAGTTAGGACCGGACGCAGCGCCGCCCGCGCACATCTGGCGTTACGGACGGCGACATCGACATGCGCGGTCATGCGCAGCATCCGTTCAATCCGGCATCCCAGGTATGTTACTGTTTTTTGGTACTCAATCTCCTGGCCCCTGAGCGTCAGTGGTGGTGGAAGGTTCCTGTATCGGCGAGTGAGTAGAGCGGTCGTCTTGCCAACATTGACGGCCATCCTCCACTCATCAAGCCATGGTGGTAGCAGGTCCAGCAGGCGCTGCATCCTGGCAGTGGCTATGTGGGCTCTTCTAGACGATGTGAAGTAGGCACTATCGTCCGCGTATAGCGCTAATTCGACATCGTCTTCCCATTCGCTCAGATGGTCTGCCAGGGTGGGTATGTCATTGGTATAAGCCGCGTACAGGATCGGCGAGAGACAGCTGCCCTGTGGTACGCCGGCTCTGATTGGTCTCGCTGCGGACTCGGCGTCCTCTACACAGACGTAGAACTTCCTATCTTTAAGGAATGACGCCACTAGCCGCAACATAGCAGGAGGGGTACTTGTTTGTGCTTCTAATTTGTATAGTAATCCAGAGTGCCACACTCTGTCGAACGCCTTCTCTATGTCGAGAAAGACGCCCAACGATGTGCGGCCGCGGTTGTACTCGGCCGCCAAATAGTGCAGCACCCTGGTCAGCTGTGTTGCTGTAGAGTGGCCCCTCCTGAATCCGTGCTGTTCCGCCCGAAGATGTACGCACGGGCGGAAGCTTCTCAGCAGCAGTCTTTCACACAGTTTAGCTAAGTGCGGTAGCAGCGTGATCGGCCTATAACTGGCTGCTCTACGTCTGTCCTTCCCGGGTTTCGGCAGTACGATTACTTTGCCGATTTTCCAGTCCTCCGGGAAGTGGGATGTCCGCAGTATACCGTTGTAGAGTCGACCTAACTCTACAAGTGCTCTATGGGGCAACTGTCGAAGTGCTGCGTTGGTTATCCCGTCGTGCCCCGGCGCCTTCCTAGGTTGCAGGCGGGCTACTGTCCTCCGCAATAGGGCGGGGGATATAAACCACTCTCCTGCAAGCGGTGGCGCGGGCTTCGACAGGAACTCCTGTACGCGGCTCTCCTTTCGGGTATGTAGTTCCATGAACTCCGCACTTGCTGGGTTCGGCATAAATTGCTCCTCGAAGTGCTCTGCTAGGATTTCCGCTCTACCTTTGGCCTCGTAACAACGTTCGCTCGCATTGTTGGTCAGCGAGCAAACGGGGGGTCTGGTCTTAGTTAACTGCCGGTTCAGTTTGTAGAGCGACGCATCTTCCTCCTCTGCTTGCGATATGCGCCGCTCCCAGGCCTCTCCTCGGTGGGCCCGGACTGCAACCGACAGTTCATCCGTTAAGTTATTCAGTTGAGTTTTTAATCTTGGACAGCGAGTACGCGCCCAGAGTTTCCTGAGTGCTCTTTTGCGTTTGAGCTGCACGCATATCTCTCGCGGCAGCTCTTCCCGTCTTCCTGTGGTCGGGACGATCGTAGAGGCCGCGTGTAGAGCCTCTTTAATCGTCTTTGTTATTCTTGTTGCAGCGGCCTCTACGTCGTCCGCTGTGTTAATAGGGGTGAAAATTGGAGGTCTCTCCGTTAGATATTTTTGGTAGAGCCTCCAATTGATCTTTCTCTTGATAGCTCCGGGCGGCGTAGTCACTGCCCTGAGGCCAATGGTAATGAGAATCGGGAGGTGCTGAGACATCAGGTCGTACAGCACCTCTACCACTACCGGGTAGTTGACGTTCCTAGAGAGCACAATGTCCAATACATCCGGACATCTTCGGTGGTCTGTAGGAATGTGTGTAGGTTCTTCGGGACCTAAAACGTCATAGCCGTGTCTTTCGGCGTCATCATAGAGTTCACGACCCGGCGGAGTGATCACTCTGGAGCCCCACGCCGGGTGTTTCGCGTTTAGGTCCCCCGCGACGATGGTTGGTGTATCGCCTTCCATTACCGTCCGGATGTCTGAGGAGCAGAATGGAGTCCCTGGCGGGCGGTATGCTGCGTAGATCCTTAGTTCCTCGCCCCCCGCCTCCATTTTTATGCCGATAGAGCGCATCGTTTCATATGGTGGTAAGTCCAGTTCTTGATGGACGATGTCTCTCCTCACCAGAACCGCCGTGCCTCTGTAGGCGGTCCCTCGAGGATTGACCTCGTCCCTTCTATATATAAAGTAGTTTGGCAGCTTGAGATGCGTGTTCGGATTCAGTTTTGTCTCTCCCAGCAATATCACCTGTATATCCTGCTGCTGGGCGACAGTGCGGAGTTCATGGATCCTCTGTTGTATCCCGTCTGGATTCCAATATAATAGGCGCAGGTTACTCGCCTCTGTAATGCCGAGCAAGTAGTTGCGCCAACGCTCTCATAATCGCGGTGATTGGATCTGTCCCGGCTCTTATATCGGCCAGGACTTGCGTGCCGACCTCAATGGCTATGCCAACCAATCTAAGGATGGCATCTTCATTTCCGAGGCCGGCTGATGGTAGTCTGTGTGAGGTTGGCTCTTGTCTCGGCTGTGGTTGGGTCTGTCTTCGTATGGTAGAGCGAGCTCTTGTTGTAGAGCGGGCTCTATGTTCCGGTAGGGTCCTCTCCGGTGCTCTACCTACGGTGGTCCTTATTTCCTTGGCGGTAACCTGCGCCTGGGAGGCTATCGTGACCGCTGGAGTGGGGGTAGAGGTAACGGCTTGAGGAGTTTCTTGAGTTTTGCTTTTCTTCCTTCTCCCCCGCTTTTTCTTTTTCGGTGCTAAACGCTCTGTGGCGTCGTTAGCGGGGGGTCGGAGAGTCGCTCCGGTGGTGACTTTAAGTTGCGGTTGCTCTACTACTTCCATTTGTTGTTGTGGCTGCGAGGGGGGTGGTGGGGGGGCTGCTTGCCTCCCCCCCCTTCCCTCTTATGGTTGTCCACCCCTCTTCGTTAATTTCGACGGTCCTCGGGCGACTCTCTGGAATCGGCTTCGGCGCTTCCGGAAGCAAACCGGGAAGCGTTATGCCTTGCTTCCGTGCGATTCTCCTCAAGACCGGACATCGACGATCGTTGGCAGTGTGTGGTTTTGCACAATTTGCGCATGTTGGCGGTTCCTCCCTACCCCTTGTGCAATCCCTTGCGGCGTGTTCACCCGCGCAACGGACGCACTTAATTGGTCGAAAGCAGTTGAAGGAGGCGTGACCGAACGCCTGGCAGCGGTGGCACTGTGCTGGGCCTACTCGTCCCTGCCAGGCTTCAATAACGACTCCCCTCATATATAAAAGTTGATTGATGTTGTACAGATCGTTTAGCCTTTCTTGGCTTAAGTGGTCCAGTTGCGCGAAGTATAGGCATCCCGGCCTGCCTCTGCGCGGTGGGATTGCCTTCACGTAACGAATTGGAAATCCTAAAGCTTTGATAGCCTCCCCGATAGCTTCCGTGTCCGTGTCTACTGGCAGCCCCCTGATGCCCACTTTTGTAGGCTTTTCCTCTTCGGGGGTGTAGCAGTACCAGGACATGGCTGGTATTTCCTTGGATAGGTCAATCAGGTACTTCTGGATGGCCCGGAATTCTTCCGGGCTCTGGGGGGAGAAGCGCACCCCCTTCCCGAATGGACGAGCGTTCGGAGGGTGACCCAGCTTCTTGTTGAGCACCTCAAAATGCTTCGTCCAATTCGGGAGGCACTCTGCAACGATTGGCGGGTATCTGCCCTTCTCGGCGTCTTCTGTTGGCTTCGGTGGTACGTCTGCAGCCTGCCTTGGTACTGCTGGGGCTGCTGCCAGTTGTGCGTAGCTAGTGGATGGACGTTGTCCATCGTCCGTTGGTAATCCAGACGGGTTGGTTTGTCCTTCCGTGGATGCTAGGGTAGCATATGTAGTGCTATCCCAGCCGTATAATTCCTCCCCCCCTTGCTCGTACCCGACCGCGTTGCTACGTCGGTCAGGGGAGATTGGTGGGGTTGGTTTACGCGGAGATGGTGATTTTGGCGGCGAGTTGTATTTTCTAATTTCCACCGCTGGAAGTTGCTCTTCTTCGTCGTCGGACGATGTGGGTGCAGACGAGTTAGGAGACACGACGCATTGCCTCTTCTCGTATAAGGATGCTTCTGTCTCCGGTGGTGTATGCCTCCTGGCCGACTTCTTCGCTCGCTGTGGTAGGGGCGACGGTTCGCGTTCTCTCGTGCACTCAGGCGCGGGGAACGCGAGCGCGGCGCTCGATGCGGGCTCCTTAGGTGGCGAGGTAGGCTTCCTGGTGGTTTTCGGGATTTGGCTGAATGAGCTCACGATCCTGGAGCGTTCCGGGTTCACGAGGTCCCTAATCAGAAGTGGTCGATCTAAAACCCCGGGACGATCCGGGGGTTTCCTAACACGAGGGGGTGGGGGGGGGGCTCCCCCTTTCCCCTGCCTGTCATGTTACAACTGTTTTGTTTGGTTGGTGTACGCGTGTCTTACGTCTGTATACTTTACCTAGCAGGTTGACAGCCGATGCGCGCCGCGAGGTAAAGATGGGAGCGAAGATGATGATGACCGCAACACTTGGGCGCACTGCCTACCCCTTTCACAACGAAAGGGTTGGGGGAAGTGCTAGATAGCACTCAAATACGCGACTCGACACTGCAAGGCACGGAACGCACTTGAGTGCCAAGAATCTGCCTAAGGGCCGGTGACCTCGACGCCTCGCGGAGTATGCGGACTCGACGCTTAGCGGAGTATGTCGTACCGGCGGTTGATTGGGACCACTGTATAATCCACAAACAACACACACTTAGGAGATCCTTGATCCTTAGGTCAGATGGCGGACCCTTTAGTTGTTCATGGGTGGCAGTAGTCACTTACCATCAAGTGAGCCGCAAGCTCGTTTGCCCCCTTTCCTATAAAAAAAGATCTGTTTTATGTTTTATTTTATGGTTATGATAACGTTAGTTCTTGTCTGTACTTGTATCTTTTTTCAAATCTGTAATATATATAGATTTTGATCTTCATACTATGACATTTTAAAGCCTTATCCATGTAAAATATGTTTGACTTTTACTTTGATTTTAGAAGAGACAAGCAAATCGTTTATAAGTTTTTCGTCTGTTCATGATTTAAAAAAATCATCCTGTTCGTAATTAGTATACAGTGCCCTTCATACAGAAAGTTAACACACTCTCTTGACAATAAGTAGACACTTACATAAAATTATGTCGCTACTTTGTTAGTAATTTAACATTTAGTCTCAAATATTCTAGAATTTATTTAACGTGTTTTCTTATTGAATTATGTCGGATTTCTATATTTCAAAACGTTTTGTTTTCTTTTAGAAGCCATTTTGCAGTAAATAAAGTGGATGAAACCCTATTTTTTAAACAAAATACCAGTCCAACTATTTACGAACCGTTTAATGTTTTATTTTAAATCATCCTTAGTTGCTGGATGTTATTGAGAAATAAATGTTTCTTGAATATAATATGGTAATCGGGTATTAGTAATAATATCTCTAAAAGCCTTTCAAATGTATATAACCACAGAACAAAGAAGAAAAAAACGACACCAGAATACGTTATATTTTGGATGTAGCATTATTTATATTTAGTAAGTAATGAATATGAACGGCAAAAGACACAAAATTATTTCAAGTTTTCTTAGTTTTTCCATTTTAAGTTCAGCACGCAACCCGGGGATTACGTTGCAATTTTCTCTTGCCGTAATATCCATGGCACGTTTCACTTTCTTCGTAATTCCTTTTTTTCGTTGTGAATTTATTTTTCACAGCGCAGACTACAAGAAGTTTTACAAGAACTTGTGACGAAGAAAGAAGAAAGTAAGTTAGATCACTAACATAAAATTTTTACCATGTAAAATATTTATGCTCAATTATGTTAAAATATGCTACATGCCATCTTATACAATTAAACAGTGACTACCAACAATATTACAAATAATATTTTTGTTCGCTAGGTTAAAAGAAAATAATTGGGCTGTTTAATTATTTTGCAGTTTAAAAATATGTCAAAAATTTCTTTAAATATATTTTGAAAATAAATAACGTGGATTATATACTTCAATTCTTTACAATTAATAATTTCGTACGACCGAGTTCAACATAAATTATTAAGAATAACTCACAAACTATTGATCAGACCTTGATCAAATTTATATGGGACCACATGAAAAGCATCAGCTTTCAAATAAAAAAGAATAATTGAAATCGGTTCACACAGAAAAAAAGTTGAGAGGTAAACATACATAAAAAAGTACATACAGTCGAATTGAGTACCTCCTCCTTTTTGAAGTCTGTAGAAGACGTAAATGAAAAGAAACAAAGCAGGCGTAATCAAATTATAAATCTTTTAATTAGCATTTTAACTATTCTTAATTAAGTAAATATATTATACGACTAGCAACTCATGCTGGCTTAGCCTGCGTGGTATCTATAAATGTATTTTCTCATTTAGATTTAAGGTAATCATCAACAATAATTTATTTTAACATTTTTTTGATTTCCACTTGCTCTTGTAGAAACAATATAATTAGTATATTTTTTTCTTTATTACTTTTAACTGTTTTCACTGTTACTTAAGATAAACAAAATTCTTATAAACACACGTAAATTTAATAAACTAAATACGTAAGTCAAAATTAATCTTGACAGTAATTAACAGTTTAAGGAGGTCCACATTGCATCGTTGCGTCACACATATTGCTGTAAAGGTCATTTGCACTGGCGCATCAGGTGGAACGCGACTGTCTGTAATAGTGCAAGTAACTTACATCAGTGTAGAGAAATGCTTGGCTTAAAATGGTGTCACTTGCAACTTGCAACAATGTACAAGTTGGTATCTTCAAAACTATTTCATATACAGGATGCAAAATATAGGTTATTTAAAGCGTTTGATGTAAAAAAAAACGGTGTTTGCCAATTTGCGGTTTCCACCAGTTTACGTAGGACACGTCGTTTTTTTTGCCTGTAGATGGCGAAGCATCCATCTTGTTTATGCCAAATGTAAAATACCCGGAAAGGTGACGTGGTAACAGCGTCAGAGGTACGAGAGGTTTCTGCTGCATTTACAGTACGTAAGACTAGACAGTTAACTGATGTAGAAACTGCTCGCTCAGTGTGTTTTAGTTATTTCCATACTATTATGTCTTTTGGTATATTACTATGGGCTATGGCAGTAGACATCAATATGATATTAGTTTTGCAAAAGAGAGCGGATCGTTCCATTTATAACTTGCGTAAGCAAGTGTCTCTAATGTAACGATTTAAAGAGTTCGGCATATTAACTGTTGCTTCTCAATACATATACTCTAATATACTATTTGTTAGGAAAATATACATATTACGACCTTAATATTATAAATTAAAATAAACTTGTTACACCATTTTTAGACTAAAGAAAACTTTCAATTCATTTATGGCACAAGGCATTCGATTTTTCAACAAAATACCTGATTCAATGCTTGACTTGCCTTTACATAAATTTTATAAGTATATAAAAAACATTTTACTCAATACTCAATACTCAATATTTATTTGCATTCCATAATGTACAAATGAATAAATTAAATTATCACAATATGGACCCTGTTGGGTATAGCAAATTAGAAAATTAGAACAGAGGAGGACGCATAGATGTTTTATAATTCATTATTATTATTATGTCATTCATTATTATTATATCATTTATTAGTCCATAATTATTCATATTAATCATTCATTTATTTAAAGTATTGCATTTGTCATTCAGGTATTCATATAAAGTATAATAACATTTATTGATTAGAAACACTTTTAATTGTCTTATAAAAATATAATCATTTGTTTCGTTTTTTAATGAGTTTGGTAGTTTATTATAGACAGTTATGGACATTGCGTAAGGGCCTGATGAGAAGAGCTTCATTTTAGAGGGTGGTTAAATTATTGCTAAATTTATTTTCATATCTAAAACTATAAGCCGTATTTTTAGTTTCTCTTTTTACGTATAAATTAGGGTATTTTCGCACGAATTTGCATAATCTATACAAATAAATAAAATTGAAGTGTCTGTTTGTAATGTCAAAATTACAGTTTTTTACTAAATGCATATGAAAGTAAATACGATACCTATAACTAATATACAATTTTTAAAATTTTTGTCTGTCTGTCTGTCTGTCTGTCTGTTTGTTCCGGGTAAACTCCGAAACGGCTGGACCGATTTTGACAGGACTTTCACTGGCAGATAGCTGATTTCATAAGGAGTAACATAGGCTACTTTTATTTTAGAAAAAGAATCAGGGTCCGCGCAGAAACATAAAAACCCTAACACGCGAACGAAGTCGCGGGGAACAGCTAGTTCCAATATATAAATACAAGTTAAGGTAAGAAGTTTAAGTTTCTTAAAATGAGGACGACAACTTTCAGTATTTTTATGTTACACATAATGCGAATTAGCTTTTTCTGTAAGATGAAGATGGTGGGTGCATCTGTACTGTTACCCCACAGGATAATACCATACCTTAGCCACGCCTGTGCATAGGCATTATAAGTAATTAACGCAGTCTGGAGGTCAGTTGTCTTTTTTATTTCACTTAGTGCATATACAAAGCTAGACAATTTGTTACGAATTTTCTGAATTTGAGATTTCCAGTTAATGTGGCTATCTAGAATTAAACCGAGTAGAGTGTGTTCATTTACTGACTCTATTTTTGTATTTTTGTAAGAAAATTTTATTTTTAACGGGGGTTTTTGATAAGGGTAAAAAGGCATAATTTTTGATGAAAAAAGCATATTGTAACGCGCCACTATTAATGTCTTGTACATGGCAACACTAGTTACACTAGCGCCCCCTAGTGTCGAGTAAATGAAAGTATTGCGCGCCACTATTAATGTCTTGTACATGGCAACACTAGTCACACTAGCGTCCTCTAGTGTCGAGTAGCAGAACTAGGAGAGTCGAGATCCTTCCAGAAATTTCGGGACCGATATGTACTCGAACATTCTAGATGTCGCTACAGTAGAAGGTTCTGGAAACTATCTGAGGCCCTATATAAGACCGGTATAGACCACGACCGGGGCAGTATTGAATTGGCGATACAAGAGAATACTTCGAAGCGAAATAACGGCGAACTGTGTTTTATTATTAGTGTGTTTTTAGATTGTAATTAGTATCCGTAATTAAAGTGTCAATTTTGGTAATTTAATCGGCAGTTTTTAATTGTCTCGAACCCCAAGTTCGTAACAATTGGTGTCAGAAGTGGGATCAAATATGCTGATTTTACCTAAAGACGACACGGAGGGTATCCGTACCCGAAGTCAACGCCAACAGGAGACGGACCAGAGACGATTTGGTAATGCAACGCCGCAAACGTCGGAGGGCCAGTTGCTAACCACGGAGGCTGGCCCGTCAGCAGCTCCTGCATCTGCAGCACCTGACTTAGGTGCTCTGATGATGATGCTGCAGGATCAGGCTCGCCGACAGGAGGAACAGGCCCGCCGACAGGAGGAACAGACCCGTCGGCTGGAAGAGCAGCTGCAGCGCGGTATGGAAGAACAGATGCTCCTCAGGAAGGACCTTCACGCTACCTTCGCGAAAGAGATAAAGGAGGTGAAGGATAGGGTTGCTCAACATGACAACCGCCTGTCGGAAGCTGAAACCCGAATCGACCAAGTGAACAATCGGGTTGACAACGTGATGGCTGATGTGAAGAAAACGCTGGACGACCTCAAACTTGGGGATGGAATCACAGCTCCCGTGGTAGCTACAACACCTTCGCTACGTGGATTCAAAGTGCCGCCGTTCGACGGGAGTTCTTCCTGGTCGGCCTACAAAATCCAGTTCGAGGCTGTCATGAAAGCGAACGGCTGGAATAAAAGTCAGGCCATGACTGCTCTCACCCTAGGCCTACGCGACCAGGCCTTAACTGTTTTGGAAGCGCTCGGTAAGGAAGTGACTTACGAGCAGCTCCTTGAGGCATTGGAGGCGAGATATGGCGATGCTCACCTGGAACACGTCTTTCGTGCGCAGCTCAAAGATCGCGTGCAACGCAGTAACGAAAACCTGCAGCAGTGGGCCCTTGAGGTGGAGAAGCTGGTTCGAAAAGCGTACCAGTCTGTACCTGTGCTCATTGTAGGGAACCTGGTGCAGACTTTCATCGACGGCATCCGCGACCTTGAAGTCAGAGCTGCTGTGAGGCTCGGGCACCACCAGACGCTTAAGGACGCCCTGACCCATGCACTGGAGGTGGAAGCCGTGCGGCAGGATCATCGTTCCCACCGCGTCAGGGAGGTTGCAGCAGCTACAGTTCAGGACCGCAATAAGGGCTACAACCCTAGGTGCTACGGCTGTGGGGAAAGGGGCCATCTTCGATCCAGCTGCCCTAAACGAACTGTAGAAAGGGAAGGTGATCGATCTCGAGAGGGTAGTGCGGATAATAGCACCGCCCAGCAGCAGCAGGGAAACGAGTAAAAGCCAGGACTGCGGGGCGGGTGCTGGCTGATGTTAAAAGAGCCCCAAGGATTTCGATCTCACAAACCCATGATGGGAACAGCCTAATCATCAAGGGCGAAGTCAACGGAACGCCGTGTAAACTGACCATAGACACTGGAGCCTCTCGCACGGTTGTCAGCTCCCAACTTATAAGTCGGTTCCTTGGGGACTCCGCATACAACCGAGAACGCATTAATTTGGTGACAGCCACCGGTCAGCGCATACCCGTCCGTGGAGGGAAGGAGATGGAGTTGAAGCTAGGCAACATGATCTACCTGCATAATGTCATCGTGGCTGATATAATGGACGACTGCATCCTGGGCCTAGACTTTATGAGGAAGAATTGTTGTGAGATCGACGTTAAGCAAGGTGTTTTGAAATGTGGACAAGAAGAACTTTTCGTGGAAGGGGCGTTACCAGGGAATGTGTACAGCCTTAAGAAGATTGTTCTTCCGTCGAGATCGGAAACGATTGTGCCGGTTAGTCTTCCTCGGAGTCCTGGGCAAGCCCATCGTTGTGTACTCGTGGAAAGGGTAGACAATGACCTTCCATGGAAAGTGGCTCGAACCTTGGTCAGAACCACCGACATCTCAGGAGTACGTGTGTTGAACATTTGTGATCAGGAACAGATTATAGAAAAAGGCACATTGGTTGGTACTAGTGAGGAAGTGGATTGGTTGCGTCGATGCGAATATCTATCGACCGGGACCCCCAGCAAGGATGGACAAACGATAGTGACCACACTTTTGGAAGACTGTCGCAGCGTTCTTTCCCCGAATGAAATGGTCAAGGCGAAGAAGTTGTTACTCAAGTACGCCAATGTTTTCTCGTCAAACGAAGCTGACATAGGAAAGACTGGCTTAGTTCAACACAAAATAAACACAGGACAAGAATTGCCTATTCGTCAGCGGCCAAGAAGATTGCCTGTAGCACGTGAAAAGGAAGTGGAAACCATGATTGAGGGAATGGTGAAGGATGGTGTTATTGAACCTTCATCTAGTCCATGGTGTTCACCTGTGGTGCTGGTAAAGAAGAAGGACGGCAGCATGCGGTTTTGTGTTGACTATCGCCGCCTGAACGACATTACAAAGAAGGACAGCTATCCCTTGCCAAGAATTGATGACACGCTGGATATGCTTACAGGCGTAAAGTGGTTTAGTACGCTAGATCTGAAAAGTGGCTACTGGCAGGTTGAAATTGACCCTAAGGACAAGGAGAAAACTGCATTCTCCACAGGAAAGGGTCTGTGGCAATTCAAAGTCATGCCGTTTGGATTGTGCAATGCTCCAGCAACGTTTGAAAGGTTGATGGAGCTTGTACTTACCGGGCTAATTGGAGATGCTTGTCTGGTCTATTTGGATGACATCATCATCGTAGGCCGTACGTTTGAGGAACACCTTCAAAACCTGGAACGCGTGCTCATGAAGATCCAGAGTGCCAACCTCAAGTTGAGTCCAAAGAAGTGCTCACTATTCAAACGGCAAGTTAGTTTTTTGGGGTATGTAGTGTCGGAAGAAGGTATCCGCACGGATCCAGAGAAAATTGCTGCTGTCAAGGAGTGGCCGGTCCCAAAAGACAAGACACAGGTTAGAGCATTTTTGGGTTTGTGCTCTTATTATCGGCGATTTGTGAAGAACTTTGCAGATATAGCCAAACCTCTGCACAAGCTAACCGAGGAGAAGCGACAATTCTGCTGGGATGAAAGTTGCGATATTGCATTCCAGGAGCTCAAGAACCGCCTGTGCAAAACACCTATTTTGGGGTACCCTGATGCGGACAAGGAATTCATAGTTGACACAGACGCAAGTGATATAGGACTTGGCGGTGTGTTGTCTCAACGGAATGGTGATCAAGAGATTGTGATAGCGTACTTCAGCAAGGCGTTGTCAAAGCCGGAAAGGAACTATTGTGTCACAAGACGGGAATTGCTTGCTGTGGTAAAGTCCTTGCAGCATTTTAGCAAATATCTTCTAGGGCGGAAATTCCACTTACGAACTGACCATGCTGCACTGAAATGGCTATTGCAGTTCAAAAATCCGGAAGGACAAGTTGCGAGATGGATAGAACTACTGCAGGAATACAACTTTGTGATCGAACATCGCAGCGGGAAATCTCATGGCAATGCAGATGCATTGTCAAGAAGACCTTGCCCTGAAGATTGCAAGCATTATACTAGGCAAGAGGTTAAGGAAGTTGTATCTGTGAGAATGCTCAGGACAGACCAGCTCAGCAATGAGTGGAAGGACAGCCTACAACATGCACAGCAGGAAGATTCGGACATTAAGCCGATTCTGGAATGGATGAAGGCCAGTGCTCCTAAGCCCAAGTGGAGCGACGTCTCAGCAATGAGTTCGACCACGAAAAGCTATTGGGCCCAATGGGACAGCTTGCTGATTCAGGATGGAGTCCTGTGCCGTAAATGGGAAAATGGTCGGGGAGACAGGTGTCATTTGCAAATGGTTGTCCCTAAGGCTAAAGTGCCGGATATTCTACAGCTGTACCATAGTAGTTGTTCAGGAGGCCACCTGGGAGTTAAACGAACTCTCCTGAAGATCCGAGAACGGTTTTACTGGGTCCACTGTCGTGACGATGTCGAGGACTGGTGCCGCAAATGTACAAGTTGTGCGGCTGTAAAGGGACCTCAAATTCGTAGTAGAGGCGCATTGAAATTGTACAATGTTGGTGCACCATGGGAGAGGATAGCCATTGACGTTGCGGGGCCGTTTCCAGAAACTGAAAGTGGTAACAAGTATTTCATGGTAGTGATGGATTACTTCACTAAGTGGCCAGAAGTCTTCGCCATTCCAAATCAAGAAGCTTCAACAGTTGCAGATAAACTAGTTCATGAAGTCTTCTGTCGTTTTGGAGTACCTTTAGAGATTCACAGCGATCAAGGAAGGAATTTTGAGTCTCAAATATTCCAGGAAACTTGCCGAGTTATGGGTACTCAGAAAACACGAACAACTTCTTACCACCCACAATCTGATGGAATGGTAGAAAGATTTAATCAGACATTGGAGAGGTACCTAGCAAAAGTTGTGGAAAAACGGCAACGAGACTGGGACAGGCACATACAACCGTTTTTGTTGTCATATCGAAGCGCTGTTCACGAAAGTACATCAGTGACACCAGCTTTCGCAAACTTTGGGAGAGAATTGCGGCTGCCTGCAGACCTGATCACCGGAATACCACCTGATGCCCCACGCAGTATAACCGATTATGCAAATGACTTGCGGAACAAAATGAATGACATTTATGAGCACGTCAGACAGACGGGCCAGCAAACGTCTGAGAAGATGAAAACACGGTATGACCGGAAAATGAACAACAAGGGCTTTGATGAAGGTTCACTAGTGTGGTTACACAATCCAGTTCGCAGCAAAGGGAAATCTCCTAAGCTTCAAGCTAAATGGGACGGACCGTACCGGATTGTGACAAGGATCAATGACGTAACCTACCGGATACAGAAAGGTGCCAGAGGTACTCCTAAGATTGTCCATGTGGATCGACTGGCGCGTTATTATGGGGCCAATAATGCTCGGGACGAGCATGTCTTAGGAGGGGGTTGTGTTACGCGCCACTATTAATGTCTTGTACATGGCAACACTAGTTACACTAGCGCCCCCTAGTGTCGAGTAAATGAAAGTATTGCGCGCCACTATTAATGTCTTGTACATGGCAACACTAGTCACACTAGCGCCCTCTAGTGTCGAGTAGCAGAACTAGGAGAGTCGAGATCCTTCCAGAAATTTCGGGACCGATATGTACTCGAACATTCTAGATGTCGCTACAGTAGAAGGTTCTGGAAACTATCTGAGGCCCTATATAAGACCGGTATAGACCACGACCGGGGCAGTATTGAATTGGCGATACAAGAGAATACTTCGAAGCGAAATAACGGCGAACTGTGTTTTATTATTAGTGTGTTTTTAGATTGTAATTAGTATCCGTAATTAAAGTGTCAATTTTGGTAATTTAATCGGCAGTTTTTAATTGTCTCGAACCCCAAGTTCGTAACAATATGATACAATTGAAAATTACATTAATAATATTAACACATGGTCATTTGAAGGTCAACAAGTTCCACACAGAATATTATATATATAATTTACAACTATATATATATATATATATATATATATATATATATATATATATATATACCAGTAAATTGCTCGAATTTGTAAGTAGAATTCATCACTAAATTGTAGACAGCCGCTGTATAGATCGTAAGACAAAGATGCGACTCGAATAGAATTTTGTGACGATTTTGTTTTGTTGTTTCATTGTTATCACTCATACTTTCAACAAATAAATATATTTCAATCACCTTTTATGTTTAACACGTATTATAAATCAAACAGAAACAGAAACTTTTTTATTCAATAGTACTTTTTGTTTTTATTTTTTGTGGTCGCATGGTAAATTGCCAATGACATTCAAAATTGGAAAATGAAAAGTGAAAAGTTTAGTTAAGAGGCCGGTCCTTAAGAAACGTCTGAATTGACAGTTACGGTTTTAAAAATATTAAAGAACTGACAACATTGAAAGACACCATAAAAATCTCAATTAGTTATTAGATAAGTCTTCTAACTGCGTGATATTTATAAAAAACATCTTGATTTTCGAGAAAAAAATTGTCAACAATTTTAAAAGTACTTAAAACGGCCTTCTCTATGTTAAATTTCTAAGCTATATCGTTATTAATTTAGAAAATATTTTTGATTAAGATGTGACATAAAAGTATAAGTAATACATTCACCATTCACTTATGTACTTATTGAAATCAAAAAGCAATTCATCTAAGCCTAAATAACATTCATTTTTTAACAGAAATCGTTCCCAGTTTTTTATATATTTTAGTATTGTTTGTATTTGTATTATTAGTATTAATAATAATAATAATAATTCTTTATTTCAGATATCAAAGATCCATAAGTTGTTAGTATGACTTATATTAGGTTAGTAATTCATTCATCATCATCATCATTACAGCCCTTCACAAGTCCACTGCTGAACATAGGCCTCCCCCAAAGAATGCCACAAAGCACGGTCCTGAGCCACCTGCATCCATCGACTTCCTGCATGTCTTACCAGGTCGTCACTCCATCTCGTGGGGGGACGCCCTACACTTCGCCTACCGGTACGAGGCTGCCACTCGAGAACCTTTCTTCCCCATCGGTTGTCGGTTCTTCGAGCTATATGGCCGGCCCACTGCCACTTCAGCTTACTAATCCGTTGGGCTATGTCGGTTACTCTGGTTCTACTGCGGATATCCTCATTCCTAAGTTTATCACGCAGAGAAACTCCGAGCATAGCCCTCTCCATAGCTCGCTGAGCGACCTTGAGCTTCCTCATACGGCCAGCAGTGAAGGACCACGTCTCAGTTCCATAAGTCATCACTGGCAACACGCACTGGTTGTACAATTTCATTTTCAGGTTTTGAGGTATGTCTGACGAGAAGATGTGTCGTAGCTTCCCGAACGCTGCCCAGCCGAGTTGAATCCGTCGATTGACCTCTCGGTCGAAGTTGGACTTACCTAGTCGGACTATTTGTCCCAGGTAAACATACTCGTCAACAACTTCGAGCTTAGTGCTCCCAACAACCACCGGCATAGGTGTGACATGGACATTGAACATGATCTTTGTTTTGTCCATGTTCATCTTAAGACCTATCCGTTGGGAAACACTATCGAGGTCATTGAGCATAGTGCTTAGGTCCTCCAGCGATTCTGCCATAAGGACTATATCGTCGGCAAATCGAAGGTGAGTGATGTACTCGCCATTGATGTTGATACCGTATCCTTTCCAGTCCAGAAGCTTGAAAACGTCTTCCAATGCAGCGGTGAAGAGTTTCGGGGATATGACGTCACCCTGTCTTACACCTCTCTGCAATTGGATAGGTTTCGTACTCTGGTTCTGTACTCGGATAGCCATCGTAGCCCTACTGTACAAGCACTTCAACACTTCGATATACCGACAGTCAACTTGGCACCGCTGAAAAAATTCGCCCAAATTTCGACGGAATCAAAGGCTTTCTCATAGTCCACATACGCCAGACATAGTGGCAAATTGTACTCTTCGGACTTCTGTACAATTTGCCGAAGGGTATGTATGTGGTCTATGGTGCTAAAGCCCTTTCGGAAACCGGCTTGTTCGGGAGGCTGGAAGTCGTCAAGTCTGCGCGCGAGACGATTCGTAATGACTCTCGAAAACAGCACGTAGACGCGGCTCAGAAGGGAAATCGGTCTGTAGTTCTTCAAGAGAGCGTTGTCACCTTTCTTGAAGAACAAGACCACCGCACTTCTGCTCCACGCCTCCGGTGTAATGCCACCATGGAGGACGGAATTAAAGAGCTTCTGAAGGACTTCAAGTACCGGTCTTCCACCCGCTTTCAGAAGCTCCGCTTTAATTCCATCCTCGCCTGGGGCCTTACCGTTTTTAAGGTGCTGGAGAGCCATTCTAATCTCGCTCAGACTGACGTCCGGGATATCTTCGGAATAGTGTCGGATGAGACTCGCTGACGTGTACAGCTGCCCATAGAACCTCTCAATCTCACTCAAAATCTCAGGTGTCCCGGAAACGATGCTGCCACACTCTGTCTTTAGCTTTGACAGGTGGCTCTTTCTGGCAGACAGATCTCTGGCAAAGACTTTGGAGCCTTGGTTCCGCTCGATCGCTTCTTCAATACGAGCTGTATTGAAGTTGCGTAAGTCCCGCCGCATGCATTTGGAGATCTGTCTGTTCAGATGCCTGTATGCTGTCAAATCTGTTGAAGAATGTAGCTTCATCTCCCGTCTAACAGCCATGAGATTAAGAGTGTGATCGGATAGTTTTTGTGTTCTTCTGCGGCGGGTCTTGCAGAACTTAGCTCCGACCGCATGGACAGTTTCCACGAGCTTGTCATTCATATCGTCCACTTCATTGCAGTCTTCTAGGCACTGAAAACGGTTTTGTAACTCGAGCTGAAAGGTTTCGGGACTTTGGAACAGAGCACGAGGGGGACGGAGCGTTGACTTCATTAGACGAAACCTCTCCAACTTAACGTTTAGGTTCAGTGTGCCTCTAACCATTCGGTGATCGCTACCAGTTTTCACCCTCGCGATCACGGAGACATCACTGAACAGTTGTCGTCTGGTCGTCATAATGAAGTCAATCTTATTTTTTGTCGAACCGTCGGGGCTCGACCAGGTCCACTTCCTGTGGGGCCGCTTCTGGAAGAAAGAGTTCATCATAAAGAGTCCCTCTTTCTCCATGAAGTCGGCCAGCTGCTGGCCCCTTGGGTTCCGTTGCCCTATTCCAAATTTCCCTACTTTCAGCTCACCGTTCTCTCTTGTGCCTAGTTTTGCATTGAAGTCTCCCATTAACACCGTATATTGGGTTTTGGAGGAATGCATGGCTCTAGAGATATCCTCATACATTTCCTCCACCTCCTGATCGGGGTGTGCCGAGGTTGGTGCGTAAACCTGTATGACCTTCAGCGAATACCGTTTGGTGATTCTGAGTATAAGGTACGCAACCCTCGTCGACACACTCCCGATCTTTACAACGTTGTTAAAGAGAGACTTGTGGACGATAAATCCGACACCTCCTTGGGACAGATGGTCGCCCTCCCGGTGATAGAGCAAGTTACCGGATTCGAGGATTACCGTGTCCTCCCCCTCTCTTCGGACTTCGGATAATCCTATAATATGCCAGCGCAACTTGTCTATCTCTTCTTCCAGCTCCACGATCTTCTCGTCAGTCCTCAGGGTGCGTGCGTTGTACGTTGCCAGGTCGAGTCGTCTAAGGTGGCAACCGAACCTCCACCGGAGATTCTTAGCACCCCCTGCCCCGCCGTTACCATGGTCGCCACCGTAGCCAGGAATAGCGGGGCCGCCGGGGACTGGGGGCCGTTTATTATTGTCATTGCTCCTGGGGGGTATATTGCCATAGTTGCCACGCTTGGCGAGCGGGTTGGCAACCGCAGTTTTTTTATTGTAATTTTGGCTATTATCAGGAAGATGCTGCTGCCCATCTCCTGCCTGTTTCCCTTTGTCGCCTTTCGACGACACCCACGGGAGGATATGGGGTAGTGGTATTCTTGACCGCCACTACACGGCACAGGTTAGTAATTGAGAACATTAAATAAATTTTATTAAATTAAATCAAAACTAAAATCAAATCTATACCCAAAATTAAATTACAATAAAATCAAAAATAAAACTAAAATTTAATTCAATTTAAATCAATTCATTATAACTTAATTCGATTTTTTAATATATTAATTACTTGAATAAAATTAATCTATAGTTTAATTCATGTATCTGCCACCCTCTTGGGCACCGGGCACATGCATTTGTAACCAGTGCCACAGAAGGGGGCTGTCAGGCTTATCGCTGAGCACGTTCAGGATGGTGTTGGCGCTCCCCCGCGTACGGAGCATCAGTGAGGCGATGCGGCGTCGCAGCACGGCGTGGAAGCCGTCCGTGTGCGCGTGCGCAAACATCGCAGACGCACTACAGCAGCGCGGGAGCGCCACCAGCACCCTGAATGCGTTATTATATTGTACTCGGAGAGCGTTGATGGCCCGCTGCGTGTAGTTGACCCACAGATTGCAAGTGTATAGAGTTTTAAACACACACAAACAAAAGGCTTTAAAGAGAGTTATTTTTACTCCAAAGCTACACCGCGCGAATCTGCGTGCCAGCATATTACAGCGGACCGCCATCGCCCTCCT
Organism: Parnassius mnemosyne; assembly: GCA_963668995.1. Lineage (NCBI taxonomy): Eukaryota > Metazoa > Arthropoda > Insecta > Lepidoptera > Papilionidae > Parnassius > Parnassius mnemosyne. The sequence continues at coordinate 17,753,229 of CAVLGL010000084.1, read as the reverse complement.
TTCCCTTTCGATGTCAGCATCTTCTTTTAAATCCTCGGTAACCACATGGCCAAGATATTTAAACGCATTTACCCTGCCTAGAGCGACGCCATTTAGCAGCACACGTGGCACATCTCCCAGCTTACGACGCCTAGCTTGAAAGATCAAGAGCTCGCTCTTTTTAACATTGTACAGGAGTCCGTGTGACAAAGCGTACCTCTCACATACACCTATTAGTTTTCTGAGACCTGCGATTGATGGGCTTAGCCATACCATGTCATCTGCATAACTGATACTGTTGATGCAGTGACCATCAATCGAGCAGCCGACCCTTGTGTCGCTCAGCTCAACAATCAACCTATTCACAAACAAGTTGAAGAGAGAAGGAGAAGTTAGCCCTCCCTGTCTCACTCCACACTCCAACCCGTACTCGTCAGAAAGCTCACCAAGCCATCTAACCCGGTTAGTTTGGTGTTCATACCAATATTTAAAAATATTGATCAACCCACCCGGCATACCTGTGTCTTTTAATTTACGCCAAAGAATATCATATCTAACCAGGTCAAATGCCTTAGTGAGATCAAGAAAGGCTGCATACACAGGCGTGTTCCTATCCGTGTAGTATCTAACAGTCTGTTTGAGAGACATAATTGCGCATTCAGTCGAAAGTCCTGGTCTGAAGCCGAACTTAGCGTCATGTAGGTGGAGATGCTCTTGAAGTTGTCTCTCAAGCAGGCCATCAAGCACCTTAGATGTGGTTGTAGCTAATGATATCGGACGGTAGTTGCACTTGTCGGAAGTATCACTAGTTTTATTTTTAATAATAGGTACTATCACCGTCTTCATTAGCTCATTTGGCAGATAGGAATGCCTAATGCATAGCGTGAACAGCAGATACCTAAGAGTCTAGGTAGGTGTGGCCCCGCATTGTGAAAATGTTCAATGCTAAGGCCGCCGTGTCCAGGAGACTTCCCTCGCGTCATTCCTTTTATCATTAGAGCAACTTGGTTAGCTGTGACGCGGTCCGGCACCTCCGACACCACGACCTCCTCATCCACTACCTGCGTACTTTTTAGCGGAGACTCCACTTGAAAGTGACATCTGAACATGTTCGCTATATCCCGTGGTTCACTGATGCCGTTAACACTCACAGGGACGCTAGGCTTTGGACTTAGTTGTTTTGTTTGTTGCCAAAATCCCCTAAAATCTTTATTCCTGTGTTTTGAAGCTTAAATATTCATTTTTATTTGCTCCTGATTATTCTGACAATACTTTAATTTGCTTTTGAAAATTTTTCTCGAATCATACATTTCATTAAAAATGGTACCTAGTAGGCCGACCATTACATACCCAGGTGAGATACTTTTGCCTAGTGTTCCTGTGAGCGTCACGAACATACTTGTTCCAACCTACAATAGGACGACCGCGATGTGGTTTGCCACCTCCCAAACGACCAACATAGCTGACCACAGCAGCCTCCTGTAACGCTGTTACAATATCACTGTAAAGCGAGTCTATCGCGGCCAGGTGTGCCGCGTCACTATTACTACACAAACAATCGCCACACTAATCGAACTCATGTGGAAAGCCAACCTTTCGCAGTTTATCATTACAATATTTAGTAAACATTTCTATTTGGCTTAGGTCTCTTTCTCCCCATAGAACCTTATTTACTTTAGCACGCGGCAGCTCAATAGTCTCACAAACGGTTTTTATGTTGCATTGAATTTCTAGCGGGTAGTGATCAGACCAGTAGACACCATAATGTACTTTTACCGTTAGCACCTTGCTTAGTGCAGCTTCAGTAACAACACAGTGATCAAGCCATCTATGGCTTCCGTGCGCTTCACTAACAAAAGTGTATGCATTGGAATCTATACCTAACATTTGAATATCCACACATGTCCAATTTTGTTCACTACAGAAGTCTAGAAGTTCATTGCCAAACAATCCCCGGGGTGAGCGTTAAAATCTCCTAAAATATATACGGTTTCGATATTGCAACTTTCAACTATAGATGCAATTTCACTTAAACATTGAACAAATTCTAAGAGATTGTCAGATGAGTCTGTAGGCATATAAACAGTGAAAATAAGTATTAGCCGTTTCAACACACACGCCTTAATCGCACTAATTCGATTACTTTCACATGGAATCACAGACACACACTTAAACTTACTGTTTCTCCATAACAGTGCTACGCCACCGTACGGTCGCCCACACAGTATTCCACTAGATATGTCCACAGCTGATTTACCGCAAAAACCAAAGTCGTTGCTTATTTTACCAAGTTCCGGTATCTCGTGAGGTAGGAGCCAAGTTTCTTGCAGCGCAATAATATCGGCACTTTGACCAAGCACTTTTACTTCGTCAATGGATCTTTTGTGGTTAAAGAACTTTATTTCTCAAAGAATAAATACATTATTCACTTAAAGAGAAATAACAATATACGAACTAATAAATATAACACACAATGAGGGTACATCTAAAACTATACTGTCACTGTATTAACCCATGCGTAGATAATCGCAGATACAAAGATCTAAAACAGAATCGACTGGAAGTGACAAACAAGGTGAATGTACTAATACCGATTGTGTTTATCTTAAACTTTTATTTATTTAGTATAGGGGATCTATTTATTTATTTTCGGTCATTTTAAATAATATGTTTTTACGTACTTGTTTATAAATTTTATTTTTACATACTGGTAATACGTAGTTTTAGGAGTAGTTGTGTTTAAGTTAACTTTAATGTGATAAAGTGAAAAAAAAAAAAAATCTATTTATTTATTTATGTTCTTTTTACATATTTTACTATGTATGTAAATGTTTATTATTTTATTTGTATATACGGGTAATATGTAATTTTAGTAGTACTTGCTTTAATTTTAAACTTTTATGAACGGTGTGTATAGGAAATCTATTTATTTATTACATTATATATATTTATACATTTTATGTTTTACTGAATTCTCATTTATGTATTTTATTTATATTATATACTGGTAATATGTAGTTTTAGTAACTTTTTGAATGAAGCCATGGTTTTAGCATTTTTTACATCCGTCGGTATTTTATTATATATATTTACACCTTCAAATTCTATATTTTTCTTTCCATAATTGGTTCTTGGAGGGCGTGTTACTAAATAGTTAGCGTTTCTCAATTTTCTTTTTTGTATTTCATGTTTTTTAGTAAAGGACAAGCTGGAATTTATTTCCTTATTTAGTATTTTACGTATTAATATGCATGTATAGTATATATATGATTGTTTGACGTTCATTATTTTCGTATCTTCATATAATTTTTTACTAGGAGTTCTGAATTTATAATTAAATAAAACTTTTATTAGCTTATTTTGTGCCTTTTGAATATTTTCTAAATTAGTTTTAGCGGCTGTACCCCAAATTTCTATTAAATAGTCGATGTGTGGTTTAACTAATGAATTATAAATTATATATTGTACTTTTCGCGGAAGTTTATGTTTGAAACTATGAAGGATCCCTGTTAATGACAATAATTTATTTTTTAAACTTTCTATGTGTGGTTTCCAATTTAGCTGGCTGTCCAAAACAAGACCAAGATATTTTTCCTTTGTTTTCTTTTCAATTGGTTGATTATTTATTTTTAATTGTATATTATTTGTTATTCTTTTATTCTTTGCGGCAAATATTACATAGTTAGTTTTAGTGATATTGATAGTGAGCAGATTATACTTAAACCATTCGTTTAATAGATTTAAATCATTTTGTATATGAGGTGTTAATGATTCGACTGAATGACCAAAGTAGAAAAGGCTAGTATCATCGGCGTATAGAGAAACATCCCCTTTTAGGCCAAGTAGACTGATGTTGTTGATATATATTAGGAACAAAAGTGGACCTAATATCGAGCCCTGCGGTACGCCACATGTAATAGTACTGGAGTCACTTTGGTACTCACCTATTTTGACTATTTGTTTACGATTTTGTAGATATGATTTAAAGATTTCAAGAGCTTTTCCCGTAATACCAACTTGTGACAATTTTTGAATTAATAAATTAGGGCTTATGGTATCAAATGCTTTCTTGAGATCTATGAAGATTCCTAAAGCTATTTGTTTTTTATCAATTTTGTTCTTTATTTTAGTTACAAGGTCAATCGTTGCTGAAAGAGTGTTTGATCTCGGTTGGAATCCGTATTGCTTTGGATAAATAAATTTTTTCAATTTTAAAAAACTTTCCAAACGTGTGTAAAGAACCTTTTCAAAAATTTTTGAAATGACAGGGAGGACAGAGATAGGTCGGTAATTACTACAGTCACTCTTGCTTCCAGATTTATATATTGGAGTTACTTTGGCAATCTTTAAGCTATCTGGAAAGATGCCTTGGTCTAGACATGAGTTAATACACTCTGTAAGTTCGGTCACAATTAGGTTTTTTAAACATTTGATACATTTTGTAGTAATGCCATCAATTCCAGATGCAGTATTTGGGTCTAATTTGTCTATGATCTTAATAATTTCGTCAGGAGTGGCTGGAGCAATAAACTCAAGTTTCCCAGTGTCGACACTTTCTGTAGAGTTCTGGTATTCATTCTGTTTATATTTGTCAGGGATGAGCTGTGCTAATGAGGGTCCAACATTCGAAAAGTATGAGTTGAAGTATTTACATATTTCGGCTTTGTTTGTTACTGGTCCGGTATCTGTTTCAATCATATCAGGTCCTCTACTTTCCTGTATTTTATTTTTGGAGAGATCATTGATAAGTCTCCACATTTTGCGGGGTTTAGTCATGTTGTCCGAAAAACGTTTATAAAAATATGTATTTTTCGCCGTTTGAATTGTCTTAAATACTCTGGATTTTACTATTTCGTATCCTTTTGCAAGATCCAAGTCCGTTGTATTTGTTTTACATTTTTTGAAAGACTTACAATTAAAGATAATTAATTTTAAATTAATATTGTTAGTCGTACTATCCATTTAAGTTCATTATTTTTGCGCCAGTATCAGAATTCTCTTGTCTGTTTGAATGTCTCTTGCTAAATTCAATAAAACGACGGAACGTTATACCATAGGGCCACAGGTTACAGTCCAAGAACAAACTTAAATTATTATTAGGTACATATATTTTATATTAGTTGTATTCTCTCTGTTGCTTTGATTTGATCTTATGAAGGGTCACATCCACATTCGTTTTACTTTTTATGTAGGATACTATGTCTTCTTCACATGTTTCTTGGTGCACATTATTTATAAAGATAGGAACACTGGTATTCGCAGCCTTAAAACTACTTTCAATAACGGTGCAAGTTCCTTTTCTACCTAAAAATCTGTTTTGACGCTTTTTCCTCCGTACAATTTGCCAATCTTCATCCCGCCTATTCAAAGCGCTTTGCAATTGCGGTGATTGTATCAGCTGATCGTTCTCTGCACCTACACCTGCAGAGGTATTAGTCACAGCAGTAGCTGAGGCGCCATGGATTTGTACCGCGGTTTCGACAGCCGAAACCGCAGTGGGCTCCTCCACGCGCATGCTGGCCGGGCTCGGTGCAACAGATAAATTGCCTGCAGATATCAAATGCGACAGGGACAGTGAGTGTTGCTCAGTTCGTCCTCCTGCCGCTTTGTCAGTAACGGTCGGATTGTTATTTTTGTTGTTTACCGTCTCTTGAGTAAAGTGTAAAAATTCTGTAGGGCCACTATCACAGTTATATTCGGAGCCATTCAGTATGCAGTTTGTACCTCGCTTTGTATTAAAAAAGTTATCCTGCTGGAGATTGTTGACTATCGGTGTTTGTTGTAGGTTGATGATTTCATTTTTTAATTTTGAAAACTGGTCTATAGGTGTCTGTACGTCTCCCTGATAGTTTCAACTTCATGTCTGAGGATAATAATGTCCTTCAGCAATCTTGTCACGTCTATATGGTCAAAAGTGACCGGAGGTAGTTTTTGTAGGTAGGTAAAAATTGGCAATTCTTCAGGGTCTTTCTGTTTTATCAGAGCTATTATGTCCTCTAGGTCTCGTTGGGTTTTACCTTCCCATTTGCGCCTAGTCTGTCTTCCCGAAGTCTACACTGATGTAAACAGAAGATTTTTAGCTGCACCAATGTCTTCTGGTTTAATTGCTGTAATACTTAGTCTGATCATTGAATCTTCGTACATCACATCACACTTGTTCTGTATAAACGCCAGAACCTCGTTTATAACTAAATTATAATTCGAGCACTTTAATATTTTAGAGGTCGTTGGACCCTCCATTGCAACTGTAACGGTGAATTCAATATATGCGATTATTAAATAATATTTTTCGGAAAAAATTTAGCAAAAATAAACGTGTGACATATATGACTTATGACATAAATAACCATAAATCGTAAAAATTGAAGGGTAGCTTTCCGTAATTAGCTTACACGCGTGAAAAAAATTCAGTGCTGCCTCAATTTTCGAGGTGATTGCACGTACGTTTGTAGTCCGATTTGATGAATCGAATCGATACATCTATTGTTTGACAAGGCTGGCATCTATTGTTTGACAAGGCTGGCATCTATTGTTTGACAACCCAGGTGACAACATTGTGAGTGTCGGACACGACTGCGAAAATTATTTGTAATCTTTCTAGTAAGTAGAGTAAGAGTAACTAGGTATGTATGTTTTATTATGTATTGTTTTTTGTTATTATCTGACATTAATGTACTTAAAAAAAAGTAATTTATTTCAGGTACATATTATAGGACAACGCAAATAAGTCAGTTGGCATAGACCCATCATTAGAACCCATCAAAACATCGTCTACGTATCGGAACAAAGAACTTTGTAAAATGGTTTTTGTGGGATAATTTATAATATTAAATAAATATGGACATATTAAAAAATATATTCAAGAAGGAATATGGAATTTTGCCAACTGCCAGCACATTATAAAAAATATTTTCATTATTATTTCTATTACTTTTAAATTTAAAGTTTTCTAGAATAAATTTATCTTGAAAAATATATTGGAAATATCTATTTTACTTCGCTTTTAGCACTAATATTATAATAGTATATAAATTTAGAAGAAAAACATTTTATTATACCTACTTTATTGTAAAATTATGCTCATATATTTAAAGATAACACGAAATAAGTAAATTAATTCTCTTAGCAGTAAAATATAGCCGCAATGGTTGCAACATACAAGGTTTTTTTTACAGAAGAGGAGGCAAACAAACATGCGGTTCATCTGATGGTAAGTGAATACCGACGCCCATAAATATTTGTAACACCAGGGGAATTGCAGATGCGTTGCCGGCCTTTTAAATAGAAGTAGGCTCTTTTCTTGAAGGTCCCTAAATCGTATTGGTGCGGAAAAATCGCTGGTGGAATTCGATTCCACAAGGAAATTGTGCGAGGGAGAAAACTTCTTCTAATTCACACAGTGCTGGACCGCCTACTCGTATCATCCAGATGAAATGGAAGGTATCGCGAGTTTTGTCGCGATGTGCGATGATGAAATTGAGCGGCTGGAATTAGTCCGATTAACTCCTCAGAGCACTCCCCGTGATTAATGCGATAAAATAAGGAAAGAGATGCAACAACTCTACGCAGTGCCAGTGAGTTAAGCTGATCGGAAAGAACTCCATCATCGCCGGTTCGAACCGCTCTGTGCTGGATGCGGTCAAGTGGAAGGAGCTGGCACTGGGGTGGTCCTACCCAGAGATGTACAGTATCCAGGGTACAGTATTCCAAGTGGGTTTGAACCTAAGTTTACATACACACAAGTTTTCATTAATAACCCTATTATATTTCCATTTTTCCAATAATTTTATGTCAAACTTCAATATAAAAAAGTTTGGAATCGCACAGCAAAAGTGCACGACTCATAATGTTCATATTTTTTATAATAGAGGGACAAACAAGCATGCGGCTCACCTGATGGTGCCTGCAACTGCAACACCAGTGAAATTGCAGATGCGTTGCCGCCCTTGTAAAAAGGAGTAGGCTCTTCTTTTGAAGGTCCCTAAGTTGTATAGGTCCGGAAAAATCGCTGGTGGTAATCGATTCCACAAAGAAATTGTGCGAGGAAGAAAACATCTTCTAAATCGCACAGTTGTGGACCGTCAATCATCCAAATGGTATGGATGATATCGCGAGTTTTGTTCTTACGCATTATATAAGGTTTATAAAAATAAGAAAAATAAAATGCCATTCCTTTGTCATTATATTATACCATATCATCCCGAGGGTGTCATGGAAGGCGACAAGGGTAAAGTGAAACAGATAATGGGCAGCAGAATAACTACTTACAGTATTAAAAAAAAACAGAGTCAGTCATACGGACTGCCGACAGAAGTGAAAACTAAATTATATATGCGTATACATGTAGACAGACCGCTAAACTACGCGTCGCTAGTCTGGCTTGCGCCAGTATACAAGTTTTTTTACGCGCAATACGTCACGAGCATGTCGAACAGGTCATCGGTGACGCGAACCCATAAGTTTTTCCGCTACCATAAAACGCTCAACGTGGCTAAAGAAATCTTCACTTCAAAAAAGCTCTCAAAACGAGCACACAGTCCACCTGATGGTAAGTGGTTGCTGTGACCGATAGACATCTACATCTATCCTCAATAAAGAATCAAAATGCAGATGCGTTGTCACTAGTGAGGACTAAGATTGAATGCCTCTTTTCCAGTAACAAGGGTCTCCGGTTCTCTACACTCACAATACGAAATACAGCAGTGTTAAGCTGCTATTTTACGCTGGTATTCTGTGAGAGCGTGGTCCTTCCCCGGACGAGCCAACCCATTCGTGCTACAACTATACCACCAATATAGCTGCAGCATGGCTCTACCACGTGTAAGAAAATTTATTTTGTATTTATTTATTTTTTTTCTATTTTTTATCAATGGTACCTCAGAATATTTTCTGGGTGAACCGATTTTGATTATTCCTCTATATTTGAAAGCTGGCGCTTCTCGTGTGATTTCATATAAATTTGATCAAGATCTGACTAGTAGTTTTTGAGTCATCCTTAATAATGCGTATTTAATTGACTTCATTAATGATGTTTTCATTATATTTATATTGAAGTGGGTTGTACAAAATATTTTATTTTACCACTTGTTTTATATAAAATAAATATATTATTGTAGTTTTAAGCTTTAAAGATAAAATATTAAAATGTTAATCCTCTAGTCCGATAAACCACTATCTGGTTCCAATTCATCGTGAGAGAACTAAAACATATATTTGTTTTTACACTGTAGCTTGATCAAAAGCTAATGATTAGAAGCACCGCGGGATAAACAATAAATGCTATACTCTAAAACGTTGGTTTTATTTTTTTTTAACTTATTTTTACGAAATGTTGATTTTTATATTTGCAAATTCGTAATTGCCGTGTAGTGGCGGTCAAGAATATCCACTACCCCATATCCTCCCGTGGGTGTCGTAAAAGGCGACAAAGGGAAACAGGCAGAAGATGGGCAGCAGCATCTTCCTGATAATAGCCAAAATTATAATAAAAAAACTGCGGTTGCCAACCCGCTCGCCAAGCGTGGCAACTATGGCAAATACCCCCCAATGACTAAAGCAACAAACAGACGGCCCCCAGTCCCCGGCGGCCCCGCTATTCCTGGCTACGGTGGCGACCATGGTAACGGCGGGGCAGGGGGTGCTAAGAATCTCCGGTGGAGGTTCGGTTGCCACCTTAGACGACTCGACCTGGCAACGTACAACGCACGCACCCTGAGGACTGACGAGAAGATCGTGGAGCTGGAAGAAGAGATAGACAAGTTGCGCTGGCATATTATAGGATTATCCGAAGTCCGAAGAGAGGGGGAGGACACGGTAATCCTCGAATCCGGCAACTTGCTCTATCACCGGGAGGGCGACCATCTGTCCCAAGGAGGTGTCGGATTTATCGTCCACAAGTCTCTCGTTAACAACGTTGTAAAGATCGGGAGTGTGTCGACGAGGGTTGCGTACCTTATACTCAGAATCACCAAACGGTATTCGCTGAAGGTCATACAGGTTTACGCACCAACCTCGGCACACCCCGATCAGGAGGTGGAGGAAATGTATGAGGATATCTCTAGAGCCATGCATTCCTCCAAAACCCAATATACGGTGTTAATGGGAGACTTCAATGCAAAACTAGGCACAAGAGAGAACGGTGAGCTGAAAGTAGGGAAATTTGGAATAGGGCAACGGAACCCAAGGGGCCAGCAGCTGGCCGACTTCATGGAGAAAGAGGGACTCTTTATGATGAACTCTTTCTTCCAGAAGCGGCCCCACAGGAAGTGGACCTGGTCGAGCCCCGACGGTTCGACAAAAAATGAGATTGACTTCATTATGACGACCAGACGACAACTGTTCAGTGATGTCTCCGTGATCGCAAGGGTGAAAACTGGTAGCGATCACCGAATGGTTAGAGGCACACTGAACCTAAACGTTAAGTTGGAGAGGTCTCGTCTAATGAAGTCAACGCTCCGTCCCCCTCGTGCTCTAATCCAAAGTCCCGAAACCTTTCAGCTCGAGTTACAAAACCGTTTTCAGTGCCTAGAAGACTGCAATGAAGTGGACGATATGAATGACAAGCTCGTGGAAACTGTCCATGCGGTCGGAGCTAAGTTCTGCAAGACCCGCCGCAGAAGAACACAAAAACTCTCCGATCACACTCTTAATCTCATGGCTGTTAGACGGGAGATGAAGCTACATTCTTCAACAGACTTGACAGCATACAGGCATCTGAACAGACAGATCTCAAAATGCATGCGGCGGGACTTACGCAACTTCAATACAGCTCGTATTGAAGAAGCGATCGAGCGGAACCAAGGCTCCAAAGTCTTTGCCAGAGATCTGTCTGCCAGAAAGAGCCAACTGTCAAAGCTGAAGACAGAATGTGGCAACATCGTTTCCGGGACACCTGAGATTTTGAGTGAGATTGAGAGGTTCTATGGGCAGCTGTACACGTCATCGTTGGAGCCACACGCAAGTGTGAGTAACGATCCAAGAGCGAGTCTCATCCGACACTATTCCGAAGATATCCCGGACGTCAGTCTGAGCGAGATTAGAATGGCTCTCCAGCACCTTAAAAACGGTAAGGCCCCAGGCGAGGATGGAATAACAGCGGAGCTTCTGAAAGCGGGTGGAAGACCGGTACTTGAAGTCCTTCAGAAGCTCTTTAATTCCGTCCTCCATGGTGGCATTACACCGGAGGCGTGGAGCAGAAGTGCGGTGGTCTTGTTCTTCAAGAAAGGTGACAACGCTCTCTTGAAGAACTACAGACCGATTTCCCTTCTGAGCCGCGTCTACGTGCTGTTTTCGAGAGTCATTACGAATCGTCTCGCGCGCAGACTTGACGACTTCCAGCCTCCCGAACAAGCCGGTTTCCGAAAGGGCTTTAGCACCATAGACCACATACATACCCTTCGGCAAGTTGTACAGAAGTCCGAAGAGTACAATTTGCCACTATGTCTGGCGTATGTGGACTATGAGAAAGCCTTTGATTCCGTCGAAATTTGGGCGGTGCTGCAGTCCCTTCAGCGGTGCCAAGTTGACTGTCGGTATATCGAAGTGTTGAAGTGCTTGTACAGTAGGGCTACGATGGCTATCCGAGTACAGAACCAGAGTACGAAACCTATCCAATTGCAGAGAGGTGTAAGACAGGGTGACGTCATATCCCCGAAACTCTTCACCGCTGCATTGGAAGACGTTTTCAAGCTTCTGGACTGGAAAGGATACGGTATCAACATCAATGGCGAGTACATCACTCACCTTCGATTTGCCGACGATATAGTCCTTATGGCAGAATCGCTGGAGGGCCTAAGCACTATGCTCAATGACCTCAATAGTGTTTCCCAACGGATAGGTCTTAAGATGAACATGGACAAAACAAAGATTATGTTTAATGTCCATGTCACACCTATGCCGGTAGTTGTTGGGAGCACTAAGCTCGAAGTTGTTGACGAGTATGTTTACCTGGGACAAATAGTCCGACTAGGTAAGTCCAACTTCGACCGAGAGGTCAATCGACGGATTCAACTCGGCTGGGCAGCGTTCGGGAAGCTACGACACATCTTCTCGTCAGACATACCTCAAAACCTTAAAACGAAATTGTACAACCAGTGCGTGTTGCCAGTGATGACTTACGGAACTGAGACGTGGTCCTTCACTGCTGGCCGTATGAGGAAGCTCAAGGTCGCTCAGCGAGCTATGGAGAGGGCTATGCTCGGAGTTTCTCTGCGTGATAAACTTAGGAATGAGGATATCCGCAGTAAAACCAGAATAACCGACATAGCCCAACGAATTAGTAAGCTGAAGTGGCAGTGGGCCGGCCATATAGCTCGAAGAACCGACAACCGATGGGGAAGAAAGGTTCTCGAGTGGCAGCCTCGTACCGGTAGGCGAAGTGTAGGGCGTCCCCCCACGAGATGGAGTGACGACCTGGTAAGACATGCAGGAAGTCGTTGGATGCAGGTGGCTCAGGACCGTGCTTTGTGGCATTCTTTGGGGGAGGCCTATGTTCAGCAGTGGACTTGTGAAGGGCTGTAATGATGATGATGATGATGAAATTCGTAATTATTGTAGTATTTTACCATCGTATATTTTTATCCATAAACACAACGCAGATGCTTTGGTATTATAAGCACGCGGTCGCATTCACATTAATATTAAATTTAGTACGTATTTTGTTAAACTAGTGTTTTTACGGGTTTTATCGCGTATGTTAACTTATTTTATATTTCCGCGGTTTCGAGCACTTTACAGCACCCATGTTCTTGGGAGGGACTGAGGTTTTCGATGTCCCAATATTATAGTTAACCACCGCTACCTCCAGATAAAAATTATTAATTTTTTGTTCCGATCTACTCAATATGAACTTGTAGTATATTGAAGTCTTGCAGTTGTATGCTTGGGTTGAGACTTAATTTTATTAATTATAGGTTCCCAAGCACATGGTAGCACGCAACCATCTTTTCCATTGAAATTAGAATGTTTTTTTTTATTTCGATAGCCTCACAATTCATCATTGGAGAGAATCGGTGTTCTGCAGCGAGGATTTGTAGTCTATCAAATCTGATTTACTGACGGAAGCGATCCTGTACGTGTTCATAGACTGCAGACTTCCCAGAGCATAGATTCTTCACTTCAGCTATGTGTTCTATAACGCGGGTTTTTATTTTTATTTTATTTTGTCTTATGAAAGAGAGACCACATTCACAATTAAGCTTGTACACGCCTGCATCTTGCACAGGTATATTACACTTGACTGATGGTAAAAACTGACTAATCTTCTTCAGCGGCTGGAAGTATGTTTAAGTGGAATCACGCTTCAAAATATTTATTGCAGAGAGCACAAGGAAAATGTGACAGTAAACACCTGGCCGCCGAGCTCCAACATGTCAAACAAGTTTTGCTTGATAACAGACTTCGGGTCCCGCGCCTATGTCGTAGTGAAAAAGTGAAGCCGGCCACAGTCGAGTTTGTGCCTGCTGTACTACCATATATCAGAGGTGTTACTGACAAAATTGGCTACAACTTTAAGTATGCTTCCATTAAAACATACTTCAAGCCACCTAAGAAGATTAGTCAGTTTTTACCATCAGTCAATTGTAATACCATATAAGTAAAATTGAACTGTCTGCTATATTGAAATAACTGCCTTATATTGAACTGAGGGAGTTATTTAAAATTTTTCGTCTGGTTGTGTGATTATAACGAAACTTTTTTATCCGAAATACTTTTTAATTTTTTTATAAAAAAAAAACAGTAAATTAATAAAACAAGTGCTCTCTGTCCATTTTTAATCTAAATAACACCACATTAATAGATCCTACCTAGGCGAAGCAGCCCTTGCTTCGTCGCTAGTATATATAAAATTATAAATTTTAGAAGATATTTATGCACTCATTCTTTAAAAATTATATTTAATGCAAAACACGCGGTGTATTGTGAATTCAAATATTTGGTACGAACTACAAAGCTCGTAAATAATGTACTTTGCTTGACATAAATCATGTTCCAACATGCGAAAGGAGATTTTAAGGATACTAAAATATTTTATTTTAAATATTAAACGCCCTTTGAAATTTTTACGCTTTGCAAACATTTTTATTTCAAGATAGCACGCAAGGTATAAGATGGATCTTTTTTATTTTAGTTTATTCAATTTGGCAACTACTCAATCATAAATCCTGAAATATTTTGGTTAACGATTCAAAATTATAACATTTTTTTTTATTTACTAATTATCATACGTTTTGTAATTGTATAATGCCTTTCCCTTAAATGTCTCCGTAGCATCCTGACTAAGCGTATAACTCCATCGCTCCTGGTCGCATGTTCGATTCCCGAACAGAAAAAGTTATTTTTATGATATAAATTAATAGCCACGTATGTGGGTGTCTCTTCATTAACAATGTATATGTTTGTATAATGTTTCCACGATACAGTAAAATGTAAAACGAGAGAAATATTTTTTAAACAAAAAAAATTGATCAAAATTCACAGTTCAAAACGTTTACAAAGTTGAACTGAAGAATGAATATAAGAACTACAATACCATAACAAGCGCTAGTTACACCAGCTTAAAATTGCACTCAAATGCTACTGTGTTTCGTATAGTAAGTGTAGAGAAATGGAGCCTCTATTTACAGTAATCGAGGTATTCCATCTAAGTCCTTAGTGGTGACAACGCATAATATGCATTTTGATTTTTGAACGCAAATAAATATAGATGTCTACAGCCTACATTACATCACCCTTATTCTGTGTTTCAGCTAGACTATTCAACTGGTTTATTTCTTCTTTCTCTCTTCCTTACATTATATCTCAGGCGGGCCTTATGAATACCGAGTGGTCTTAAATAAATGGCGCTTATACCAATCTCGTATATGCCAGATCTTAAAAAATCTTAGTATAAGTTGAAGCGTGGTGGTAATGTCACCATTCCTATCGCTAGATAGATTTATTAATCTGTCAGTACTTTGTGATTTGTGGAAGAATTATACGTATTCAAAGGATAGATAGTTCAATAATCGCACACAGTGCAAGTATGCAATATTTTGAAATTTTTCAATGGCTTAATACTTTAACGTATTAACTATGTCGACACAAGCAAACAGTGTGTAATGCGCGTCTTCGTGGATCGATCTATGTATTTATATAAAATCATGCAATAGTTAAGACAATATTTCCAAACCTGAGTTTCTGTAATTTTTACTGTTATTTGTCTTTAATTTCTTCTTCTCTAAAATATGCAGGATCATATTTATAATAAAAATCTTCGAATATTTTAAGGGTAAAGTTTGTCTATGCTTTTTTTACTGATTATGAGAAATTTCTTTACAAAACAAGGAGAAATCTTTTAATTATAATATTAAAGTCAGTATAACAAAGAACTGAAGGTGAACCAAAGCGTTATCTATGAAACACAAATCTACTTAATTACAATACAAATGGATCTTTTTAGAATCCTCGAAAATTTATTTAAAATTAAGTGGAGGAAAAAAGTTAAGCAAATTTGTAAAGGTACAAGTTACAATTTATTGGTGGATTAATAATGAAAATTAGAAAAGCTGGTTCATATAACTATGCATCATTAATCTTTACTTTTAAAAATGGTACCTAATTAGATATTAGTAGACCTGTACCGAAGTAACCCTTTGACGTATCTCTTCAGTTTTAAGTCACTCCCCTTGCTGCATCAGCTGGCATCGAAATCTTTGGCGTCGATATATCGAATAGCGTGCAGTTTCGCGGTCACTTGGAAGGGAAGGCAAAATTGGCTAACAAGCATGGCGTGCTCAGCAGAGCGAGACATTATTTCATGCCGGCACGTCTCTTGCAACTTAACAAAACGCAAGTTCGGCCTCACATGGAATACTGTTCACATCTCTGGGCCAGGGCACCCCAGTGCCAGCTCCTTCCACTTGACCGCATCCAGCGCAGAGTGGTACAAATCGTCGACGACCGAGTTCTTTCTGATCGGATCGATACACTGGCACTGCTAGGGTTGTTGCACCGCTTTCCATTTTCTATCGAATTCACCACGGGGAGTGCAGAGGAATTGTTCGGAATTAATTCCAGCCACCAAATTTCACGAACGCACATCGTGTCAAAATTCACTATACCATCCTCACTATCTGGATGCTTAGCGGTCCACGACTGTGCGTTTTACTAGGAGTATTCTTCCTGGTACAGCTTCTCTGTGGAATTTTTTACCACCTATGATTTTTCCGGACCGATACGATTTAGGGACCTTCTAGAAAAGAGCTTACACCTTTCCAAAAGGCCGGCAACGCATCTGCAATTCCCCTGGTATTGCGGTTGTTCATGGGCGGCGGTAATCACTTACCATCGGATGAGGCGCATGCTCGATTGCCCCCTCTTCTATAAAAAAAGTGTAGGGCGGCCCCCACTAGATGAAGTAACGAACTGGTAACAGATGCAGGAAGTCGATGGATGCATGTTGCTCAAGACCGTGATTTGTGGCATCCCGTGCGGGAGGCCTATGTTCAGCAGTGAACTTGTAAATGGCTGTAATGATGACGATGATGAAGATACATCTGATTGGTCTTCCATGCAAAATATAGCGTAGTTAGCAAATTTTCTAGCCTCACTCAACTAAACTTTACTTGACTGACATGGCATAAGAAAAATTATTGTAGAGATAATTTTTTTAAATGTTTAAATGCTTAATATGTATGCTAGAAGCACACATGAGCACCATTTTTAGGGTTCCGTACCTCAAAAGGAAAAAACGGAACCTTTAGAGGATCACTTTGTTGTCCATCTTTCTGTCTGTCTGTCAAGACCCTTTTTCTCAGGAACGCGTGGAGATCATCATCATCATCATCATTACAGCCCTTCACAAGTCCACTGCTGAACATAGGCCTCCCCCAAAGAATGCCACAAAGCACGGTCCTGAGCCACCTGCATCCATCGACTTCCTGCATATCTTACCAGGTCGTCACTCCATCTAGTGGGGGGACGCCCTACACTTCGCCTGCCGGTACGAGGCTGCCACTCGAGAACCTTTCTTCCCCATCGGTTGTCGGTTCTTCGAGCTATATGGCCGGCCCATTGCCACTTCAGCTTACTAATCCGAAGGCGTGGAGATATCAAGCTGAAATTCACATCAAATACTCAAGTCTACTGTCCTTTAGCGCTGTGAAAAAATCAAACTTCTAAGCCAACGCAATCAAAAGATACAGCCGTTTATGTCGTAAATTTTCGACATTCGCAAGGGAATCAAAACCTAACGAAGCAACGTTTTATAGCACAGATAAAGGAAAAATTGCGAAAAGTATAAATTTTTCGTTTTATCATATAATAAATATTGTTAATAATTTTAAACTTATATACCTACAGATTTGTTCGGAACCCTCGGTGCGCGAGTCCGACTCGCACTTTGCCGGTTTTTCATACTTGCCGTAAGATTAAATGCACAATACACAATTACTAATGACCACTGAGTTTTTTGCCAAGCAAACAAGCATTTACTTATGTATCTGCCCTCCGTATCTATGACTAGCCAGTGACACGGATGTAGAGGGCAACATTTTATAAAATGTACTACTACTAAAGGCACTAATTATTCTGCTTTAGACCATTTTACAGTCTCGAATCAAATTCATGTTCCTACTTATTATACAGCTGACGTAGATAAAAAACGAGATAGAAATACAACAGGCTGGAAAATAAGCTTACCACCTAGTAAAAATTAAAAAAGAGGTAACCTTTATCATGAGTAAAAGCACTTAAATAGAAAAAATACTACTTTCATAAAAACTACTTCAATAATAGTAGATAATTTGGAGACAAATTTGATGCTCATCCCTAAGACGGACGGGCCATGGAAAGAATATTATATTATTATGTTCAAGGCAGGTATAAGTGCGAAACTCAATTTATAAGGCACCTAGACTCAATACCTTTTATATTGCAGGCGTGATTGGAATTTGTGAAGGGTGGTTTTTGGGTATATATGCTTTTTATACTAGAGGCAATAAATTAATTGTTTCAAAATATTTTATGCCAAATTCTGACTTAAGTTAAAAATAAAAAAGAAATTTATTTATTCTCGTACGGTTAAACAGGAATTTTACAAACACAAGAATTAATACTCTTTAAACGTTTATTTGTAATTTGTATAACTACCTTTCGATAGAATGAGTAATCATTTTATTATCATTATCATACCAGCCTACCAAAAATCACAGGCTTACAACATAGGTGAGGCAACTTATATAGGAGTATATTGATATAGTTACAACGCTTGGAGAATAATTGCTATAGTACTCGTAGTAATCAAGTTACTACTGCCCATCTACTCTTTCAGTCTTCATCCGTCGCTTCTTTGGTCATCGACAGGGTATGGGGTAGTAGATATGTTAACGCCGTTATGTATTTTTGTAAATAAATTTTGGATTCCACTTTAATATGATTATTATATTTGTATTTGTTCTGAAATATTAGTGCTGTTAGCCCTTGGACTTTTACAGCTTCATCTGACTCGGGGCTCTTTCCCTTTTTTTTAAACTCGCGGCCTTCAAAGTAAAAAGGGAAATGCGATGATAATGATTACTATTACAATAACTATGATATAATTATTATGATTTGGTTCGTAATCAATCGAAAAGTTCCCCGAATCTGGTTTTTGAGCTACCTAACGCCTGTCCGAGTGTTAGTGTGCGGGCCCCTTTTCCTAACTGCTTAGCTCGTGTCGGTCGATATACTGGGGAGTGTGAACTGCCCAGGAACGAGGGTGTACGGTTTGTACGCAGTGGTTTTGATTATTATAGTGAATGAGTAATCAAAATAACTATCTTGATATAGATTAAACAAATGTGTATTGTGTTACGTATGGTGCGTCGTAAGAATCAATCTCAATTTACAAGTATTGAGTTCCACGTCAATAAAACAAAATTACTACATGTAACACTATTATTACGATATAATAAAATATAATTAATTTACTTCAATTATTCCACTACCGGACGCGGAAGTAATCGCTGAGTACGTTATATCCCTAACCTATTAGGCGGCTTTATTTCTGGCGTTTATTTCATAATTTATTAGATACCACTAGATTTTTATAAAATTACTTCTATGCACAGATAACTAGTATTCTGTTGATTTTAATCTCTCACGTTTTAAGAGATATGCATATTGTGAAATGTACCTCATATTTTCTTAAACTGTCACCACAGTAAGTATACAAAAAATGTTACGTATATGCAATTATTGAAAATGTAAGAAATCATATGGAATGTTTTGCTACCTGTAACATGGTTTGCTAGTCTCGTGGTTTAAGATATGAAACACAACAGTATAATAATGCTAATTTACTGATGTATTTTGTGAGAGCGTAATCATTCCAAACTCAAACCCAAATCACGCGTCGAATAGGTCATCATTCATAATACACCTGTAGGGTTTTTGTGGTAGATTAGGCTCTACCATGGTTGAAGCAAATTAGTAATGACAAATAGTTTTTTATATGTATTTCAGGTATCAAAAATATTACTACTGTGATTAGAGATAATTTAGGTGATTTTTCTATTACGATCATATATTCAGAACACTAACTCATGTAAAAATCAAAACAGTATTTATAAAGAGTAATGCCAAATTTCACTAATCTATCCCAGTCTCTACGAAATATACCTGAAACAAACTGAGGATAAAACAGAATGAAAATGCATAATTATATGTTCACGAAACACATAAAATTCAATGAAGTTGTTTCTGCAGAGGAAAAGTTTTCATCTTGTTAACGAGAGTCATATTTATATCTGCGTATCTACAAAGTTGTGCAACTTATTTCCATGTTTAATTTATAAGAGTCTTTTTATAATTCAAGAGCTTATTGAAAAACGATTTTCAGTGAAATTTATCTCTATCTAGTAAGTACGCGAGTAATCTTGAACGGTTAATTGCCTTTGGGATTAGCGCCATCAAGTTGGGAATACTAATAACGACTTTAACTTACCTTCAATTTTAGACACTTTCTAGTAGGTACTTGACTTCTCCCATTTTTTGAGAATTAATGGTACAAAAGAAACTCAATAGCACTGGTCTATACTAATTGGTCTATACAGATTTTATCAATTTCAAAAATTATGCACATTTCTCCATGACTTAAAGTGACTTACTTACTGTAAAGGATATGGTAATTCAGCACTTAAAATTATAATCGACAGTGCCGTATATATATTATACAATACTAACAATTCACATTCGTACAGTCCCGTAGCCGAATGTGAATTGATAGTATCGCATACTATGAATTTAACCACTGAACTACTATAGATCTACAATTAAGTTTATATAAATTTTATTAAATTCATTCATTAGAGTCCATGACAAGTCCTCAAAGGAATACTTCAAAGCATGGTCCGGAGCCTTCTTCATCCATCGAATTCATGCAAATCTTACCAAAAAGTGTCGGTGTAAGAATATCGACTACCTCAAATCATCCCGTGGGTATCGTAAGAGGCGAAAGGGGGAAACAAATCAGGAAATGGATAGCATCGTCTTCCTAATAACGACTGAAATAAAAAACTAGCAAACTATACCAAATATCCTCCCTATAAAGCAATCTATACGGGAGGCCTATGTTTAGTAGTGACTTTAATAGGCTGTAACGGTAACGGTAACGGTAACCTGGTCGTCACACCATCTAGTAGGGGACGCCCTATACTTCGCTTACCAATAAGAGGCTGCCAACTTCCTTGCTCATTCGTTAGCACTTCTTGACACTATCTGGCCGGCCTTATGGGCTACTTCAACAGCTACTCTAGTTATAATGACTGTAAATGTAGATCATAACTAAAATACTTAATAAAATATACAATAATTAAAATTAAATCTGTATTAAGAAGGTTACAACGTACTGTAATTTTTCTTCTGTTGTCATTCTCAAATACACATGTGTTTTTGAGGTTTTATTTGAACAATAGTATATACCAATTTAATAGGCACATGTTCAGCAGTGGACTTATGAAAGGCTGTAATGATGATGATATACCAATTATAAAGTAAATAAATAAACACACATATTTAGGTACATGTGTTTTACATATACAAAAGGTATTAGTTTTTATGTTTTTTTAGTATGATTGCGATGCCATATTTGAAGTTCATGAATAGCTGTAGTTGACTTATTATAATGGTAATATTATATATATATATATATTATAATAAGTACTTGTAAGTTTACGGCTGTTGATGTTCCAATAAAAGAAATCTCAGAAAAATTATCTGTGCTTAAGTAACCTATTCGCCTTTCTAGATTGCCACTTGACGTATCTTGAATAAGCCTGTATATCAGGCAGGAGATTAGAATTCTTAAAGTTTGAAAATTGCAAATCTTGTACAAAGTTATTTCTGATTTGTTTAAATCCTTTTTAGTGTTGCTATTAAAAGAAGATAGAAAAATTATTTTGTAACATGCGCACAAATTTAATAAAGAAAATTGAAATAACACAAAATCACAATGAAAACATATAATCGTAGTCACCAAGGACTTCGGTAAATGTGAAATTTGTTCATACGTTGTTGTGTTTATTAGAGTAGCCCACACTACGGACGGATCATAACACAAGACACCATCAACATTAGTGTTGTATATCTGTATGCATATAGAAAACAAATCAACGACTACTCATAAAGTGAATTTTCACAATAATATTAAATCACATAACCATACCTGAATTATTTCTTAAATTTACGCGAAAACTACACATCGAAATAAACTATTTCTTTTGGATTAAATTGCGTTTAACTTTAACTTTTTGGTTCTATTCATCATAACGGTTAACTTAAAAAGCATGTTCGATTGCATTAATATTGATATTATATTAACTCATCAGAACCGCGACTGCAAAAGCTAATTAAAAATGTCACAACGTTATAGTATTTAATGACACTCGCGTAATCTAAGCTTTGAAAGTCAAGTTTCAAAGAAATATTTGTCATATTTCGTGGTTTTATGACAGTTAATTTTAAAGTTAAATGTGAAATTTGAATTTCAAGTCATATTCACATTGAGGGTTAATTAATCCTTTATGGCATACATACATGCGATATGAATGCACAGAAAGGCGTGTGTTTCTTTGAAAGTTAAGTTATTTTTTGCCACGTGAATTCTTAATGAAACTTAATGTGAATATAATTCTATTGAAAATAGAATACTATGTGATGTAAAAATATGAATATAATATTATGTTCATTGAATTTTATTTACACTGTAAAAATAACCGTGTAGTGGCTTTGTATGAATATTTCCTACCTCTTTTATCGTCCCATAGGTGTCTAAAGAAGCGACAGAGGGGAAAAAGAAAAACAAAAATTAAAACCGCGTTTACCAACCCGCCTGCCAAGCGTGGCAACTATGGCAGTTATCCCCATATGAGAAAATCTATGAGAGGTCTATGTTCAACAGATTTTGATAGCCTGTAACGGTTACGGTAAAGATAAAACCTGTTATTTAATATTGTATTGTAATTCCTTTACGTTAAAGTAATTTATTTTTCTTTATATTAAAAGCCAAACTGTGATAATGTTGTATATAATATTATAAAAATGTGCTAATTAAATGTTACATTAAAAATTAACTCATATTCTCTCATAAAAAAATTTCAACTCTCATCTGTTAGGTATCGATTTGTATCATAGAGCAACACGGGCCACCGGCGCAGCGCGGCGGACCGGAGGGGAGTAGCCTAAACGCTGTATTTCCCGATACGGAACTTTTCTGCGGGGTAAAATCTGCGCACACAAAAACAATCGCGTGTCACTACGATAGTCACACCTTACAGTTAATACAATAAAATAACTATTTCACACACACATAGATACATTACGTATATAACAGTATCGCTCGGTGACAGCCACATTATTCTTTCTATGTGCATCAAATGTTTCATGAAATATAACTATTTTTTTAAACTACACTACTCCTGTTATTATAATATAATGTCTTGCTGTCCGTGTATCATTCTTGCAAACCATCAAGTTAACTATTTATTTAGAAGATGCCTGATCGTAAGAAAATTCTACTTTTTAATTTTTATAAGGTTTATTTTATTTGGTTATAAAATAGCTTATGGAAAAAGAGGTAATGCTTTTAATTAAAAAAAATGATTTCATTTTACCAATCCCGATTATACCATTTAAAAAGGCTGTAGATTGCAGTTTGCCCAGCCAAAAATGCCATACTGGCAATATCATATACGCAGCTTTCGACATATTCAATGTATAAGCACAATAGAACGTGTAGCCTTTGAAGATCTGACTACAGCGTGTGTTGAATTTAATAATAAATAATATATACTCATAAATGTAACATTGTGTCATTGTGACAAACAGCAATAGAATTTCAAGTCTAATTAATATGTACTTACTACCTACTACTTTAACTACTAAATAGCAACTTTAACTATATATATATACTGTGTGTTCGGATATACTTTTATCAAGTGAACACCATTTTTTGCATATATTTATAACTATACGATTTAACTATTTTCAAATCTTATTTGCCACACGAGGATAAAGTCATACCTTTTCATTCGTGAATTACGGAATGTCATTTAAATCTGGATTTCCTCCATACATGCCTGTCCTCCGCATACCATGTAGAAAAATCTGCCAGAAAAATGTTATGGTTACCGACAGCTGACAGTTAAATCATTTTTGTGTATACTCGTATATTATTTCTATAACACCAATTAATACTCAGAACTTTAATGAGTTGTAGGACTCCTTTTTGCCTAATCATTTGCCTGGGTAGGTACCGCCCTCTTACCTATTTGCTTGCATTCCTGTGTTCCAGTCTGAATGATATATAGTGCCAGTATAATCACAGGCTATAAGTCATTCTATATTAATACACAAAGGATGCATCTGCAACCTTCTTTGTACGAAGTTGGCTGCAGGTTTCTATAAACTACAGTATGTCCTTTTTTATAGGATAAGGCTGACAAACGAGCACACAGTCCACCTGATGGTAAGAGGTTGCTGTGGCCCATAGACTATCAATCCTCGATTACGAATCAAAACGCAGATGCGTTGTCACGCGTGAAGACTAAGATGGAATGACTCTTTTCCAGTAAAAAGTGTCTCCGGTTCTCTACACTCACCATACGAAACTCAGCAGCATTAAGCTACTATTTTACGCTGGTATTCTGTGAGAGCGTGGTCCTTCCCCGGTCGAGCCGACCCATTCGTGCTACAACTATACCAGTAATAAGCTGCAACATGGCTCTAACGACGTATAAAAAATACTTACCATCAGGTGAACTGTGTGCTCGTTTGTCACCCTAAATTTAAAATAATAAAATTATCTTTCGTTTAAGGAATATTTAGTAGCTATTATGATGTCACCAACACAAAATTACATGAATTTTAATTAAAATTAAACAATTTTACGAAGTAAATTCTTAACTCCAGGACGCCTGATATAGCAATAACCGCAATATAGCTTAACGCGGTTATTATCCTCGCTATAATGTCTTCAAACTAAATCAATAATCAAGCAATTATTGCTAATTACTATACCTTTCCATGCAATATTAAAAATATCAGTGTATTTAGCGACAACAATGCCACAAAAAATATTCGAATATTAAAAAAATATCTTTGTATAAAACTACATGAAGTATAAGAGAAAATAAATAGAAAGCAAAAAATGAATAGCAAAAAAGAAATTGAAAAATTCTCTATCTTTCAAATTATATCCATCTAATATAAAAGATAAACCAAAAAAGAAAAACAATATGTTATGGCCTAGTTAAAAAGAAATGATAGTGGAACGAAGTATTATACGTTACACTTATTTTATTCGTAAAAAAGCCACGCAGCGGGTATATTATTATCGGTGTAGCACTAATGGTTAGATTTGACCGAGGTAAGACCACACTCACACAGAATACCAGCGTAAAGTAGCAGCTTTATGTTCTATGCTGCTATTTTTCGTATGGTGATTGTAGAGATCTAGAGACCCATTTAACCGGACACATTTAACCGGACCCATTTAACCGGAAATGAGGTATTCTATATTAGAGGTGACAACGAATCTGCATTTTGATTTTTAACTGAGGACATATGTAAAAACTATTGGTAAATTCAATTGTGCATGCCCTAAGCGCATTAAAAAAATACGTATGACAGGATTATACGGAATTTTTTGAAGTAGTTTACATACACACAAGTTTTCATTAGTAACCCTATTATACTTCCAATTTTCCAATAATTTTATGTCAAACTTTAATATAAAAAAAGTTTGGAATCGCACAGCAAAAGTGCACGACTCATAATGCTCATATTTTTTATAGGAGAGGGGCAAAAAAGCATGCGGCGCAACTAATGGTACGGTACCGCCCCTCATGAACAACTGCAACACCGGGGAAATTTCAGATGCGTTGCTGGCCTTTTAAAAACGAGTAGGCTCTTCTTTTGAAGGTCCCTAAGTCGTATAGGTCCGGAAAAATTCGCTGGTGGTAATCGATTCCACAAAGAAATTGTGCGAGGAAGAAAACATCTTCTAAATCGCACAGTTGTGGACCGTCAATCATCCAAATGGTATGGATGATATCGCGAGTTTTGTTCTTACGCATTATATAAGGTCTATAAAAATAAGAAAAATAAAATGCCATTCCTTCGTCATTATATTATACCATATCATCCCGAGGGTGTCATGGAAGGCGACAAGGGTAAACTGAAACAGATAATGGACAGCAGAATAACTACTTACAATATTAAAAAAAACAGAGTCAGTCAAATGGACTGCCGACAGAAGTGAAAACTAAATTTATATATGCGTATACATGTAGACAGGCCGCTAAACTACGCGTCGCTAGTCTGGCTTGCGCCAGTATACAAGTTCTTTTGCGCGCAATACGTCACGAGCATGTCGAGCAGGTCATCGGTGACGCGAACCCATAAGTTTTTCCGCTACCATAAATCGCTCAACGTGGCTAAAGAAATCTTCACTTCAAAAAAGCTACCGGTTGTAGGACCGTTTGCCAAGCGTGGCTACTCTGACAATCATCCGAGGAAATCTTGGGGGATGCTTATGTTCGACAGTGAAATTTTACAAATAAAATTGCAATATCTAAACGTAACAGAAACTAATTCACCCTTGCGTTAAATATGCCCAAATGTTAATGCAACGGAGAGATAGATGCCGGCATTTTATTCCACACCTTTGCTGTATTCATTACAAACAACGAAGCAAACCGTTTAATTTGGACGCGTAGAATATTTCAATTCACTGTGTTCATCCACATTTTCTTTACTAATCTGGCAAAACTTTTCTGGAATTCCTTGTCTGAAGACGTAATAAGAAAGAAATTAGGGCTGCTTTAAAAGGTTGGTACATGAATATCTCTTGACGATATGAATAATGATGAACTATTTTGATAATTTTAATTTATTTGCAATTTTAATAAGTGTATTATATTATTACATGTAACGTGTATATTATCTATATATTTGTGTAATGGGTGTGTGTAATATATATTTAACATGTTTTTGTTTATAAATTGACAAAATATAAATAATTTATGAAATGTAAAATTAAGTTTATTTTATATATATAACAGTAAGATATCTGCCACAATATTTGATCAAACACGACTTAACTGGCAGAGAGTGTCGTTAGACATTAAGTTTGCCCTTTGTTACATTATTTATAAAATTTAATGAATAAACATCGACAACAAAGGGTTGGAGACCCGCCAGCTGTCTGATTGTCCGACGGTTCAAAGGGGAATGGGGATTTAATTTCTAGAAATTAAGGGTTACTTATTTTGATGATGATATACAACCTACAAATAAGGAATTACTTATTTCGATGAAGTTTGCTGCACATTTCACTTTTAGTCCAGTCGAGAATGTAACATTTACCAATTTGTTCACTCCATTGACTTATGACGCAATTTTCCGTTCCATTTACTGCCAACGTTTTCATAAATTTAAGAAAAAAGTTTTTGTACGCCTAGAAATGGTCATTACATGTTCATCTCGTACAATATAAGGAAATAATATATTAAAAATTGAGTTTACGTTTTTAAACGAACGAAATTAATATGAACGTAAGAAAATCAATCACTTATATTTCTACGAAGCCACTAATTAACATGCTATATGTAAAGTAATTACCGCGTAGTGGCGATGTAAGAACATCAACTAACCCATATCATCCCGTTGGTGTCGTAAAAGGCGACAGAGGTAAATTAAAACAGGTGATGGGCAGCAGCATCTTCCTGATAACAAGTCAAAATCATAAAAAACTGCGGTTGACAACCCGCTCGCCAAGCGCGTCAACTATGGGAATATCACTCCTATGAGCCAATCAGAGCTATGTTCAGCAGTGGAATTTTATGGGCTGTAATGGATTGATTAATATGATTTTATTATGTTATTTTATTTATTAATATATTAATATTGCATATCAACATCGCACATCGCGACAAAACTCGCGATACCATCCATATCATCTGGATGATTGGCGGTCCACCACTGTGCGATTTAGAAGAAGTTTTCTCCCTCGCACAACTTCCTTGTGGAATTGATTACCACCAGCGATTTTTCCGGACCGATACGACTTAGGGACCTTCAAGAAAAGAGCCTAGTCCTTTTATAAAAGGCCGGCAACGCATCTGCAATTGCCCTTGTGTTGTAGTTGTTCATGGGCGGCAATAGTAACTTACCATCAGGTGAACCGCAAGCTCGTTTGCCCCCTCTGCTATGAAAAAAAGATCTGTTTTATGTTTTATTTTATGGTTATGATAATGTTAGTTCTTGTCTGTACTTGTATCTTTTTTCAAATCTGTAATATATATAGATTTGTAATATATATGTATATAGATTTTGATCTTCATACTACGACATTTTAAAGCCTTATCCATGTGAAATATGTTTGACTTTTACTTTAATTTTAGAAAAGAAACAAATCGTTTATAAGTTTTTCGTCTGTTCATGATATAAAAAATCATCCTGTACGTAATTAGTTTACAGTGCCCTTCATATAGAAAGTAATTTTTAACATTAGCACACTCTCTTGGCAATAAGTAGACACTTACGTAATTTTTTTTTTATAGGAGAGGGTGAAACGAGCAGCGTCTCACCTGATGGTAAGTGACTACCGCCGCCCATGAACAACTGCAACACCAGGGAGGGAATTGCAGATGCGTTGCCGGCCGGTAATTTAACATTTAGTCTCAAATATTCTCGAATTTATTTAATGTGTTTTCTTATTGAATTATGTCGGATTTCTATATTTCAAAACGTTTTGTTTTCTTTTAAAAGCCATTTTGCAGTAAATAAAGTGGATGAAACCCCATTTTTTAAACAAAATACCAGTCCAACTATTTACGAACCGTTTAATGTTTTATTTTAAGCCATCCTTAGTTGCTGGATGTTATTGAGAAATAAATGTTTCTTGAATATAATATGGGAATCGGGTATTAGTAATAATATCTCTACAAGCCCTTCAAATGTATATAACCACAGAACAAAGAAGAAAAAAACGACACCAGAATACGTAATATTTTGAATGTAGTATTATTTATATTTAGTAAGTAATGAATATGAACGGCAAAAGACACAAACTTATTTCAAGTTTTCTTAGTTTTTCCATTGTAAGTTCAGCACGCAACCCGGGGATTACGTTGCAATTTTCTCTTGCCGTAATATCCATGGCACGTTTCACTTTCTTCGTAATTCCTTTTTTTCGTTGTGAATTTATTTTTCACAGCGCAGACTACAAGATGTTTTACAAGAACTTGTGACGAAGAAAGAAGAAAGTAAGTTATATCACTAACATAAAATATTTTCCAAGTAAAATATTTATGCTCAATTATGTTAAAATATGCTACATGCCATCTTATACAATTAAACAGTGACTACCAACAATATTACAAATAATATTTTTGTTCGCTAGGTTAAAAGAAAATAATTGGGTTCTTTAATTATTATGCAGTTTAAAAATATGTCAACAATTTCTTTAAATATATTTTGAAAATAAAAAACGTGGATTACATTCTTCAATTCTTTAAAATTAATAATATCGTACGGCCGAGTTCAACATAAATTATTAAGAATAACTCAAAAACTATTGATCATACCTTGATCAAATTTATATGGGACCACATGAGAAAAATCAGCTTTCAAATAAAAAAGAATAATTGAAATCGGTTCAAACAGAAAAAAAGTTGAGAGGTAAACACATAAAAAAGTACATACAGTCGAATTGAGTACCTCCTCCTTTTTGAAGTCTGTAGAAGACGTAAATGAAAAGAAACAAAGCCGGCACAATCAAGTTAAAAATCTTTTAAATTGGCATTTTAACTATTCCTAATTAAGTAAATATATTATACGACTAGCAACTCATGCTGGCTTAGCCTGCGTGGTATCTATAAATGTATTTTCTCATTTATATTTAAGGTAATCATCAACGATAATTTATTTTAACATTTTTTTTTATTTCCACTTGCTCTTGTAGAAACAATATAATTAGTATATTTTTTTCTTTATTATTTTTAACTGTTTTCACTGTTACTTAAGATAAACAAAAATCTTATAAACACACGTAAAATTAATAAACTAAATACGTAAGTCAAAATTAATCTTGACAGTAATTAACAGTTTAACAAGGTCCACATTGCATCGTTGCGTCACTCATATTGGTGTAAAGGTCATTTGCACTGGCGCATCAGGTGGAACGCGACTGTCTGTAATAGTGCAAGTAACTTACATCAGTGTAGAGAGTTGCTTGGCTTAAAATGGTGTCACTTGCAACAATGTACAAGTTTGTGTCTTCTTCAAAACTATTTAATATTTTACAACAAATTTTACAGGATGCAAAATATAGGTTATTTAAAGCGTTTGATGTAAAAAAAAAAACGGTGTTTGCCAATTTGCGGTTTCCACCAGTTTACGTAGGACACGTCGTATTTTTGCCTATAGATGGCGAAGCATCCATCTTGTTTATGCCAAATGTAAAATACCCGGAAAGGTGACGTGGAAACAGCGTCAGAGGTACTAGAGGTTTCTGCTGCATTTGCAGTACGTAAGACTAGACAGTTAACTGATGTAGAAACTGCTCGCTCAGTGTGTTTTAGTTGTTTCCATACTATTATGTCTTTTGGTATATTACTATGGGCTATGGCAGTGGACATCAATATGATATTTGTTTTGCAAAAGAGAGCGGTTCGTTCCATTTATAACTTGCGTAAGCAAGTGTCTCTAATGGAACGATTTAAAGAGTTCGGCATATTAACTGTTGCTTCTCAATACATATACTCTAATATACTATTTGTTGGGAAAATATAAATATTATGACCTTAATATTATAAATTAAAATAAACTTGTTACACCATTTTTAGACTAAAGAAAACTTTCAATTCATTTATGGCACAAGGCATTCGATTTTTCAAGAAAATACCTGATTCAATGCTTGACTTGCCTTTACATAAATTTTAAAAGTATGTAAAAAACATTTTAATGAAAAAAGCATATTATACAATTGAAAATTACATTAATAATATAAACACATGGTCATTTGAAGGTCAACAAGTTCCACACAAAATATTATATATATAATTTACAACTATATATATATATATATATATATATATATATATATATATATATATATATATATATATATATACCAGTAAATTGCTCGAATTTGTAAGTAGAATTCATCACTAAATTGTAGACAGCCGCTGTATAGATCGTAAGACAAAGATGCGACTCGAATAGAATTTTGTGACGATTTTGTTTTGTTGTTTCATTGTTATCACTCATACTTTCAACAAACAAGTATATTTCAATCACCTTTTATATTTAACACGTATTATAAATCAAACTAAGTTCATATTTGTTTACCACGTGCCAGATGCAAGCTTGAATTTTGATGTAACCAGTGACGTCACCCGCGGCGCCTTATATTATAACTGAATTAGTCAACTGACATCTATCTAGTGCTCTCCGAATCTACAAGGTGCGCCGAATTGACCCGGTAACTCGAGTGCAAGCGGAATAAAGTAAAATTTATTTTCACTTGAGTACCGAGTTATACAAATTCCCTCCATTGAATCGAGTGAAAACAAAGTTCGAGTTGCATCACTACAGTAAGATTAAAGTATGTGGTTATATACTTAAAATTTTTTTTTTGTAGCAAAATTAGATAATATCAAAAAATAAATAAGTTTATAATTGTTTTCTTACAAGACAATAAAATAAATATCATCTCATCGATGCACAAGTGTTTAAAATAATTTGGATAATATCATGCATGTTAGTCAAATATTAATATTCCACATTATCTATGTGCCGTGTAGTGGCAGTTAAGAATATCCACGAACCCATATCTTCCCGTGGATGTCATAAAAGGTGACAAAGGGAAAAAGGCAGGACATGGGCAGCAGCTTCTTCCATATAACAGCAAAGTTACAATAAAAAAACTGCGGTTGCTATCCCGCCCGCCAAGCGTGGCAAACATGGCAAATACCCCCTATGATTAGAGTAACAAAGAGACGGCCCCTAGTCCCCGGCGGCCTCCCTATTCCTGGCTACGGTGGCGACCATGGTAACGGCGGGGCAGGGGGTGCTAAGAATCTCCAGTGGAGGTTCGGTTGCCACCTAAAACGACTCGACCTGGCAACATACAACGCACGCACCCTGAGCACTGACGAGAAGATCGTGAAGCTGAAAGAAGAGATAGACAAGTTACGCTGGCATATAATAGGATTATCTGAGGTCCGAAGAGAGGGTGAGGACACGATAATCCTCGAATCCGGCAACTTACTCTATCTGTCCCAAAGAGGTGTCGGATTTATCGTCCACAAGTCTCTCGTTAACAACGTTGTAAAGATTGAGAGTGTGTCGCCGAGGGTTGCGAACCTTATACTCAGAATCACCAAACGGTATTCGCTGAAGGTCATACAGGTTTACCCACCAACCTCGGCACATCCCGATGAGGAGGTGAAGGAAATGTATGAGGATATCACTAGAGCCATGCATTCCTCCAAAACCCACTATACGGTGTTAATGGGAGACTTCAATGAAAAACTAGGCACAAGAGAGAACGGTGAGCTGAAAGTAAGGAAATTTGGAATAGGGCAACGGAACCCAAGGGGACAGCATCTGGCTGACTTCTGGAGAAAGAGGGACTCTTTATGATGAACTCATTCTTCCAGAATCGGCCCCACAGGAAGTGGACCATTTTGAGCCCCGACGGTTCGAAAAAAAATGAGTTTGACTTCATTATGACGACCAGACGACAACTGTTCAGTGATGTATCCGTGATCGCGAGGGTGAAAACTGGTAGCGATCATAAATGGTTAGAGGCACACTGAACCTAAACCTTAAGTTGGAGAGGTCTCTAGGTCTTAAGATGAACATGGACAAAACAAAAATCATGTTTAACGTCCATGTCACACCTATGCCGGTAGTTGTTGGGAGCACTAAGCTCGAAGTTGTTGACGAGTATGTTTACCTGGGACAAATAGTCCGACTAGGTAAGTTCAACTTCGACCGAGAGGTCAATCGACGGATTCAACTCGGCTGGGCAGCGTTCGACATACATACATCTTCTCGTTAGACTGACCTCAAAACCTTAAAGCGAAATTGTACAACCAGTGTTAGTTGCCAGTGATGACTTACGGATCCGAGACGTGGTCTTTTACTGCTGGTCGTATGAGGAAGCTCAAGGTCGCTCAGCGAGCTATGGAGAGGGCTATGCGCGAGGTTTCTCTGCGTGATAAACTTAGAAATGAGGATATCCGCAATAGAACCAGAGTAACCGACATAGCCCAACGGATTAGTAAGCTGAAGTGGCAGTGGACCGGCCATATAGCTCGAAGAACCGACAACCGATGGGGAAGAAAGGTTCTCGAGTGGCAGCCTCGTACTGGTAGGCGAAGTGTAGATGGAGTGACGACCTGGTAAGACATGCAGGAAGTCGATGGATGCAGGTGGCTCAAGACCGTATTTTGTGGCATTCCTTGGGGGAGGTCTATTTTCAGCAGTGGACTTGTGAAAGGCTGTAATGATGATGATGATTATGATTATCTATGTACATTTTGTTTTTATTTTTTGTGGTCGCATGGTAAATTGCCAATGACATTCGAAATTGGAAAATGAAAAGTGAAAAGTTTAGTTAAGAGGCCGGTCCTTAAGAATCGTGCGAATTGACAGGTACGGTTTTTAAAATATTAAAGAACTGACTCCATTGAAAGACACCATAAAAATCTCAATTAGTTATTAGATAAGTCTTCACTTTAACTGCGTGATATTTATAAAAAACATCTTGATTTTCGAGAAAAAAATTGTCAACAATTGTAAAAATACTTATAACGGCCTGTTCTATGTTAAATCTCTAAGCTATTTCGTTATTATTTTAGAAAATATTTTTGATTAAAACGTGACATAAAAGTATAAGTAATACATTCACCATTCACTTATTTACTTATTGAAATCAAAAAGCAATAATCTAAGCCTAAATAACATTAATTTTTTAACAGAAATCGTTCCCAGTTTTCCATATATTTTAGTATTGTTTGTATTTGTATTATTAGTATTGTAGGGTAGCTTTCCGTAATTAGCTTACACGCGTGAAAAAAATTCACTGCTGCCTCAATTTTCGAGGTGATTGCACGTACGTTTGTAGTCCAATTTGACGAATCGAGTCGATACATATATTGTTTGACAAGGCTGGCATAAGGGTGGGTTGTGAGTGTCGGACACGACTGCGAAAATTATTTGTAATCTTTCTAGTAAGTAGAGTAAGAGTAACTAGGTATGTAAGTTTTATTATGTATTGTTTTTTGTAATTATCTGACATTAATGTACTTAAAAAAATAGTAATTTATTTCAGGTAGATATTATAGGACAACGAAAATAAGTCAGTTGGCATAGACCCATCATTATAACCCATCAAAACATCGTCTACGTATCGGAACAAAGAACTTTTCTTGTAAAGTAACTTTGTAAAATGGTTTTTGTGGGATAATTTATAATATTAAATAAATATGAACATATTAAAAAATATATTCAAGAAGGTA
This sequence comes from Parnassius mnemosyne, assembly GCA_963668995.1. Taxonomy (NCBI): domain Eukaryota; kingdom Metazoa; phylum Arthropoda; class Insecta; order Lepidoptera; family Papilionidae; genus Parnassius; species Parnassius mnemosyne. The sequence continues at coordinate 17,719,201 of CAVLGL010000084.1, read as the reverse complement.
TATGGAATTTTGCCAACTGCCAGCACATTATAAAAAATATTTTCATTATTATTTCTATTAATTTAAATTTAAAGTTTTCGAGAATAAATTTATCTTGAAAAATATATTGGAAATATCTATTTTACTTCCCTTTTAGCACTAATATTATAATAGTATATAAATTTAGAAGAAAAACATTTTATTATACCTACTTTATCGTAAAATTATGCTCATATATTTAAAGATAACACGAAATAAGTAAATTAATTCTCTTAGCAGTAAAATATAGCCGCAATGGTTGCAACATGCAAGGTTTTTTTTTTACAGAAGAGGAGATAAACAAACATGCGGTTCATCTGATGGTAAGTGAATAACGACGCTCATAAATATTTGTAACACCAGGGGAATTGCAGATGCGTTGCCGGCCTTTTAAATAGAAGTAGGCTCTTTTCTTGAAGGTCCCTAAATCGTATTGGTGCGGAAAAATCGCTGGTGGAATTCGATTCCACAAGGAAATTGTGCGAGGGAGAATACTTCTTCTAAATCACACAGTGGTGGACCGCCTACTCATATCATCCAGATGAAATGGAAAGTATCGCGAGTTTTGTCGCGATGTGCGATGGTGAAATTGAGCGGCTGGAATTAGTCCGATTAACTCCTCAGAGCACTCCCCGTGATTAATGCGATAAAATAAACAAAGAGATGCAACAACTCTACGCAGTGCCAGTGAGTTAAGCTGATCGGAAAGAACTCGATCATCGACGGTTCGAACCGCTCTGCGCTGGATGCGGTCAAGTGGAAGGAGCTGGCACTGGGGTGGTCCTACCCAGAGATGGGTACAGTATTCCAAGTGGGTTTGAACCTAAGTCTTGTAAAGTTGCAAGTGCCAGCATGAAGTAATGTCACGCTCTGCTGAGCACGCCAAGTTTTTAGAGGCCAATTTGGTGATCTCTTCTAAGTGTCCACGAATCTGCACATCACTCGATATGTGGACACCGAGCATTCCGATACTGGCTGAAGCAACAAGGGGTGTGCCTTGAAACTGAGGAGATACGAAGAAGGGGTTCCTTTTAGCGGTAAACGCACCAAATTGTGTCTTCTGGGGATTGAACTGGACTAGATTTAGTCGCCCCTAAAGCCGTGAAGTCGAGACTTTGTTCAAAAAAGTCTCGACTTCAGACACAAGTTTGTTCAAGTACTCGGTAACGTTTTAAACCGGTGAAAATAAGAAATAAGACAACTTTTACATAGTCAATGATTGTTGATGTAAATTCATAATTTGTACTTTAGTAGTTTATCATCTTGAGCTTTTTAATGGTGTATATTTTATATTAATTTCTTGTTTATTTAACATACAGACAGAGACAGCAAAATACTGACAGAAATATGGAAATATAGTTTATTAACATTGGCGTTTAGTATATCATTTATATAGTCTTATCTTATATATCTTATTACTGAAAATTTCCTTCTGATTCCTATTAATATCATATTATGTGGACGTGTATTTTTGGCTTTATAGTGTTTGTAATGTAAATCAATACAAAAAACAAAATAGACCTCGCACGATATTGAGATTGCAAGAAATATGGAAAAAATAATATATTGATAAGAATTATTATTTAGTATAGATACTCTTTAAAATATTCAGTAACTTTTTTCAGGTGGATTGCTTTAAATAAATGTGTATGCCTTGTAGGCTGAAATCTTGCAGAGCTCCTCGTAGGCAGAGACAAAAAAGTATATGTATATTGAAGACAACGATATTATATCATATCTCATAACATTAAAAATATCTTTCTGATTCCTTCCAATTTCATTAATGGACATGTAATTATCAAGTTATTTTGAAAAAAAAAACTTAAAGTAATAACGACTGATAATAATAAATACAATTAATTATAGGTACATGTGTTTTTATTATCCTTACACAACCAGTTTCAAACATCTTACTTCATATTTATCATTGTGTAATAATAACATAGCTGAACATAATATTGCCCAGTCATTTTGTCTTTAATGGTGTTTGGGGTATAATAACTAATCATTTAATATATTTTAAAAGAAAGTTTACATACTGCACCTTTACTAATCAACCAAAACGTATTAAAACAACAAAGTCTTGACACCGGGTCTGTCTGTCTGTTCTACTAATAACAGACTACTCCGAAAATTATTACAATAATAAATGCAGTCGTATTTTAATTTATGTTTTTATCCTTATACAACCAGTTTAAAACATCTTTCTTACTATATAGAATGTACAGGTAAATTTATAAATGGACATATAATCCGTTATTCATCTTGGCTATAATCATATTTATTTAATTACTGTAATCAATCAATACATTTAAAACATAGTCTTCCCACCAAGTTTTTTGTCTGTGCACTATTTTTTGCTGGAACTACTAAAAGAATTTTCCATCAATCTTAAAGTATCTATAAGATTATAAGAAATAAATCGACATACATTTAATTAAGTATCCCTAAAATTTATGGTGGGCCCAATATACAAAAGAAATTTTCTCCTTTGTTAATTTGTAAAATTTTTTTTCTTTCTCTTGAACATTCATAACAGCTGATAAATGAGCCTATGTGAGAAAATAAATAAATAAAAAATACTGTCCATTTATGACCATTTTGTGACCAATGCGAACCACTTCTTGTAAGGCCAAATTTCATGATATGAGCCACTAATTACATAGAGCCCAAAAATACTATCACGGCTTAGTATTGCAAATTGGTATTAATATAGAAATATTATTTTTAATATTTTAAATTAATTTTATTTATAAAATATACAATATTTAAAACTATAATAAAAAAATGGAATGAAAAATATAAAGAAAACATTTTTTTAATCAAATTAATATTATGAAATTCTTTAGAACTCGAAAATATTAATTTTCTATTAGATTCTTACAAATACTTTAAAAACGCTTGTGTGAGGCCATCATATTATTATTTTGTTTTATTACGTGATTCTTCCATCATCATCGGCCAACTTGCATTAGCGAGGCAGAAGTGCATTGAGAGAGGTGCTAGAGGTACGTATAGTGGGCGATAATGGGTAATCAGCTTGCGATTGCTTCGCTGACTGATAATTGGTAGTTTTCAGTATTTTTTCTTACGTATAAGACAGGTTTCTGATGAATAACATAATAAAATAAATCTCAATATCTTAGAGAATTACCGGAGGGTCTAAACCAAATTAATTTAGTTAAGTAATTTAGAACAATCCGTCCCTAATTCCCTTTGATATTTATCAAAAGAGTAATTTTAAACAAAGAGATTATAATTAATACCTTTTACAACAGATTTGCTTAAGATCTTTTATAACCTAAATTATTATAAATCACACCATTAATTGTTTACAAATCGTGAACATTCACATTAAATTGGTATTTACAAGTACTTAAATATTTTTTTATAAACGTAAAGATATTCATCATCACACCTTGGTGAGTGGATGTTTTGACTTAAATCTATCCTTGATTAAAATCAAAGTGTAAATACGTTGTCAGACCGAGGACTGAGAAAAAGTGCCAGGAATAAGCATCACTGGGTTCAAAACCCGAAACTTATATGAATTTGTATATTAGGTGATTTATCACTACCACATTATACATGGCTGCATTAAACTGCTATTTTACGCTGGTATTTTGTGCGAGCATGGTTCTTCCTAGTCGATTCGATTCAATTGTACTGTAACTATAATATGCTAGAGCGTAATTCTACCACGTGTTTTTAAAATGAAATCGGCGGTCTAAATTGTAAGAACAACTATAAAAACTAAATAAATAAAAAATCAATATAGCTATACGATTTATAATCGACCCAATCTTTTCGGTCATTTGTGTTTGACCTATCTAGGAGTATAAAAACTAAACAACACGCCTTGATCATGAGGTGTGATTATCTTAGAAAGAATCTAGATCAAATTTACGAAATTACTGAATGGACATCGATAGAGCAGTGTTCTAAATCTGAATTACAAAATGCCGTCACATTCAGATAATATCTGAATGTGACTAATATGTGGTCAACCAATAAACCTTGCAAAAAATTATAGCATTCCTTGTTGAACTACCATTGTCTTGTTAAAATAACAGCGATATTAAATATACATTAATTTTAAAAAAAGTTAGGGTTTTTATTGGCCTAAAATTGAAGCAGTGCTTCTATAATATCATTTCGCACTTGGTCACCTACACACCGTACACCCGTGTGCCTGGACACAGAACGATACGAGTTAGCCGTTAGAGACGGGGACCACCACCTCTGTTTGGACGGCGGTTAGATAACTCATCTATATGTATGTGCACTCAAAACTCTCACAGGTAAACATCGTTACGTAAGAAACGTTAAAATTAATATATCATCACCCACCTTCTTCTTATAGTCAGATGAAGCTGTAACAGCCTAAAACGCTTATAGCACTAACATCACAGAAGCTAGAGAGCTTTACTGGTGCACTGTGTGCTTGGTAGGTTAACTGCGCGGCACTATCTCATTCTCTCTCACCATCTCTCATTCCGTCTCTCTTTTCTTGAAATAAGAATGCAAGTGACTAATTTTACTGATGAGCAACGCGATAATGCGTTAAACAGGGGTGTAGTAGATTTTAAGTGTAGTATATTATTCTGCGTCCCGATTTTTGACGCAGATTCAATTGCTTGTTACTTGCTTCTTTCATCAATGGCTCAAAGTAGCTGTTATGTATGGCGAAGCCACACCCCAGTAAAATACGTTAGCTCGCTGTCTAAACCTGGTCGAGGGGGAATTCGTATTAATAGACCAGACGTTAACGGTTATTCTCCGTTCATTGCATAAAAGCTTATCTCAAATACGAAGGCACATCAAAGTTAACAAACATATAATGTTGGTAAAGCTAAAGATGCAGCAAAGTATTGTGGAAGACCAAAGTTAAAGTTTTTAAAAAGTTACCTCGCGTACATCCGCTCAATAAAATAAAATGATGTGTCTTCCCTGGTTTGAAGAGCACTTCCCACCCTCCCTCAATTGCGTGCACTATCCCCTTCACCACTACCCCCAACACCCCTACACTAGGAAAGACACACCACTGACGACAATACGACACGTGTTTCGCCTCTACACGAGGCATCTTCAGGTACTTTTTAAAAAGTTTAATATAATGGACTTACGCAAAGTAACGCCTGATTCTATTTATTATCTGATGACCAAAGTGTAAGGCGGTACGAGTCGTAAAGCTACTTAGTTAGACCGTCCCAGCAATTTATGCTCTAAACGAACAACAGGCATTGATATCGCAGCTCTAAACAGTTTTGCCTGGAGAAGATGATCGAATGGAACATGGTGGAGGGTATACATTTTACTAGAAGAGAAAAACTGAAAATGGCCCAAGACGCTCAGGCGCTGTGTTTGTTATTAAGACTGAAATAGCTTTTACACTAGACCAAAATCCCGTGTATACCTCAGATCCAGGATCGGGATATCTTTGCAAATTTATTTAGGTAGTGGAAACCATTTAAATGATGTCAACGTTTATGAACCAACGATGTATAATACAGAGGAGATCAAACTTAGGTTTTTCGATATTCACCCGAACCCTAACAAAAAATGAAACTCAAGAGTAAATTTTGCTTTTGTTTTGAGTAGGGCGTAAGTTTGAAGCGAGGCCTCAAGTTATGGGGTATTGTAATGGAAGCGCGAACAGCAACGGACAGCTATCGCTACACCTCTTCTCTTTGTTCCAGTAAGCGATTACTAATACTGTGTTCAGACTTTCTGCAAAGTATAACGTTTCACGAATGCAACCAAGGTCAAAAGACTGGCATCTCATTGACTATTTTCTTCATATTTTACGTCAAAGAAAACATACGTGTTCTGAGTAATGTGTGGAGCTTATTGTTGGTCGGATCCAAACATGTCTGTAAAATGCAAATACGACTGTACTCTCCTCGCCAGCTTATCTGAACGAAAACCCTGCGCGTGGATTTAGATGAACTGTCAGATAACGAAATCTACAAGAAAAGTATGAGCACACAAACACACATTCGGACAACATCACAAACGGACATTGCGAACGGGAATTCACAACATAAATGGCAATATATTACGCTTCATATAACAAAAAACCGCTTCAGTCTCACTTGAACTTCAAAAGTGAATTAACGAGGACTAGTATGGAAAAAATAATAAAATCCGTAATGCTGCCATCGTCAGGCACCGGGCACTGCTAATCAAGTGGAATTTCATGTCTGAGTTTCAAAACATAACTTGAAACTATAACCATCCAGTAAGTAAAATGTTAAATAGTACTTTAACGTTCTTATTCTGCCCCTTCATTAATACGTAAGAGTCCACTAGAGTATCTGGTCATCTATCATTGTATTAAAGATTTGCTTTGTGGCTAGGCCACACGCAGTTGCTTTTAAAACTGAAGAACAAAACGAAATTACAATCGATCTAATGGTAAGTGGCTACTGCAATCTAACACATGAAGCCAACGTTAAATGAATACTACAGATGCGTTATCATATCTGAGGTTTAAGATGTCCCATAGCCTCTTACCAATTTTACAAAACTACTTACCAGGATAGGTAGGTAGGTTGTAGGTAAAGCTCCATCACGCTGGAACCCGCCTTAGAAAAACATAATTTTTCAAAATTCATTTTCACCTACAAACGATTTTAATTATTATGGAACGCATCTGAACTCCAGCGATGACGAAGAAACTAGAAATACTACTCCTCCGTATTTGCGGCCATCAGCTCGATCGCATCGCAGTATTGAGAAACCAGGTAGGATAAGTTCACCGTCGTATATGGATCTATGAAGACTTGATTAAGTAATTGCAAATAAGTCGTACGGTGACTCCAAAATATTCAAATAAAAAGTAGATAATTTTGTTCTAAGTCCTCTAACATTACTCTAATGTTTACTACCAGTAAACATTAGAGCCCTTGTAACAGGTTTTCATTACTTGTTGCTGGTTTACGGGTGTTTCGAAACCACACCTATTTATTAAATCGGGTATGTGTTGGAAAACTGTCTCTGTAGTTCACTTTTTAAGCACTATTCTAAATGACCTCAATAGTGTCTCCCGATAGGTATTAAGATGAACATGGACAAAACAAAAGTCATGTGTAACGTCCATGTCACACCTATGTCGGTAGTTGTTGAGAGCACTAAGCTCAAAGTTGTTGACGAGTATGTTTACCTGGGACAAGTAGTTGGACTAGGTAAGTCTAACTTTTTCCAAGTGGTCAATCGACGGATTCAACTCGGCTGGACAGTGTTCAGGAAATTACGATACATATTCTCGTCAGGTATACCTTAAAACCTGAAAACGAGACTGTGCGTGTTGCCAGTGATGACTTATTTTTTATTTATTTATTTCGACCAACAAGGATCATAGGGTAAACGAGACTGTGCGTGTTGCCAGTGATGACTTATTTTTTATTTATTTATTTCGACCAACAAGGATCATAGGGTAATATTACATTCATGCAAGTTAATTCTAATTCTAAAATTATATATCATTATTAAAATTTATACATCAAATAGAATAGAATAGAATAGAATATTTTTTTATTCAATATACATTACATGTGTAATTCTTATTGAAAGTCATTTTTTACTTTACCACTGGTTCGAAAAAACCCTCTGTCCTGGGAAGAACCAGCAAGAAACCCAGCGGGACTTTTTTTTAAAATAAATTTTACAATAGAAATGATTACGAACTATTTACAAAATTTATTTTAGAAACTGCTTGGAAGCGATCACCTCATTCCCAGGGGTTATTATCAACCATGTATTCATTTATACTATAATAACCCTTTTTATACAGTTTCAGCTTAATAAAACATTTAAACTTGGTAATAGAGAGAACCTGTACACTTTCCGGGACCTTGTTGTAATAGCGTATACATTGCCCCAAGAATGAATTACTGACTCTGTGGAGTCGAGAAACTGGTATCACTAGCTTGTGTTTGTTCCTAGTGTTTACAGAATGAATATCACTTCTTTTACTAAAACTATCTTTGTTTTTGTGAACATACATTAAATTTTCGTAAATATACTGAGAGGCCAAAGTTAATATATTAATTTCTTTGAATTTATCTCTAAGAGACTCTCTCGGTTTTAGATTGTAAATAGCTCTAATGGCCCTAAATGCATAAGTACTTATTATAATATTGAAAATATAATAATTATTTAATAATATTAAACAATATCAACGTAACACAACAGACCCGACTTAATAATGTATTACGGAAACCATAAACAAAATACTAAATCATCGTTTATTGCAGACCATAATTTGTTAAAAGTATACAGAAAAAGCCATAAAACCTAGGTTAGAAAAAGTAGGTAATAAATTAAATAAACATTAGTTCATATACCTGAGTTGGTGGTCCGAAGCAATGGGTACATGGAAATGAACATCCACTCAGTGCCTCAAAATAATACAAACGGGTTTCTCGCTAATTACTTTAAGAATGTTGTTGGCGCTTCCACGAACCCTGTGCATCAGTGGCGCAGTATATTTTTGCGAATAAGTGTCTAAAAATTGTCCATGTGGGTGTCAACAAACATACCTGATGCACTACAGTAATGTAGCCCCAGAAATAATCTAAAAGTTTATTTATTATAGATTAGAAAGCGTAGGTGAGGTAAAGCCCACTTGCCTCATATTGCATTCTAATACTCGTCCAAAAGAGCATTAGACCACCTGACCTGATTAATTTGATGACCGTACCAATAGCTAAAAACACTAATGTGCGAGAATGTTAGACCAGCCTTTCGCAATTTATCCCACAGAATGCCATTGCTGATAAGGTCGAAAGCTTTTGAAAGATTCAGGAAGACTGCGTATACTGGCGTATTCCTTACAGTGTAATACCTCACAATGTGCTTCAGAGACAGTATTGCACAATCAGTGAATAGATTTGGTCTTAAACCAAATTGTGCATCATTTAAGTTACTTTTAACTGTATCTCAAGTACAAGTTGCAGATGTCGCTAATGAAATGGGCCGAAAGTTGCACATATCCAAAATATTTTCGGTTTTGTTTTCCGAAATCGGAACCACAACCTTTCTCATTAGCTCTTTCGTCAAATAAGAGTACCTCGTGCATAGGGTGAAAAAGAGCGCCAGCAGTCTAGGTAAGTACGGGCCAGCGTGCTGAAGTGCTCGATGCTAAGGCAATCGTGACCACGTGACTTTCTTCCAGTCATGCCATTCATCAAAACAGTGATATCCCTAGCGGTGGTGCCATCGGTCACATTAGTTGATGCACCAGTCTAGTGATGTACCTCAGCATTGACTTCAACAGGTGACTGTAAAGAAGACTGAACCCGGAACTGACTCTTAAAAATATTGGCTATCTTCGCCGACTCATCCACACCTCCAACACTAACCTGCTCTAGGACTCTAGATGCTCGCTCCCAAAACCCACGAAAATCTTTATTCCTGTGTTGATGCGCTTCATCTTGATGTGGTCCTCATTATTTTGACAAAACTTAAGTTTTTCTTTAAATACTCTTTTAGATTCCATTATATCATTATAAAAATACCCGCCACCCGGTTTCTCATACCAGATCAAATTAAGGATTTTTTCGAGCATCCCGTTGAGCATCACGCATGTACTAGTTCCACCCACAATATCGGTTGACCATGCTTTCTGACTATCTCCCGGTCGCGATCAATGTCGTAACTGTACTTAGAGACCTCACACGAAGTATTAACCATGTACATGTAGCCGGTGGAAGGAAAAAGGGAGATCTCCCGCCGGACAAGGTGTTCTGCCCGGGGGAGCGGCCAACGCTCCGAGTTGTAGTTCGAAGCTATTCTGTATATGCTGCTTTAACTTCGGAACTTTGTTAGTGCGATTTAGGCTTCGATTTGTTTTGCTTGTGGCACGACGACAGCGCCACCACATCACCCCCCTGCTCAGACCGGAGGTTGATAGTGCAGTCCGATTGCCGTGTGTAATGCATGTCGTACTACACACATGCAAGTGATGCTGATGAGAACGATGAGCCGGAGCAAGTGCCCAGAGATTGCCTTGTAGTCTGCGGTGAGTTGAGAATAAGGCAAGTAATCTGCGAGAGTGCCGTGAAGCAGAGGCGAGCAGTAAGGCCATGCCGAACACTGTAGCGCAGAGAGTAGCTTGAAGGAACAGGAAGCATTATTATTCCAGTGCTGCGATGAACCTTTGTAAAGCTAGATGGCTTGCAGAATATGAAGACTGCAGACAATATCTGCTCGGGAGCGAATGAATGGGTACTTGAGGACGATGACTAAGGTTTTTGAAGTAGTAGTTTCCGAAGGTTATTGGTTGCATGTTCATATCACGTCGGGGTCATCAGTGTAGCCGGTAGAAGGAAAAGGGGAGATCTCCCGCCGGGCAAGGTGTTCTGCCCGGGGAGCGGCCAACGCTCCGAGTGGTAGTTCGGAGCTATTATGTATATACTGCTTTAACTTCAGAACTTTAGCGCGATTTAGGCTTCGATGTGTTTTGCTTGTGGCGCGACGACAGCGACGCCACATACATATATAATTTATCTATCACAGATCACATTGCTAAAATATTACACATATTATCCGGTAGAATGCCATATAGCATTTAGCTCGTCTTTTGTACAAATATTTAGAGCAATAAAGAATAAATAAATAAATGATCACAACACTGACTTGGTTCATATAGGAAATCGATTTCTCCTAATATATCGTTACAGTATTTGATATATATATGTAAATTTTGTTCAAATTACGCTCACCCCATATTACTTTATTGATTGTATATTCCTGAACCGACAGTGGCCTACACCCAACCATTGTGAGATCACACTACACTTCTAATGTATAGTCTGACCAATAAACATCATTATGAATTTTAATTGTGACTAGAGACTTCCATGTAGCCTGAGTTGTTAAAAAGTGGTCAAATCAACTACAACTAGCATGTACATACATCACACATAATGGTATAAGAACGAGAGTCGATTCCTAGCTTCATAATATCGGCTGACAACCAATATTGTTCTAAACAAAATTTCAAGAACAAACCAATTTTATCAAACAACGTACCTGAAGGAGCATGAAAGTCTTCTTACACATACATACATAGTTCCAGTATTCTCCTTATCAACTATTGCAGGTATTTCACTTAAACACTCAACAAATTCTACCAGATTTCCTTGCTCGTCCGTAGGCATATACACATTAAAACAGTCAAAGACTTTACAAAGTCTGCCGATCTTCTAAAATATTTACAATTTAAGTTCATCAACTTGATTGTTGTGTTATCTTAGGTATATATGTTTCATTATGTTTTTATTTAATAAAGATAGGTTACTCGATTTACTTTCATTTAGATTTCTCGGCTTATTGAACCTAAAAAATCTGCGGAAGGATACTCCAGTGGGGAATAGATTTTCATCCATAAACACAGGCAATTTATCCTTTGGACTCATAAATTTTTAAGCTCCATAGTCCTTTTTGAATTTTATATTTACTTTCTCTAGTCGCACTTCAGTGTTAGTTTTATAGTTAATATAATTCGTTATGTCAACTCGCAGCTGTTATCAAAGTCGTAAATATAAAACGAGATTTTTATATTTGCTGCTTTAAATTTACAGTCTCTGTGCATATCAGCCTTGACTTTTAAACCAATAAACTTGCTTTTTACGCGCTTTTTTCGCACTAAAGTCCAGTCGTCTTTTCCAAGTTCATCATCTAAGTAATCACGAATTTCGGCCGCCCCCTTATTACGAACTTGTTCAATCACTGGTTAATTTGATGAATCCGTAGTGGGCTCCTAATAAGATAAGGGGGTGTGGTTAGTCTGCATTTACGCTGACATAACCGTGGTACGGACATCCATTCGCACAGGCTGTGATGAAGGTGGCATATCTTCAATACTAGCCTTACCGTAAGATTACATTGAACAGGTAGGAGCGGGTCAGTATTCTGACCTTCTGTCGACGTTCTAAGCGAGTCAGAAATACACGTATGAGTCAATGACATATTATTGACTTTATGATTACAGTTGGAATTCTTAGCGATCGTTAACTTGTCATATTTAAATTGATTTGGTGAAATATTAGGTATACCACAAGGATCACTCGCACATTCTAAACTGTTTTTTCGACATATTCCTCTTTGTTTCGTATTTACATTGTAGTTGGTCATGGTTAATTTATTATTTAGAATATCCTTTGAAGCATAGGTTTCCTTAATAATTGAAATATCACTCTGCAACCTCATCATATCTTTTAAGAGTCTAGTCGCGTCGATATAATCAAATGTGAATAAGAGGCAGAAGACGTTGTAAATCTTTTTCCACAAATATAGGTAAAAGCTCAGAGTCCGACTCTTTTATAGCAAAAATAATATCCGTGATTTTTTTGTTTACTTTTGCCAATTTTACACAGTGGTAGAGCCACGCGGCAGCTTTTGCTGTCGCACGGATGGGCCGGCTCGAACCGGGGTAGTACCACGACCTCACAGAAAACCAGCGTGAAGTAGAGGTTTACTTGTGCGTATCGCTTGGTGAGTGCAGGTGGCCGGAGGCCCTTTTTACTGGAAATGAGGCATTCCATCTTAGTCCTCACGGGTGACAACGCACCTACATTTTGATTTGTAACAGAGGATAGATGTAGATGTCTATGGGCCGCAGCAACTACTTACCATCAGGTGGACTGTGTGCTCGTTTGTCACCCTTATCCTATAAAAAAAAAAATTCCTTTTCTAATAATGTTGTGCTTTTCCGTTTTCAAGTACTCAAAAAGTAATTTCTTAGCCTCTGTGATATCGTTACTTGAAAATGCCGTATAGCACAGACGATTAATGCTATCTTCTACCATCACATCCGCTTTTTTTGTACAAAAGTCAGTAACTCGCATATTACAGTACTACAATTGCTACATTTCACGGTATTTACAGATATATTTTATAAATAGAAACCACTTTTATAAATTAATATATTTTACTTCCATTAGACTTCTGGATTTGGGATGTGGTCCTTCACTGCTGGCCGCCGTATGACGACACTCAAGGTCGCTCAGCGATCTATGGAGAGGTCTATGCTCGGGGTTTCTTTGTGTGATAAACTCAGAAATAAGGATATCTTCAGTAGAACTAGAGCAATTGTCATAGCGTAACGGATTGGTAAGCTGAAGTGGCAATGGGCTGGTCATATAGCTTGAAGAACCTACAACCGGTGGGGAAGAAAGGTTCTCGAGTGTCAGCCTCGTACCGGTAGGCGATGTAGGGCGACCTCCTATTACATGGATTGACGAGCTGGTAAGACATGCAGGAAGTCGATGGATACAGGTGGCTCAGGATTGTGCTTTGAGGCATTCCTTCGGGGAGACCTGTTCAGAAGTGGACTTATGAAGGGCTGTATTGATGATTATGATGATGAGGATAATATAATGTTATGTACTGAAACTTAATAAAAAGCAATATATGATCATTTTCCTTTGAAAAAATATCATTTATGTCTTCAAGAATTTTATACTAACAATATTTCGTGGATAAAAGATTTATAAAAAGTACTGTAAAAGGCAGCATGTCCGCAAAGTGATACTTACGCCCACTCCCTTTGTAAATTAGATAAAAATAATTCCAAAACAAGTGAAAAAAAATCATCATTAACATATAAGAAAGAAGTTAAAAAATAAAATGTCTCGAAGAGAAAAGTTAATATTTATAAAATATAGTCGCGAATGGCAGAGCTTTTTGGTCTTATCATAATTCTAATTTAACATAAGGCTTGTTGTACACATACAAAAATAATGTCACATAATTTTATGTACTTATAAATATCTTCAAGGAAATAAAATGGTTTGCGCTTTTGAAGGATATTAAGGTTTACGGAAGCGGACACGTTTGCCCACAATAACAACCATTAAGGAGATATATTGCCAATAATCGGTATGGGGTATTTCATAATTGTCCTTTTAGGAGAAATAACGTTTAGAAAAAGCCTTTACAGTGTTTACAAGAGCGAATATTACATAGAAAAAAAAAATAATCTACAGCATTTGCAGCTTACAATATAATCCTATAGTATAAGCTGCAGATGCATACTAAGCATCAGTTAATAATTTATTTTAAAAAATAATCAAATAGTTCCCTTTGTATGTAGATATTTTCGTAAAAATTTTTAAATTCTCAATACGCAATTTAAAATAATTGCATAATTTTAATTAATATTTTGCTGCCTTAAAAACATTTAACATATTTCATGACCTATAAGTGCAAAGTTATCAAGTAGAAAAAGGTTTGTTTATTTTCAAGACAGAGAAGTGAAGTTGTATTCCAGTTGAAAAGTAGTTTTAATTTTGGAGACTCTCGTCAAAAACAACAAATTGGAATGCCGCCAGGAAGGAAAAATTATTCAGTTTTAAGAATTTTTTCCCATTTTTATCTAGTACTTTAATCTGTAGCCGGAGTTTTTACATTTAGGTTTTGTTGCTATATTTAATTAAGAGTTAAAGTATTTTTATACTCAGTTATGCTATGCAGTTTTACCCTAAAGAATGTTTGGCTTCAATTTCAAAAAAGAGTTTTTAGCAATTAATTTCGAAATTGTCTATTGACCGAGTCAATGCAAAATACCAAAAAATATTTAAGTAATAGCTAGTTACGTTGTTAATCATAACATGCTTCACGCAATAAAATAAAGAAACATTTTATATTATAAAATCCAGAAACATTTTTTTAAATTCAAGTGATAAACGAATTTTGGCTGGCCTGATCGTAAGCGGTTACTGCAGTCCATTGGCACCTGCAGAAAACTTAAAACAAAGAAGGACTACAGTTATGTTGTTACTTTTCAGGACTAAGCTGAAATGCCTAACAGCCTGTAATTCAACCGACTTAATTAACCTTTCAGGCCGGAACTGCTAGACTACAAGGAAAAAAAGGAGTTCTACAATCCCTTTTTGATTAATGCATTTACATTACAAATATAAAGTAAAAAATATGCAATCAAATTTTAAGGTACAACGCAAATTAATATTTAGAAGCAAAAAAAAATTAAATAAACGAAAGTAACTTAAATGAATAATCCAAACGGAGGGGGAAGGGGCTGAGATGTTTAACATCCTGATGTTAAGATGTCTAATCATACTGGCTTTGTTACCCTTGAATCTATAATACAACAGTAGTTGCATTGGCGTTTTGCGATAAACATAGGTGATATTAACCCAGGTCAACTCCATACGGGAAAAATATTACCAACTAGAGAAAAAAAAATTCATTTATTATAAACGATTAATGTTATGAACTTCTCTTACAGCAGCAAAAGTACTATTAATAAATTAATTTACAATCGAACATAACTTTTATTACTGAAAATTCGATAAAGTTTCTGAACGCGTTTTAATTCAATTTATATATTTCAACCTATGAAAATTTTTCTCGTTAAAGTCCATAAAGTTGTCAAACTTCTAGCATATTTCGTTCAGTCTGAAATATATGACTGTTACAAAGTTTTTCGAATTCACTAAATCAACAACCAGAACATGTTTATATGTGAAACATCAAATCTGTTAAAAAATAATATTTTTTTACTTGAGTAAAAAATGGTTTATATATAAGACGAAAATAAATTATTTAAATTCATATACACTATATATAATAACCGCATCAAAAGCGTCTAGGGATCAGGTTCAGGATTATATTTGAGATTTTTTACTCAAAGAGGTTTCTTACATAAATTTTTAAATTTAGTTTTCAGAATGAGTAAGAATGAGTGAATTTTATAAACGAAAAGAGCAATATTTTTGAAATCCGAGAATAAATTAAAGTAAAACTTTTTTTTCTCAATATTTCTATAAAAATACATTAAGTTTTCATTATCTACTTCTACTTTGGTTTCGAGAAAAAGAGTTAATTTAAAACAACATTAAATTAATGATGAAAGTTGCAGAATCATCATTAATATTATTACAATATTTTCATTTATTATTACATCATTAGCTATAATATTTATTACCAGTGTACCCCGAAAAAGCAGCCGAGCAGCATTTTTTCTACCGGCGTGTGTACGAGATGAACGTTGAGCTTACAATACAGAATTTAGGTTGACATAATATCATTGTTATTTGCTAACTGATTTAAATTAAAGAAAATGCTTAATGTAAACCTTCCAATAAATCACTTGAAACCACATTCAAATTGGTTTTGCGATTGTGGAGATTAACGTGCACCAATGCATTAACAAGCAGACAAAAAAACCTGATAAGTAATAAAACTATTTTTGTCGATTGACGACTCCGTGGCGCAGTGGCTTAGCAATCAGTTGTTGCGCTGGGGGCCGCGGGTTCGAATCCCGCACGGAACAAGTATTTGTATGGCCTACAAATAATTGTTCCGGGTCTGGATGTTTGTTCTTGTGCAATTTATGTTTGTAAACTGCCTCCACGACACAGGAGAAAATCTTAGTGTGGGGGTAACGTTAAAAAAAATAAGAAAATTGAATGAGAAACTTACCAATATCATGATCATCATTATCATCATAAAAGATCATTACAGGGCCACTGCCGAATCATTAAAGAATCCCACAAGTGTCGATTACTTCATACTAAAATTTGCAGAATCCAAATGTATGAGCGTTTTCTACTAAAAAACATGACATTTTAATATTTTTTATTTTAACGAAAACCTCCTATAAATTTAATTTTATGAAGTTTTCAACATTACAATTATGGTGTTCAATTTATGTCTACAAAAATATAGTAAAAATATAAAACATGCAGGCTTTTTTTCATGTACAAACACAATTTTATAAATTTAGCTTGCTGAATATGAATGCCTTTCGGCGTTTATTTTTGAGAATTACTTCCTGAATTATGAACGGAGTCATGTACGCTCCGGAACGTAAACACAAAAGCATACAAAGCGTACAGCTTGAGAATAATATTTTTGTATTCACATTTCTTCATATAAATGAGTTTAAGTAGATAATAAAAGTAATAAACACACAAAGTCCACTGCTGAACTTATGCCTCCCACATAGATTGCCTCATGTGCCACAGTTGACACGTTTGGCAGGCGGGTTGGAAAGCGCAGTTTTTTTAGTCGTTATTCTCTTTAGACTTTTCAATATTTAGTTACTTGAACATAATATCTGAGCAGAATTTGAAATGACTTAATAAAGATTTTTGTTTTTCTAACAATACTCAAATATTAAAGAACCGTCAGCTGATGAGCAATTTTTTTATTTTTGCAACTTCGTACTGGCAAATAGAAGGAAGAGTGACTCAAAATAGATGGGTGTCACGGTCTGCAGGTGACAGAACCACCTTTTTATTTTAAGGGATGCTTATGGCCAGCAATGGAATTCTGATACAGCGAAATGGTGATAATGATGACAATGAGGATGACGTATTAACAAATAATGACTTCATCTGGTGGGGGCCGCCCAATACTTTGTTTACGGGTACAAAGTTGCCACACGAGAACCTTAATTCCCCATCGGTTTTGGTTCTAGAGTTATATGGCCGGCCCACCTGGTGACATATGCAGGAAGTTGATGAATACAGGTGATTCAGGACCGTTTTTATGGCATTCCTTGCTGGAGGCCTATGTTGAGCTTGTAAAGGGCTGTAATGAAAATGATGATGATGAAGACGTATAATCAAGAAAGATGTAGTTGGACTGTTAAAGGTTTTATTAATCGATCTTTTGTACATACAATGTTTTAAAATATAAAATAGAATATCCAAATACCTCCCTCCACAGGCGTAGGTCTTGAGAATTGGTTTCCTTCATAGAAGGAAATGTACTTTAACGAGTTGATAAAAAGTTACCATTACCGTTACAGCCTATTAAAGTCCATTGCTAAACGTATGCCTCCCCAATAGATTGTCCCATAGGGGGATATTTGCAATGGTTGCCACGCTTGGCAAGCGGCTTGGCAACCGCAGTTTTCTTAATTTTTAGTTGTTATTAGGAAGACGTTGCTGCGCATCTCCAGATTTGTTTCCCCGTGTCGCACCTCGCGGCACCTGCGAGATGATATGGGGTAGTGGATATTCTTACACAGCCACTACACAGAAAAAGTAATAGAATTAATTATGACATCTTATTCACCACACCTCTTTTTCATCTAATTCTACTCTTACTCAATTTATACTTTTACTAGCTGTGCCCCGCGGTTTCACCCGCGTATATCACGTGTCTGAGCCGCGCGACATGGCATGGACATGTAGTTCAAGCATTTTAGATAGGCATATGTACGTTATAGAGCGAAGTAAAATTTTATCCATTCTCCCTTTCCTTCCCGAGTAAGCGTCACGCCTCCCACCCCCCATATTTTGTACCTATACACTTTTCATGTATCGTGTACTGTTTTCTATAAAACTGGAAAAAACCGCGATTCGGAAGAGTTAAAAGACTGGATAAAATGTAACTTTTTGCTATAATGTATAGTAATGTATATACAGATAGATTACAGTACTCCATTAATTTTGCAATTTTTTAACCTAAAATTATTGAACTAACTTTGCCCATACAAGCGTTCACTGCTCTTTTCTCTCGGTTCTCATCGGGCGCTATGGTGTATGCGTCGTACGCGCGCCGATTCGTGTGTTGAATTATTTTAATTTTTCGTTATCTCTTAAATAATGCGCCCAAATAACATGCTATATCAAAGATTATCTTCGTTAACTTGTCTTGATGATGAAATAGCTTTCGTTCGTAAGGATTGATCGCCATTTTTAATTAATAAGGTGCTTAAACAAGGTGGTTAAGAAACGACCAAATTGAAATGTTTATTAGTACTAAAAAATAAGTTCCAAGTAGAACTTATTGTACAACTGTAGCATAATATTTCAGCTACTGTAATTATAGCTTCTGCGTCTCATTCATTAGAGCTCCGGTGAAATGATTATTTGCTGATATAGTGACATATGCTGATATAGCTAATATTTGTAGTAATGTGCGCGTAGAGCGCGTACATGTTAGGATGCGGTTAACATAGTTACAAACTATGTTAGTTGGTGTTCTGTTCTTGATTTCTTTGCGGCTAGCATCCAACGCTGTAGCATATTGTGACTTTCGAATGAATGGGTCGACTCAACTGGGTATGAACCACTCTCGTAAAAAATACGAATGTCAAGTAGCAGCACAATGATGCTGTGTTTCATAAAGCGAGTGATGAGAAAAAGAGATCTTTTCTACCGGTAATGAGCTCGTCTGTAACCTCAAGACTAACAAAACATGCATTACTCGAAAATAATGGAACCAATAGGCTACAGCATCCACTTACCATCAGGTAAACTGCCCGCTATTTATATTTGTTTCTTCAAAATGCAGTAAATCATAATTAAAATTTAACAAAAGTTTATAAAAGGTAATAGTGATTATTGTGAAGTAACATACTACTTGTGAACTTATAGCCAAGTATTATTCTTCTTCTGCTTGAAGAATAGTTATGGTTCGAAAACTTCAAGATACGGGCAGTCTTATGTTTGTTTCTTTCAGTTAGGTAAACTTAATATATTTTACACGGGCTATTTCAGACGAAAAAGGTTAAGGCCGGAAAAGCCCCGGATATTTATCGCAACCAAATTAACTATGTTAGGTAAGCGCTCCTTAAAACAAATAAGGTTTAAATGTGTATGCAAAAGAAAATAGAAATATGAAAAGAAGCACATAAGCAGTAACTAAGCACATAAGATAATAAAAATTATACACATTTGTTGCAAATAGCAGTGAAGAGAAAATAGCGTAGGCTTTGATAATTTCTCTCGTATTTTCTCTCCTACCCTCTTCTTATTTAGAATATTTATAAAACCGAACGCCTTTGAAATATATTCCATATACTGGATTTTGTAAGAAACATCTTATGGAAAATATACTATTTACATTGAGATTTACACGAGAGGTTGCATCACGGAGGCGTGGAAACAGTCGTGAACGAATTAAGACAGAGATTGTACATAAGAAAAATACGTCCAGTAGTAAAAACTGTCGTCAAAGGCTGCCTACCGTGCCGTCTAAGAAAAGCCAAGCCTGCATCACCGTCTACAGGAAACCTGCCGTCCGCACGCCTCGCTCATCACGCACGTCCGTTCACATACACCGGACTGGACTACTTCAGGCCAATAGAAGTCACAGTGGGACGACATCGTGAAAAGCGCTATGGCGCGTTACTTACCTGCATGACATCACGAGCAATACATATAGAGGTAGCCCACTCGTTAAGCGCCGACTCAGCCGTGTCGGCACTCAGGCGTTTTATGAGCAGAAGTAGATGCCCAAAAGAAATCTGGAGTGACAACGCTACGTGCTTCAAGGCAGCAGACAAGGAGCTGGCCGAAGTAGCACTCGCAGCCCTCGAGCACGAAACCATATGTCGACAAATTGTGTGGAAGTACATACCACCATCAGCACCGTTCATGGGCGGCGCATGGGAGCGAATGGTTCGCTCCGTGAAAGAAGCTCTACGCGTCACCCTCAACGAGCGTTATCCCAGTGACGAGACATTGGTGACCCTGCTCGCCGAGGTCGAAAACACGGTTAACTCAAGACCTCTCACACACGTCTCAGTCGACCCAGAAGCCATCACGCCGAATCACATTATCATCGGTCCCAACTCGCACGTACCTGCGCCGGGACACTTCAGCGAGAGCGATGTGACGGCATGCCAGCAGTGGAAACGAGCTCAAGCCCTAGCCGACGTGTTTTGGAGAAGATGGGTGAAAGAATACCTGCCCCTACTCCAACACCGGCGGGAGCCCAGCAGCATAGGCGTATCGCCGAAGATTGGAGACTTCGTCATCATTTGTGACTCCAATCTACCACGCAACATCTGGCCCAGGGGAAAAATAAGCAACATATATCCTGGCGTCGACGGAGAGGTACGAGTAGTGGACGTAACCACTGGCAGTGGGCATGTACTACGAAGACCGACAAAAAAGATCGTCGTGCTACCAAAGGGATCGCAGCGTGGCGACGGTGGGAGAACGGGCACAACGCAAACAACGTGATACGTCGAACGAAATACATGCTTGTCGTAACCGACGCTAGTTGAACAACCTAGGGGCGGTGGGCGGAGCCATGAGAGTGTTACGATCGTCGGGCCGCGCTCACGGTTCGACAACTAGCGATGGTTGCACACAGCAACGCGGAAAAAAACAAGCGCAGCCTTATTCAGAATGTTAAAAAATATAACTTTGTATTTAATGATAAAAAGAATAGTATTATAACTATGCACTAACTCTCCCAATAAAGACACCGAATGAATAGCGACAGTTAGCATAGATTTAAAATGTAACTTAATTATTGTAATTAGTTAATGTAAATTGTATTTGTTCTTATATCTAACTTACCTTTCTTGTATATTAAGCCCTTAGGCACGTAAAATAAGATGTTATCAACAGGGCATGTTATCGTGACGCGGCCGCGGAGCAAATGAGACTACGCGCACCGCGCCACGACGTTTTATATTTATAGTGCTGAGGCGGAGGGCAGGGTCCTCTGCCTAAAGTTGTCAAAGGCAAAGTTTAAACCTTTTTAATATGTAAAAAATTGTTGTGTACATATTAGTATAATAAGTAGTTATAAGAATATTATATATTTAATTCTGTTTGTTAGTTCGTAAGAGATATAACCCAATAAAGAAAGGCGCGGGGGTGAGGCAAGGGTCCGCTGGCCAGCAACGGCCAATCCATATAAAAGACGGGCCAGCCGGTACGGTCGGCACTCCGCCTGTGGCACCGCTCTCGAGCGGTCGTGTCCAGGTAGTCCGCGCATCCGTCCCCGTACGGTAGTGCTCTCTCGCTCTCGCGCCTCCGCTGACCTGCTCGCGCTATACAGCGTCGACGCTTTGGTGAGTCATTTCTGCTAACAGTTCTTGCCCCCCTGTCTTTGGGCAGGGAGGAATGACTGACCTCTGCTTGTTATTGTTATTTTTATTGTTAATTCTTATTGTTAACTCTTTCTAATTTTGTTTTCATTATTTATTTGTATAACGTGTACGTGTATATACTGTTTCTAGGGAGTTACTTGCTCTTTTCAGAGCAAGGCCCTGCTCTTTTGAGAGCAAGGGCACTTACTCCTTGAATAAAGAACGTCCCGTTCTTTTGAGAACGGTGATCCCCCGCCCTTACTGTTTAGGTACAGAACGTCTCTGTTCTTTTCAGAACAGCACCCCCTAGCCCCTTCCGTTTCAAATACATACTGATTCGTAGAATTACTGCCTTCAACATGTCCACAGTTACCCAAGTTAAGTCCCTCGTCGCCGCCCTAAACCAAACTCTTGGTCTGGGCCTAAACCTCGATGAGACGGCCCTCGCCGCCATCGCCGCCCTTGTTACTCCACCTGCCCGTCAGACACTCCAACCGCCGCCCGTACTCGCGGCCTACCTAGAAACCAAAAACTCTTTCGCCCCATTAGAAATGGAGTACGCATGCTCCGAGTCCTCTGCGTCGGCCTCCCGGAAGAGGCCCGCCACCAATTCTGGTACCGGTTCATCGGAGTCCTGTGACTCCGACGGAACCGTGGATTCTTCGTTCACCACGGTGAACTCCAAGCGCAGCGGTAAACGCGCCGCGAAAAACCGCACCCTCCCTGTCTCAGCGGCCCCTGCCGCTCCTTCAACCTCCGCAGCTCCCGCTGCCGCCTCTGCCCCCGCAGCCCCCGTCGCTGCCGCGGCCCCACTTATGTCACTAGACATCCCCGCTCCGACCAAGCCAGCCTCTCGCTGTGCTCCAGTCCTTGCCAAGAAGCAAGTCCCGCCCCCTGTCTTCCTAAGAGACAAGGCCAAATTCACAGAACTCTCCAAAACCTGCTACAACGCAGGCATAAAATACGACCACGCCATTAACCTCGGGGAGGCCATTAAGATCATCCCCCAATCAATCGACGACTTCCGGCGTCTCACCAGGCTATTCACAGCCGAACGAGTTTCTTATCATACGTACGCTCTCCCGGAAGAGCGCAAAGTCAGGGCCGTCATCCGCGGCGTCCCCTTCGAATTTTCCAACGAAGTAATCCTTGAGGACCTTAAGTCCCAAGGTTTCCCAGTTGAAGCCGTGCACAAAATGCACAGTAGAACGGGCCAGAGGTTCTCTCTTGCCCTAGTAATTTTAACCAACGTGCCGGAGGCAAAAGCCATCTTCCGGCAGGTACGCACAGTGTGCGGCCTGTCGAGAGTGAGGGTTGAGCCTCCACATAGGCGCGGGTTCCCGGCGCAGTGCCACCGCTGCCAGCTGTATGGTCATGCGGCGGCCAATTGCTCCGCCCCACCCAGGTGCGTTAAGTGCCTTGAACCCCACAACACTAAAGAGTGTCCTCGGCCCAAAGACGCTGAATCCCCACCCGCGTGTGTCCTGTGTAAACAAACAGGCCACCCGGCTAACTACAGAGGCTGCCCTTGCGCACCTCATCCTCGCCCCAGTAGGCAAGCTCCACCGCCGGTCAATGACCGCTCATTCCCGGCTCTTTGACAACGGATGCCCCGTCAGGGCCTTTCTCAGCCCACCCAGGGCTTCTCTCGGCCCTCTCAGGGTCCCCCTAGGCCCCCTCAGGGACCTCTTCGGCCCCCTCCGGGCTTCTCTCAGCCTATGCAGCCTCCAGTCTTTCCCTGGGGCCCCAAAAAGGCAGACCCACCGCGGACATCCTCCGCCCCACAACAATCACAACCCTCAATGGCTGATGACCTAAAAACGGTGTATTCCGCTATTAGGAACATCAACGTTGAGGAAATCGCTGTGTTAGCACGCAAATTGCGCGCTGCGAGGTCCCCTCAGGACCGTCTTCTCGGTCTTGCAGAGCATCATAATCTTTTGTGCTCGTTGTAAGTTAAGTTAACTTAATTAACTTAACTCACAATGACAGAGCAGTTTGCTCTACCAAAGTCTCACGGTCGTATCAAACCTAAGGGTTTATCGCTTGTATCCTTTAACATTCGCGGTTTGCGAAATAACCTCCCTGAGCTTAAGCTCTTTCTTCGAAATCGTGAAGCCGATTTCCTCCTCCTACAGGAAACTAATCTCAATACTAAGGACACTAAAGGCCTTTCCATCAAAAACTTCTCTCTTCTTCGTAATGACAGACCCGACCGCCGAGGCGGCGGTACGGCCATTTATTACAAGAAGACACTTCACTGCTCTCCCATTTCTACTCCGCAACTTTCCAATATGGAAGCCACGGTATGTAGGCTAGCTATGACTGGACATCAGTCCATCTTCATAGCCTCCTGTTACATCCCTTCTAAAACCCTTCCCCTCAAAAAAGATTTTGAGGCTATTTTATCTCTAGGCAATTCAGTCATTATGTTTGGAGATTTTAACTCCAAGCACACTGAATGGACATGCCGTACTACTTCACGTAGTGGCAGGATACTGCTCGATATCACGCAGTCTCTTGACCTTACCGTCCACAGTCCCCTCGGTGCTACTCACTATCCCGATATCACCGATTACGCTCCCGACGTGCTAGATTTTGCACTATTCAAAAGTGTTTCCCTCAATCTCAGGGCAATCGAGACACTAGACGATCTAGGATCCGACCACAGACCGGTCTCCCTCATTCTTGGCCATCAGCCACCCCCCTCAACACCCTCTACTAAAACCTTCACAAATTGGCAGGGCTTCAAGGAGTCCCTAGCGAAAGCTCTGGACTCACAGGACTCCCCAATCTCCCTATCGTCGGACTTAGACAATCCCGAAAAAATTGACACCGCGGTCGATTCACTCTCCACCCTTATTAAAACCTCCCTTAAGGAGAATGAAAGGGTCGTCCCGGTTGCTAATAATAGTGGGCTTCCCCTGCATATTAGCAACCTATTAAAAGCCAAAAAAGCTGCTTTCCGGAGAGCAGCAAAATATCCCACGCCCGAATATAGGCGGACGGCCAATCGTCTTCAACGAGAACTCCGTTTCCGCCTCTCTGAATTTCGAGACCTCGAAAAGAGTAAGAGTAGCTCATGGAGAATATCTCTCCCTCTCATACAGCGTACTATCAGATGGCAAGAGCCCTCCGCATAGACGCTATCACCCACACTCCCCCTCTCTCCCGTCCCGACGGTACGGTAGCCTTCGAGGACGAGGAAAAGGCTGAGTGCCTTTGCAGACTGCAGACAGCATTGCCGCTCAATGCTCTCCTAGCTCTCAACCCGTCGACCCGTCACACGTCCAGGCAGTGGAGGATGAGGTCCGCCGCCGGAACTCGCCCCCTACAGCCTCCGAACCTATCTCTGTGTCCAATGATGAGATTTCATCCCTCATCAAAGGACTTAAGCCTGAAAAGGCTCCGGGCGCGGATGGCATCTCCAACCAAGCCCTAAAACACTTTCCTGAGCAGGTGCTAACCCTTTTATCTATTATCTTCAATGCCTGCTTCAACCTTAGTTACTTTCCCACTACGTGGAAAGAGGCAACTGTGATTGGTATTCCCAAGCCAGGCAAGCCTCTTAACCTCCCCTCCAGTCATCGTCCCATTAGCCTCCTCAAGGCCATGGGCAAGCTCTTTGAAAGAGTCATTCAAAATCGAATGAGGCGCTATCTGTTTCCCACAGACGGTGACCCTATTGTCATACCCCACCAATTCGGTTTCCGAGCGAAACACTCTTGTCCCCAACAAGTTCACCGTATTGTGGAATATATCCTCAGCGGTTTTTATCCTCGTCGTCATAAGACCATCGCGGTCTTTTTCGACATAGCTAAAGCCTTTGATAGAGTCTGGCATGAAGGCCTTATCTACAAATTATACAAAATAGGTCTCCCCGATCGTCTAGTACGTCTCGTGGCCTCTTATCTAAAGCATCGTACCTTTCGTTTTAGACACGAAGGCACGCTATCTTCTCAGCGTCCCATCAAAGCTGGTGTCCCTCAGGGCTCAGTACTTGCTCCTCTCCTGTACATTTTGTTTACCAACGATATTCCCATCCCGTCGAAAGGTGTTCAGCTCTCCCTCTTCGCAGATGACACTGCCCTATACTGTAAAGGTACCTCGCTACCTTTCATACGGAACAAGATCCAAAAGTCAGTTGATGACCTAGGAGCTTGGTTCAAAAAATGGCGCATCGATGTGAACCCGGAGAAGAGCTCCGCCGTTCACTTCGATTATAAACGACGCCGACTCAAAAACACTCCACCAATACGTATGCTAGAGACCCCTGTCCCCTGGCATACGACTGCCAAATATTTAGGCGTCACTCTTGACACAAGCCTCACTTTTAGGTCCCACGTCAAAAGAGTAACCCGTCACGCACGTTTTTACCTGGGTAGGCTCAACAGTATGTTGGGCCGACACAGTAAAATGTCCATCAGAAACAAGCGTACCCTTTATAAGGTCTGTATACGACCAGTCATGTCCTACGCGGGCTCCATTTTTGCCCACGCTGACCCTAAAATCATTAATGAACTTCAAGTAGTTCAAAACCTCTTCTGTCGTCGAGCTACGAACGCACCTTGGTACGTCCGTAATGCCGACCTTCATCGGGACTTAGAGCTCCCTACAATCCAACAATTCCTTAAAAAACTCTCTGAGAACTTCTTCAAAGCCTCAGAGTCGCATTCAAATCATTTTATTCGTGAGGCAGCTAATTATGCAGCCCCACTCCCCTCCCGCTATAGCGTCCGCAGGCCGAGGAACTCCCTCTCGGACCCGCCTAATAAACTTTCAAACGACCTGAACTGCCTCCTGGTGGCTCAGGCCAATTCTAATTAAGTTATTCATAATTAATTTGCCTTCCCAGGCACTCCCTCAGCGGCTAATAGCCGCCTGCGCCCTCTTTTCCCAAAAGAGGGTCGCTTCCGATACGGCATAAGAAGCTTTAAACAGCTAGTTGCCAGTCCCCAAAGGCGGTTTTAGTGGGTATCACTTAGGTTCCCCAGTAGGTAGTCACAGTGAGTCCCACATAACCACGATAGACCGGCTGTCGTGGTATGCGTAATGCATTTCCGCCTCCCTCCGGGGTAGCCCTTTTCCAATTGCTTAGGGCGCAAAAAAAAAAAAAGTACGGTCGGCAGTCGCTCTCCAGCCATCGACAATAACATATACAAGTTCCTCCTCACCGCCGCTTGCCTCCTGTTTAAGCAAGACCAACGCGTTTCATTCATTTTTCGAACGGCGTTACGGCAATCCGTAACACTATATAAGTACAAAATTTATTTTAGAAACAGCTTGGAAGCGATCACCTCATTCCCAGGGGTTATTATCAACCATGTATTCATGTCTAGGCAGGAAAATTTGCAATAAAAACGCAGGATTTAACGCGCGCTTTTGGCCTCGATATCAAGAGCACCTTCCCTCTCCCCCGCCCCCCCGGCCGCCGCAACGAGTCGGTGTGGCTCTTCTCGCGAGGTAGTAGGATTTTTCTTGCGAACTATACGGACGTATTTTTTCGCGCCTAAACTTGCTAAAGAAACAATCCGCGTAAATCGTTGCAATAACGGTATCGTTATTAGAACGTACTAACTCGGTGAAATTCGCGCGCAACTATCAAAGTGATTTACATCTGAAGGACTACCAGAGTAGCCGTCCCATTTGGTGACAACCCCTTACGAGTGCCTCCAGAAGGGTGAAGTTCCGGGGATACCAGCGCGTGCCTTCTCCCGGACGTCGTCGAGTCATCCAGATCGGTTCCCGTCAACATACCAGCTCACACAATTACACCTACACTCACAACACCGCATACACCAAGCACAACTTCCATCAGCCGGGCCGGTCTAGGAGAACCGTCTGCGCTCCTGAGGCAGGTAAGTGCATTTCTTCTAGTGACCTTTCCCCTCGCGTGTTCATTAGAAACCTTTGACCCTCGGCGTAGGAACGCCCGACCTGCATCTGCCCGTGGCTCCTTCGTCTATGGGCCGCGAAGGATCCAACTCCTGTTTAGGCAGGGCAGCTGTTGGCCGTAACATTTGGTAGCAGAGCGTGGTTCTGGGATCGATTCCCGGTCGATCCACCGACCATAGTATTGGATAAAAATTAAATAATTTGGTGGCAGGAGCGTTGGGTGGATTTGTGGCTACAATCACGCCCGTCCGTAATACGTAAAATACCTTTTTATTATTATACGTAATAATAAAATTCCTTCCTTTGTTAGCTTGCTTTACTGTTAGCGGGTAAAATTGAAAGGTCACACCCGGTTCGCGCGCAAGCGGGAGATTGCGTCATGTAGGTAGATGGTTATTTTTACGTAATCGGTTAATTGTCGTTGTCGGATGGTAGTGTGTTACTTATCGAAGGGTTGATTTCCGAGCAAGGCATTTTTGTTGATGTGTATCTTCGTTACATATCTTTCGTATTGTAAATTGTATTTGAACTAAAGAGTGGTAATTTGTATTTACGTAATTTAAATGAACTTGATTTGATCGTACTAGTATTTGTTATTGTTGATTTGATTTACCTTTTCCTTTGTACTAACTTGTGTTTGATTTAATAATAGCTGTTCTTATTTGTGTACATTCTATCCAACTCGATTTGATAGGAACTGCATTAGTTAGCTGTTAATTTTTTTGTATTTTTTATTTGTTATTGTTGTAATTGTGCTCGAGCCGCGTCGTAATTTGAATTTAGTAGTGATGTCCTCGCCCAAGATGCTAATCCGTTGCCTGCGGACTGAGCTGCGCTGGGCTACCAGCGCACACGCGTTGATAGGCCGACCGGACAGGGTCTACAATCTGAGGAAGAGGCTTGAGCAGGTCGATGCTCGAAGGGCGGCCGTGGAGGAGGCTTACTCTGAGCTCGAGGACTTGGAGGTGGAAAAGGGAGTCCTGGAATCTTGCCGCGCGGACTACGAGCAGTTCCTCGCGCTGACGGACGACCTGATCGAGGCGGGGGCCAAGGATGCGGAGAGGGAGCGCGAAGCTCGGCTGAGTAGCCTTCTCGAGTCCCCGCGGAAGCCGTCTGCTCAGCCAGAGCTGCTAGGACGACTTCCGACGCTGGACCTGCCAAGGTTCTCCGGGGTCCTCTCGGAGTGGATGACCTTCGTCGGCCTGTTTGACAGCCTGGTGGACGCCCGGAGGGACCTGACCCCCTGCCAAAAAATGGGGTACCTCCTGGCTTCACTAGAGGGGGAGGCCCTGAGCGTCGTCGGCCACCTTAAGTTGTCGGACGACGCCTACCAAAACGCCAGGGACCTCCTCGCTGGAAGGTACGCCAACGTCCGGCGGATTGCGGACGATCATGTTCGGAGGCTCCTGAACCTCCCGCTGCTGAAGGACCGGACTAGACTACGTGAAGACATAGTGAATCCAGTCGTCGTAGCGTGCAACTCGTTGCGGCGGCTGGATTTACCTGTGGACGAGTGGTCTTTTCTGCTCCTTCATATAGTGCTGTCCCGCCTGCCCCTCGACCTTCGGCTCCATTTTGAGGAGAGGTTCGGAGGGGATGGCGCCTCTTATATGCCCCCCTTTAGGGACCTGCTGCGGTTCCTGGAAGAGCAGTGCAGGCTGCTGGAGAACGCAGCAGGCGCCGTCGAGGGCCCCCCGGCCTCCTCCCGAGCGGTGCCCAGGGAAAGGCGGAGTCAGCCGGCCAAGGCGGCGCCCACCCCCCTGAGGCCGAGTGTAGCCCCCGCGGGAGGGCGCCCCCCCGTACCCTCCTATAGTGGCCTAGCGGCCCGGGAGGCGCCTCCCTGCTCCTATTGTCGAGCATCCGACCACCGGACGGCGTCGTGCCCGAAGTTGTTGCGCAAGCCGGCTAAGGCGAGGCGAACCATCGCCAGGGAGCGCCGCTGGTGCTTCTCGTGCCTGGAGAGGCATTTACAACGAGACTGCCCGCACCAGCGGCCCTGCACGCACTGCCAGGGCAACCACAACGTCCTCTTGTGCCTGGGTGCGCGCGGCTCGTCCTCGCAGGGCCCTGCCAGCCCCCCGACTCCCACGGGCGGGGGCGCCCAGCCACGCCCACTGTCGGGCGACGCTCGGCGCTCACCGGCGGACCGCAGCGCCCCTCCTTCTGAAGGGAGCCCCTCCCCCGATCGGTCGGGGAGTCGTTCCCCCAGGGGCGGGGGGGTCTTCACCCCCCCTCCCCGAGTTGATAGTGGATTCGCGGCCACTCAGCGGTCAGCTAGACCTTTCTCACCCCCGTTGGCTGAGTGGCCGCGACTGGAACGCCGCCCGCCCCCCTTTGGCCGGTGCCGGTACTACCGGGTTCCGGAGACTGCGTATCGGCCCCGAGCCTTGGAGCCGAGGATCCCCGAGTTTCCCTCGGTCGGCCCGTTCGGGGAATTCCAGTCGGGGGTCATCGAGACGCCGTCGGAGTGCCGCGCTCGGGCCCCCCGGTTCGGGTGCCGGCCTAACAGAGGCAGCTCCAGATAGGAGGCTGCCGCCCTAGCTCCCGCCATGGCCGCCTCCACTGAGCCTATAAGTCGTCAGCAGTCCACCTGTCAAACTGTTCTATTGCCGACAGCCTCAGTGAAGGTTTACAACCCGAGCGGCGACCACTTAACGGTTCGAGCTCTATTGGACTCGGGTTCCCAGCGTAGTGTGGCCTCTACTCGGTTGGTGGGAAGACTGGGGCTCCCCTGGAGCTCTGAATCACGTCCGATGGTAGGTATCGGAGGTGCCGAGCCTCCTGCTCCTAGGGGACAATCGGAGTTGGTGTTCAGCCCTGACAGCGAACACCTTCGTATTTTAGTCAAGGTAAATGTCCTCGACGACATTGTAGGGTTCCTCCCTAACGTTCGTATAAATGACAGCGCTGTGCGCTGTGCGTCGGCTTTGAGACCGGCAGACCCTCGGTGGGCCCAACCGGGGCCGATAGATTTGTTACTGGGGGCCGACACGCTGGGTGCCCTCTTGTTAGGTGAGATACGAGCTCTGCAGCCCAATGGCCTGGCAGCCATTTCCACGATATTTGGGCACAGCTTTTTTGGACCGGTTATGTGGTCTCCTCCCTCTCCGACGGCCGACCCTCTCTCCGTCGTGGGCGTGTCCCTATCGGACGCTGTCCAGCGATTCTGGGACATTGAGGAACCACCCCATGCAGCTCGAGTCGACCCTCTGGACCGTGAGTGTGAGTTGTTCTACCAGAACAATACCGGCCGGCGGGTTGACGGTCGGTTCGTCACTCGCTTACCCTTTCTGGACTCCCGCCCCTCTTTGGGTCAATCCCGTGCTCTGGCCGAGAAGAGGTTGCTTTCCATGGAGCGCCGCATGCGGCGTGACCCAGCCTTTCGCGACAAATATGTCAAGTTCATGCGCGAGTATCAGGAGCTGGGTCACATGTCACCGTCCAACTTCGAATGGCGTTCACATGAGCACTACTTCCTCCCTCACCATGCGGTCTTGAGGACCCCTGAGAGTAAGATTCGGGTAGTCTTTGACGGTTCCGCCCCCACATCAAACGGTGTGTCCCTGAATCAGTGTCTTCACTCGGGTCCTAAACTGATCAAGGACATATCCGACATCCTGACCCAATTCCGTCGACACCAAGTGGTTTTTGTCGCGGACATTCGGATGATGTTTCGCCAATCGGTGGTACATCGTGATGACCGCCGATATCAGCTGATATTGTGGCGCGAGAAGCCCAGCGATCCCATACAGGTATTTGAGTTGAACACCACCACTTATGGACTCCGGTCCAGCCCGTATATCGCCATGCGAACCCTCCTTGAACTCGCTGAGAGAGAGCGCCTGAGATACGCTCGGGGAGCTTCTATCTTAGAGACTTCGGTCTACATGGACGACATTTGTACGGGCGCTTCCACCGTCGAGGAGGCTCTGGTCTTGCGAGACGAATTAATTGCCATCCTGAAGTCTGGAGGCTATGAGTTGCGCAAGTGGCTGTCGAACTCCCCACACATTTTGAGGGACCTCCCAGGAGAGGATCAACAAGATCCTCATCTGTTCGAGCACCCTGAGAATCCTAATTTGCTGACTGTGCTGGGCATTCAATATCAGCCTGTTCAGGACACCTTCACGTATAGAGTAAAACTTGACCCACCTCCCAAAGCATGGACCAAGCGCTCCGTGCTGTCTACAGTAGCTCGCACCTTCGACCCAAATGGATGGATCACCCCGGTCATCTTTTTGGCTAAGTGCTTTCTTCAAAAGCTCTGGATGTCGGGGTTGGGTTGGGACGAGCCTATTAGCGGGGTCCTCTTGCGAGAGTGGCTCTCCATGCTCTCTTCCCTTCCGGACATCAACCGGGTTTCCATGCCAAGGTGCTTCCTACCTCCAGGGAAATGCAGGGCTACCCTACATGGGTTTTGCGACGCCTCTGAGAAGGGCTATGCTGCTGTCGTATATTTGCGGACTGTGAGTTCCTCTGGGCATACTGCAGTTCATCTCGTACTCGCCAAAAGCAAGGTTGCTCCCATTAGATCCCGTTTAACTATCCCTAAATTGGAACTGTCCGGAGCCGCTCTTCTCACGCGGCTCCTCAACCACGTTCACTCGTCCTTGAAGCCTGTAATCGACATTACGGACGTCTACGCATGGTCGGACAGTGAGATAGTACTTTGTTGGCTCCGAGCCGCACCTCACAATCTTGAGGTCTTTGTGGCGAACCGCGTGTCTCAAATCCAGAGTTCTGAGACTTCTCTCCACTGGAGACATGTCCCCGGGGAGTTGAATCCCGCCGACTGCGCTTCCCGCGGCTGTGAGGCCCCCGCGCTGGTTGCCCACTCATTGTGGTGGGGTCCCAGTTGGTTATCTGATCCTCAATCCTTCTGGCCCCAGGGTAATTACTCCGAACCTACTGAGTTGCCGGGCCTACGGGCCCGAGTAGGAGTGGGCAAGGATAAGCCCACTCGGGATCTCTCCCTTCTGGAACGGTACAGCTCTCTCGATAAGCTCTTAGGAGTGACTGCTTGGCTGCGCCGCTTTGTCCACAATTCGAGAGATCCGTCCAACCGACTCTCTGATTGCGTTTTGTCCCCTAGCGAGCGTCGGGAAGCCCTGATGCATTGGATCCGTATGGTCCAGACGGAGCATTTTGAGCCCGTTATCGAACACTTGAAGCGTGGCTCCGTTATCAAGGGCGCTCTGGCCCGCCTGAACCTCTTTCTGGACGACGCTGGGATGCTGCGCGTGGGCGGACGTTTGAAAAACTCTCAACTGCCGTGCGGGGCTCGACACCCGTTGCTGCTCCCTAAGGACGGCGCCCTTGTCCGGTTGCTGGTAACCCACCACCATGTTAGGAATGCCCACGCTGGGTGTAACGCCCTGTCGGCTATTTTGCAGCGGGAGTTTTGGATTTTGTCTGGTCGTCGCACCATTCGGAGCGTCATCTTTAAGTGCATCCCCTGTTATAAACTGAAGGCCCCCATATCGCAGCCTCTTATGGGTGACTTGCCGCCCGACCGCGTCAGGGCCATCCGACCATTCGCTGGGGTCGGAACAGACTTCGCTGGCCCCTTCCTCGTCAAGTCCTCTAACCTTCGTAACGCGCGTTCATGTAAGGCCTATCTTTGCGTCTTCGTGTGCCTCTCCACTAAAGCCGTTCACTTGGAACTGGTGAGCGCCCTCAGCACGGAAGCCTTCTTGGCCACGCTTGGCCGTTTCGTGTCGCGGCGCGGCTTGCCGGACTTGATCCGGTCTGACTGCGGGACGAATTATAAGGGCACGGATAGGTATCTCAAGGAGGTTGTCGAATTTCTGTCCAGCCACCGGACTTATTTAGGAAATGCTATGTCGAAAAGGGGCATCCAGTGGAAATTCGACCCTCCGGCGTGTCCCCACTGGGGCGGTATTTTCGAGGCGGTGGTTAAGGTTGCCAAAACGCATCTCCGTCGCGTTATTGGTGAAGCCATTTTGACGTTTGAGGAGCTCGCCACTGTATTCTGTAAAATTGAGGCGGTACTCAACTCTCGGCCCCTCTGTCCCCTCTCCTCTGACCCGAATGATTTGGAGGTTCTAACCCCGGGACACTTCCTGATTGGCCAGCCTCTTAACGCTCTGCCCGAGTATCCCTTCAGGGAAACGAGTGCTTCACGGCTTAGCAGGTTTGCCCTGCTGCAACAGATGACTCAACGCTTTTGGCACCGATGGTCTCTGGAGTACCTACATCTTTTGCAGCAGCGCGTTAAGTGGTCTGACAAGACGGAGCCTCCTCGGGTGGGAGACCTCGTGTTGATTAAAGAACCAAACGCGCTACCTTTGTATTGGCGCCGTGGGCGCATTGTTAAATTGTCGTATGGAACGGATGGGGTGCCTAGAGTGGCCGAGGTTTTGGTCGGAGATTCGGTCTTGCAACGGGCCGTCGCGACCTTGTCCCGTTTGCCAATCTACTCGCGGACTTAATGCCTTATGTCCGGGGCGGGGGGTTGTCTAGGCAGGAAAATTTGCAATAAAAACGCAGGATTTAACGCGCGCTTTTGGCCTCGATATCAAGGGCACCTTCCCTCTCCCCCGCCCCCCCGGCCGCCGCAACGAGTCGGTGTGGCTCTTCTCGCGAGGTAGTAGGATTTTTCTTGCGAACTATACGGACGTATTTTTTCGCGCCTAAACTTGCTAAAGAAACAATCCGCGTAAATCGTTGCAATAACGGTATCGTTATTAGAACGTACTAACTCGGTGAAATTCGCGCGCAACTATCAAAGTGATTTACATCTGAAGGACTACCAGAGTAGCCGTCCCATTTGGTGACAACCCCTTACGAGTGCCTCCAGAAGGGTGAAGTTCCGGGGATACCAGCGCGTGCCTTCTCCCGGACGTCGTCGAGTCATCCAGATCGGTTCCCGTCAACATACCAGCTCACACAATTACACCTACACTCACAACACCGCATACACCAAGCACAACTTCCATCAGCCGGGCCGGTCTAGGAGAACCGTCTGCGCTCCTGAGGCAGGTAAGTGCATTTCTTCTAGTGACCTTTCCCCTCGCGTGTTCATTAGAAACCTTTGACCCTCGGCGTAGGAACGCCCGACCTGCATCTGCCCGTGGCTCCTTCGTCTATGGGCCGCGAAGGATCCAACTCCTGTTTAGGCAGGGCAGCTGTTGGCCGTAACAATTCATTTATACTATAATAACCCTTTTTATACAGTTTCAACTTAACAAAACATTTAAACTTAGTAATAGAGAGAGCCTGTACACTTTCCGGGACCTTGTTGTAATAGCGTATATATTGCCCCAGGAATGAATTACTGACTCTGTGGAGTCGAAAACTGGTATCACTAGCTTGTGTTTGTTCCTAGTGTTTACAGAATGTATATCACTTTTTTTTACTAAAACTACCTCTGTTTTTGTGAACATACATAAAATTTTCGTAAATATACTGAGAAGCCAAAGTTAATGTATTTATTTCTTTAAATTTATCTCTAAGACACTCTCTCGGTTTTAGGTTGTAAATAGCTCTAATGGCCCTCTTCTGTAAAACAATAATAGTTTCTGAATCAGCCGCATATCCCCATAGCAAAATCCCATAAGACATTATGCTATGGAAATAAATGAAATAAACTAATCTAGCTGTCGCAACACTAGTGAGATCTCTAATATTTTTTACAGCATAGGCTGCAGAACCTAGTCTACTTGCTAGTTTGGATATATAGGGGCCCCACTGAAGCTTTACGTCCAGAGTGATGCCAAAAAAAAAAACAGTGGATTCAACAGGTCTCAGTTCTTCCTCATTTAAAAACACATTGGTACTCAGATTTTTAACATTCGTTATTGTAAATTTAATACATTTAGTTTTATTTCCGTTTATATGTAGATTATTAACGTAAAACCAATGCACTAATTTTGATATAGCATTATTCACTTCGTCACATTTAAATGATTGACGTTTAAGTTTAAAAATCAAGAAGTATCATCAGCAAATAATACTATATCATGATTATCCTCTACAAGAGAAGGTTAGTCATTAATATATACTAGAAATAGGAATGGGCCAAGAATAGAGAGTATTCTTTACGTACTGTAAGATATAATACCAAAGATTTCTTGTACTATAACGCAATGGGTCGTTTAAAAGCAATTTATCTCTCAACATGTGGCCCATCTTCTATAACACGTGTTAGTGTATCTAATGGCCGTAT
This sequence comes from Parnassius mnemosyne, assembly GCA_963668995.1. Taxonomy (NCBI): domain Eukaryota; kingdom Metazoa; phylum Arthropoda; class Insecta; order Lepidoptera; family Papilionidae; genus Parnassius; species Parnassius mnemosyne. The sequence goes on along the minus strand of CAVLGL010000084.1, from coordinate 17,683,286 downwards.
ATTTACATTTAAAGGAAAATATATTTCCCATAAATGTCTAAAAATTATGTATTTTTGTACTAAAATAGGTTCTAGGCTTATCAAAAGTTCACTACTGTAGGATTTTCCATAGTTGCCACGTATGTAGCTAATTATATATTATATATTATCTTAGAATTTTTCATAAAATAACCATGTCAATGTTACTACACCCAAATTTATCCATCCTGCAGGCTTGCCAGTTTTTTTTAATCATACATTCTTACTAATATGGATACATTTAATTTGTATTCGTATGGATATTGAATTATTACTGTCAATAATTCAATGTCCATACGAACCCACTGCCGTTTCGCAACAAAAATTAATAACGTCCAAAAAAACCTGTATATGTAGAAGGAAATTTAAATTGCTCATAGCATTCAAATATTTCTTTTCACATATTATGGAACTTCAGTGTGGCTATCATAGACATGATTAGATCCGATAAATAATCTTGACAAAGTTAGCTAAGTTATATTTTTTTTTATTTATTTATTTAACAAATTACAGATAATACAGAGAATATATTATGGTACAAAATAAGCTTAATGAAAAACTTTACCGTGTACCAAGCCACCGACATAAAATTTGACAGATAAGCTACACCTTAATCTACAAAATATGTACAACGCAACACTATTAAACAGCAATTGGCACAGTCAACAGGCGGTATCGGCATGAACCGGATATACATATAGCTTGGAATATTTGGTGATTAAATTTTACTGCCAATGAATTTATCACTAAGGAGGCTCTGATGAGACTGATTTTAGAAAATCAGTTTGCAAATACCGAAATGAGTCTCATAAACGTGTGGCGATACTGTAGTCACGCCACAAGAAAATCGCACCGAATCCTAATTCACGCTGTAAAAGTTCCGAAGTACTGTGTATTATATAGAACAGCTCTGTACAAACACACAGAGCGTTGGCTGCACCCTGGTCTGTTCACCATGCCCAGCGGGAGATCTCCACTTTTCCTTTCACGGCCAAAAACGGATCATAGATAGCTTTACGCGTATTAACATGCGTAGTGTGTTTATGGTAAAATCGAATGTGATTTACATTTTTATTAAAATTAAAGCAGTTATTTTTAAAGAGGTTAGCACTGTTTAGTCACCTATGTTCTGTTGTGTACTTGTGATGTGCTGTTGTGATAGTGCTTTTTTTATTATAAAACCGAAGTGATATAAATTAAAATTAAAAAATTTTGTACAGACGACTTCAATATAATGATACTTTCCCTAAATATAGGAAAAATGTAATAGATCACTATTATAAATAATTTGTGAATAATTTAATTATAATTTAATATCCATGTTCCCTACAGCTGCTGCTTAGTTATGTGCATGTTTTTTTATTGTCTTGGTTATACATTATCTTTAAGTATTTTTTTGTGACTTATTTCTTTATAAGCTATTGTAGCTCTGCCCTGTCTTAATTTTTATAGTATTTTGTAATGCTGTGTCACCTATAAGGGTGCACACATCAGTCCCTAGATTAAGTTCACGTTCAATTAAATGTAATAATGTGTGCACTGCTGGTGTCCTACGAATAAATAAATAAATATAACTTATTAAGAATAACTCAATAACTGTTGGTTTGACCTTGATCAAATTAATATGTGACCACACGAGAAGTACCAGCATTCAAATTAAAAAAGAATCATCGAAATCGGTTTACCCAGTAAAAAGTTATGAGGTAACACACATAAAAAAAACATACAGTCGAATTGAGTACCGTCTCCTATTTGGAAGTCGGCAGAAAACATTTACAGTCAACCTCATGGTAGTGGCTATCATCCGTGGACACATGCAGCCAACTTTAAAAACCTCTGAGGACTAAGATAAAATGCCTCATCATTATCATTACAGCCCTTCACAAGTCCACTGCTGAACATAGGCCTCTCCCAAAGAATGCCACAAAAACGGTCCTGAGCCACCTGCATCCATCGACTTCCTGCATGTCTTACCAGGTCGTCACTCCATCTCGTGGGGGTACGCCCTACACTTCGCCTACCGGTACGAGGCCGCCACTCGAGAACCTTTCTTCCCCATCGGTTGTCGGTTCTTCGAGCTATATGGCCGGCCCACTGCCACTTCAGCTTACTAATCCGTTGGGCTATGTTGGTTACTCTGGTTCTACTGCGGATATCCTCATTCCTAAGTTTATCACGCAGAGAAACTCCGAGCATAGCCCTCTCCATAGCTCGCTGAGCCACCTTGAGCTTTCTCATCCGGCCAGCAGTGAAGGACCACGTCTCAGTTCCGTAAGTCATCACTGGCAACACGCACTGGTTGTACAATTTCGTTTTAAGGTTTTGAGGTATGTCTGACGAGAAGATGTGTCTTAGCTTCCCGAACGCTGCCCAGCCGAGTTGAATCCGTCGATTGACCTCTCGGTCGAAGTTGGACTTACATAGTCAGACTATTTGTCCCAGGTAAATATACTCGTCAACAACTTCAAGCTTAGTGTTCCCAACAACTACCGGCATAGGTGTGACATGGACATTAAACATGATCTTTGTTTTGTCCATGTTCATCTTAAGACCTATCCGTTGGGAATCACTATTGAGGTCATTGAGCATAGTGCTTAGGTCCTCCAGCGATTCTGCCATAAGGACTATATCGTCGGCAAATCGAAGGTGAGTGATGTACTCGCCATTGATGTTGATACCGTATCCTTTCCAGTCCAGAAGCTTGAAAACGTCTTCCAATGCAGCGGTGAAGAGTTTCGGGGATATGACGTCACCCTGTCTTACACCTCTCTGCAATTGGATAGGTTTCGTACTCTGGTTCTGTACTCGGATAGCCATCGTAGCTCTACTGTACAAGCACTTCAACACTTCGATATACCGACAGTCAACTTGGCACCGCTGAAGGGACTGCAGCACCGCCCAAATTTCGACGGAATCAAAGGCTTTCTCATAGTCCACATACGCCAGACATAGTGGCAAATTGTACTCTTCGGACTTCTGTACAATTTGCCGAAGGGTATGTATGTGGTCTATGGTGCTAAAGCCCTTTCGGAAACCGGCTTGTTCGGGAGGCTGGAAGTCGTCAAGTCTGCGCGCGGGACGATTCGTAATGACTCTCGAAAACAGCACGTAGTTGAGGCTCAGAAGGGAAATCGGTCTGTAGTTCTTCAAGAGAGCGTTGTCACCTTTCTTGAAGAACAAGACCACCGCACTAAAATGCCTGATAAACTATAATTATACTAGCCCTCTATATTCTTTAGACCAGAACACACTAGTGCACTCACTACTATTAGGCGGCAGAAATTTGTTGTGCAAGGTAGATAGATGACGTCGAATGAATTTTAATGAAATAAGGTAAATGTAACGTTACAGCCTCTATACGTTCCACTGCTCACGATGTTTTCCTTCACCGCCAAACACGTAGTAAATCAGCACTTAAAATTGCAATTAACAATTTTATTAGTGCAGGCGAGGATCGAACCCGGGTTAGTCGGTTAGCTAACACGGTTTACGAATTTTAATAATTTTGTAAAATAATAATTAACATTAAACTTTTAAAAAGTTAAAGCCATGAAAAAAGCTAACATGTGGAAATTATGCTATTCTTTCTTTTTTTGATGTCGGTTTTTTGAATTTTAACTTTTTAACCTTTTAGTGGATCCACTAAAATGCTAAAATAGTAAAAATTCAAAAAACCGACATCAAATATACAAAAAGAATACCAGCGTAAAATAGCAGCTTATTGCTGCTTGTTTCGTATGGTGAGTGTAGAGAACCGGAGGCCCTTTTTATGGGAAACGAGGCGTTTTATCTTAGTAGTCCTGACCCACCCCTATGTGACAACGCATCTGCATTTAATTATTAATCCAAGATAAATGAAGATGTCGTTGGGATACATATGATACATACCACTTACCTTCAGGTGGACTGTGCGCTTGTTTGTCACGCATATTCTATTAAAAAATGTTTTAATATTCACATTAAAAATTTCATCGTCTTTTTATCCACGGTTAAAAAATATACACGAAACCATACCTTTCCCTATTTTATTAAATTATCATTAAAATTGGCTCACCCGTTGCCGAGAACCTTCTCGTTTTTGGTATTTGGTTTCAATTATTATCATACAGCTATACTCCTTGTACTGTAGCAACGAGAGCACTGACTGCATTTTCTCGCTAAGAATAACCTTAGGCTTAGCCTGTAATTATACTGGCATTCTGTACCTTTCACATTGAAACACAGCAGTTGAAGCACTACTATTTAGGCAAAAAAAGGTAAGAGCCACCCTGTCATAGTCATAAAGATAGACTCCTAGATAAAAAGGAACCTACCGGGATAGTGAAGCGCTGTTCAATGAGTAGTTTCATTATGTTTTTTTTTTAATACTACCAATGCTGTTAACGTTGCTTCTGTTCCCTTTAACCACTCCCGGTAAGCTTAAATGGCGTATTCAAACGAGTTCACGGTCTGCATTCTGCAATTAGACTACTGCCGCTTCAATCGTGCCATGTAGTCATAAGTTGTTCATTTGTCATTATAATCATCATGAACAGCCCATCAAAATTTCACTACTGAAAAAAGGCTTCTATTTGTATTACTTTATAGGAGGGATATTTGCCATAGTTGCCTCGCTTGTCTGGCGGTTTAAGCGGATAAGGAAGCTGCTGCAACCCATCTCTTGTTTTATTAACTCTGGATTCTGATTATGTTAGTGCTGTTAGCCTTTTGACTCTTACAGCTTTATCGCAACTCTATGTTATATTACTTGTTACTGTACCTACGGGATGATATTATAAGGTCGATTTTCTTACGCTTCTAATACATAACGATTAAAACAACTTTTTATTCCATCAAATTCAAGTTTCATTCGTGCGTTCAATGTACATAACTTAAAATTTATTCATTAATAGCCTTGAGAAAAGCTTACGACGACGGCTCCTTTAAATCTAAAAATACAAGTCTTGATATTTTTAATAAATTTAAAGTAAGTAAAATAAAATTTAAAGAGGGCAACGTATAATCTTACAAAACGTAGACATGGAATGCAAAGATTTTACCGTCACTTTCGGCCGTGGCTAGCTTAAGTCTACTTTGCTTGTAAAATATGTAACAATCACACCGCAGGAATGTAAACGTTTTATTTCTTTTAGCCATTTTACCGCATTGCGGACCAATTTAATTCCACGCGGCAAATCTTAGTGGCCCTTTTTTATCTACATAGATTTTAAATATGACTAAAAAATATATATTAAAAACTTATATTATAATATTAATACGCTTAGAAATTCACTTGTGCACACAAAATTAAAGACATTAAAAATTATGTAGAAAGTAATTCATTACTTTGTATCGACACTGGTTATATACGATAAGGTGCTATAATGCAAGAATAGAGTGGAATAGAATAGAATAGGACATTTATTTGCTGTAATCATGGTACATAAGATGGTCAATGATGTGGAACTGATATGTTTGTCATACAAAAATTAATGAAATACAACTAATTACGCTAAGGTAATAATTAATCAATAAAATCATGTTAAAAATTTGATTAGTTGACATCGCTGTGGATGACTTCTGGCTTCGTCGCTGCGTGTCGTAGATTTGACTCCAGAACGAAACAATAAGTATTGTTGTTTAATAATTTATCCGGGTTTAATAAGAGTAATTTATAAACAAAAAACCAAAACATTACATTTTTCTTCACCGCCAAACACGTGGTAAATCGCTGATGAATAAGGAGCTGTTAAAGCTCAGAACAAGGATAGATGATCTTATATATGAAGGCCAAAAATGAAACGGATGCAATTATTTAACAAACGATACAATTTGGACAGATGTACTTGACTCACATCAGGGTAACACACACAGTTTAATCAATAACCGTTAAGACAAGAGTGTTTGCACCAACATAGCCTTAGTCTCGGTTGGAAGGAAATTCTATATTATATTTCAAAGATAAACGCCACGCAAGGTGATTGTCACTCTCCGCCTTATTACAACCACCTGAGATTGCAAACTTAAATTAGCATCGATCATTAACCCGAGCTCTTTAACTACATATCTAAGAGGAATACTTGTGCTATTGTAAACAGTAGGCTCCAGTGAATAAAATATAATTTAGCTAAACGATGAGGGCTAAAGAGAATTATGGCTTGACATTTAGCACGATTGACAGCCATTCCATAATTTCTGCACCAGTCACAAATACACTGAAGATCTAGATTTAAAATTTCGATCTAAGAGTTAACCTCTGCTGGATCAATCCGAGCCTACGGCATAATATTCCTCCAATGTAAAATTAAATATTTATACACCGGAAACGGCAGAATATTGTAGACTCGAACCTATATTTCCTAACATCATTTTAACAATATTCTGACAAATAAATAAGTAATAATAATCATTATTATTTAATATTAACAACCATCGATGAAAACTAAGTTTTCAATTTTTGTTTGCAATAATAGTATAGTTTTTATACTTTGTAGTACTAATTTACTTTTTCCTAATGATCTTTGTTAATACAATAGAAGTCGAGAAACGGTTATAAACTAGGTTTTTAATTAAAAATTTCCTTGCTTGAATCGCAAAAAAATCTTCTAAAGTTTTTTTTGTTTGTTTTAAAATATTTCCTTTGTGATATAAATTCCTTGCAAAAAAGACATTTAATTCAATGAACAAAGATTTGGAGCCGCGAGTGTTTCTTATTACATATTTTTTTCAACTAAGTGACTTTCATTATTTTGATTGAGAGAAATCGAAAAACGGGTTGTGGAAACAACTTTTATGTTTAAAATATTAATGACTGCCTCTTTAGTCAATTGATCGCAAGTGCGACTGATGACCATGTCTTACGCTAGAATTCTGGGTGTGGCCCAAATCAATTATTGAGTTTTCCTCAAGATATTTTCAGCAGCAGCCCGGAGTAGAGATGGCGGGGTTTCACTTTCGTGCCTTGGAAAGCACTTAAAACTGTCTAAGTTGCCATGAGATTTCCCGCTGTGCTGGGTGGTGCTGTTATCCGCACTACCCTCTCGAGATCGATCATCTTCCCTTTCTACAATTCGCTTAGGGCAGCTGCATTGAAGATGGCTCCTTTCCCCTCAGCCGTAGCACCTAAGGCTGTATCCTTCAGCTGCTGCAACCTCCCTGACGCGATGGGAACGATGATCCTGTCGCACAGCTTCCAACTCCAGTGCATGGGCCAACACTTCCTTAAGCGTATCGTGATGCCCGAGCCTCACAGTAGCTCTGACTTCAAGGTCGCCGATGCCATCGATGAATGTCTGCAGCAGGTTCCCTACAATGAGCACAGGCACAGACTGGTCTGCTTTTCGAACCAGCTTCTCCACCTCGAGGGCCCACTGCTGCAGGTTTTTGTTGCTGCGTTGCACGCGATCTTTGAGCTGCGCACGATAGACGTGTTCCAGGTGAGCGTCGCCATATCTTGCCTCAAATGCCTCAAGCAGCTGAACGCGCCTGATCTCTGATGGGAAGAAGGGACGAATGCACATGTGTTTGCGCACGCACTTATGCACTTTTGTCCTGAACTTCGCGCAGGTGGCTAGTCTTCGGGCGGAATTCGGTCTTTAAGACATTTATTACCAACCAATGTTCTACTCAAAGCACTTACATAGTGAAAAACTGAGTTTTCCGGCACAGGATCTTTTTATAATTTTTAAATTATATATATATCATCATCATCATTACAGCCTTTCTTAAGTCCACTGCTGAACATAGGCCTCCCCCAAGGAATGCCACAAAGCACGGTCATAAGCCACCTGCATCCATCGACTTCCTACATATCTTAACAGGTCGTCACTCCATCTCGTGTGGGGTAGCCCTACACTTCGCCTACCGGTACGAGGCTGCCACTCAAGAACCTTTCTTACCCATTGGTTGGGTCTTCAGGCTATATAGCCGGTCCACTGCCACTTCAGCTTACTAATCCGTTGGGCTATGTCGGTTACTCTGGTTCTACTGTGGATATACGCATTTCTAAGTTTATCACGCAGAGAAACCCCTAGCATAGCCCTCTCCATAGCTCACTGAGCGACCTTGAGCTTCCTCATACGGCCAGCAGTGAAGGACCACGTCTCAGATCCGTAAGTCATCACTGGCAACACGTACTGGTTGTACAATTTCGTTTTAAGGTTTTGGGGTATGTCTGACGAGATGTGTCTAGTTTCCCGAACGCTGCCCAGCCGAGTTGAATCCGTCGAGTGACCTCTCGGTCGAAGTTGGACTTACCTAGTCGGACTATATATCCCAGGCAAACATACTCGTCAACAACTTCGAGCTTAGTGCTCCCAGCAACTACAAGCATAGGTGTGACATGGACATTAAATATGATCTTTGTTTTGTCCATGTTCATCCTAAGACCTATTCGTTGGGAGACACTATTGAGGTCATTGAGCATGGTGCTTAGGTCCTCCAGCGATTCTGCCATAAGGACTATATCGTCGGCAAATCGAAGATGAGTGATGTATTCGCCATTGATGTTAATACCATATCCTTTCCAGTCCAGAAGCTTAAAAACGTCTTCCAATGCAGCGGTGAAGTGTTTCGGGGATATAACGTCACCCTGTCTTACACCTCTCTGCAATTGGATAGGTTTCGTACTCGGGTTCTGTCCTCGGATATATATATATATATATACATACATACATACATACATACATAAACACTCACGCCTGTCACCCAGAGGTGTAGGCAGAGACTACGGACTTCCATTTGGCGCGACCCTGACACACCTCTCTCGCCTCTTTTACATCCATATTTATTTATTTAAAACTTCATATGCACATGTGGTATATAGGCGGACTTAATGCCTAAGGCATTCTCTACCAGTCTACCTTAGGATGATGCAGAGATATAATGAAGTAGGAGTAATAAAAAGGTAATATGTTAATACTAAACTAAAATAACAAAAAAAAAAATTGTAGCACATCGAAATAAAATACATAAGATATAAATGGTAATAAAAAATATAATATATATATAATATATAATATATATATATATATATATATATATATATATATATATATATATATATATATATATATATATATATATAAATTATGATAAAATTAATAAGATAATAAAAATGTATATTACTTAAGTACATATTAAAACGTCAGATGTATGTTAACTCATGAAGATATACAATTGTAGACATAATCAAATAAAATATATATCTACGCATACACGCTCGTCGGTTAAGGGTACTCCTAATCTGGCCCATTTTTAATGTATCGCCGATTTGGTCGATAAACCTTCGTCTAGGGTGTCCCTTCCCTTCCTTATATATATATATATGTCGCAGCGTCTATAAAATACTAGGTTGGATCGATGTAGAAGGGAGGGTATATCGAGAAATCCCCTCTTGTGTCTGTAGTATAAAATTCACTGTAGGTGCCGTGCGCGGGAGTTTCCGACTAAGTCATTCTACTAGTGTAGTTATTCTACTAGTGCTAAGATAGTGTCGTGGTTCTGTTCGTTGTTGTAATTCTTCTAGTGCAGGCAAAGAGGATTGGTGTTGCTGAGAGGCTGCCCTGTGTTACATTGAGATAGTAGTGTTGCTGTAGGTTTACATATTTTGGTGTTATCGTGTAATTATGGCCGTATGAGGAAGCTCAAGGTCGCTCAGCGAGCTATGGAGAGGGCTATGCTCGGAGTTTCTCTGCGTGATAAACTTAGGAATGAGGATATCCGCAGTAGAACCAGAATAACCGACATAGCCCAACGAATTAGTAAGCTGAAGTGGCAGTGGGCCGGCCATATAGCTCGAAGAACCGACAACCGATGGGGAAGAAAGGTTCTCGAGTGGCAACCTCGTACCGGTAGGCGAAGTGTAGGGCGTCCCCCCACGAGATGGAGTGACGACCTGGTAAGACATGCAGGAAGTCGATGGATGCAGGTGGCTCAGGACCGTGCTTTGTGGCATTCTTTGGGGGAGGCCTATGTTCAGCAGTGGACTTGTGAAGGGCTGTAATGATGATGATGATGATGATGTGTAATTACGTAACTCACGTTACACTGGTGTGTGATTGTGGCGGAGACGTGTTACGGTGTGGTCGAACTGTAATTTCACTATACTGAATGTATAGTGCGTTACGTTGTCTTATTACTGATAATGATTAAACTGCGTAAGCAAGAGAGCAAGTTGAACATCCGCTCTCACACTTTTATTATTTTTAACAGTTAACGCTATCCTGATGTATTTCCAAGATCACAAGTGGAATACTCTGTTGTAATCTCCGACACCAGAAGTGGAATCTCCTGTTGTCATTTCCGATATCAGAAGTGGGATAAAGTCCCTGTTACTGTCCACCTGTTATAACCTTTGAATGGTGTGAGCGTTATAACGTTAGTGAAATACTATTGTTTATGCCCAAATTTGGTTATGTTAGGACGTTACCCAATCACGTGCGACTTTGCCAATGTCTAGAATTTGGGTTTGGGCGCGGCTTCGCTACGTAAATGGGTTTCGGGAAATCCGCCTCGGATTTGGTGGTCTAGGATTTAAGTTCCCGTACCAGAGGCTTTTATGGGGTTTTACGGTTTAAGTAAATTCTCTGAAAGTAATTGTGCATCTTAGTTAGATTAAATTGCGTGTCAACGAGGCGTATTTTGACTCTGGCGCGACGTGTTATTTTGGTGCCGAAATTATAATTTGTGATAAGTGAATCCGGGACATTTTATTCTACTGTCCTTGCCGTGTCGGATATCACGTGTTCGATTCTGCGATGAGTGTGGAATTAGGCGAATTGCAGTTATTTAAATGTACAATGAAGCTAAGAGACTGATTCAGTGACAGTGAAGAAAGAAGTGGTCCGGCGCTGAAGCAGTCTGAAGCGATGCAGCATTTTGGGGCAGCCTGGAACTCGTCCGCTGCTGGTCGCCTAAGCTTGCTCAGGTCGCAGACATTTACACCTCACTGTACACTACTCGCCATCCACTATTACACACACTCACGGCCTGCCCAAGCATTGGTGCGAAGTTAGCTTCGGATAATGGTAAGTACTACGTGTTTCTAGCTTTCTCCCATATAGTTTATTGTGATAAAACAAATTCCACGTGGCCACCTTGAGGCCCGACCTACGTCTGTTTGTTGAAACTCCTCTGATGGGCCCCGGAGGATTGAAGCTTTGTGGGAGCAGCCGAAGGCCGTAACAACTATGATGTGCCTCGCGTTTTGTTTTTGTGTTCAATTTCTTAAATCAAGTTTGTTGTCGTATTTACTACACTGCCGAATCATTAAAGTGTAGAGTGAAAGTTTACAGTGAAATATTTTAAGCCAAAAATTAAACCATTTTGTTCGATTTATAATAAAAAGTACCCGGAAGTACTTTCATTATTGTTTAACGTACCCAAAATGGAGGTATTCTAAATGAGTTATAGTTTGCATTCAGTGCAAGTTTAACTTGCTCAAGTTATGCTATTATTTGATACACGAGGTGCGATTTACATGGGCTAATTTTAAAGTTTAAAATGTTTAAACGATGTACGGAAAAAAAAGTTTAACTTTAACGTGTTATTAATTAAAAACACTAAGTTGTACTTCTGTGTTCTAATGTAAGTGTTACAGTTTACTGCGAGTATTACGTAGTCGATAAAATTGGGATTAGATGTTGAGGGTCTAGTGGAGAGCGTGGAGCTGTAGCGGTCACTCTTGAGTGGAACAGTTCTCTACACTAAGGTTGTCTGGAAGAAATCACTTTCAGAGTGATAAGACCGCCTGTTGTACATTTTCTAATTTAGATTTAATTGTATTCGTTTTTGTTTTGTTCTTGGTGTACAATAAAGAGTAAATAAATAAATAAATATTCTGTCGGCTTATGACGCCGCGGACACATTATTTGCCGCTGCTACCGATCACCATTTGATACACGAGTTGGTTGCGAAAATGCCAGAAAACCAAAGTATAACAGACGAAATTGAAGTAGAGCAAATTAGTTCTGACATTGAAGTTAGTATTTAAGTTTACATGCGTACCAGACCGTACCAGAGGTTGTCGTGTAGCTGCATATCAGTATATAGTGCCCTGGAAAAATGAATAGTGTCCTGAGAGTACTGCTGCATTTTTTTAAATGTTTTCTACTGAATATTTTTAATGTTTTCTTTTGTGTTACAGTAGCACGTGTGATGTGACTACATGTGCGCGAGTTTGAGGTGAGTGTGTGTGCCTTGCTGGTCGAAACGGACTGCCGGGTCCAGCTACAACATGGCCTGGTTTCGGCAGACGCGTATACGCAGGCGCCGTCCCGGCCGTGCCTCAGAAGTCGTACAGTGTGTGCGCGGAAGTCTTATACTCTGAATGCGCGGAAGTCGTGTTCTTTGAACATGCGTCAGGGTCTGTCCTGGCAAGCGCTATCCTGGTTCACGTTTTTAACGTGGTTCACGTGGTTAACGTGGGATCTCGCAAGATCAAGTACGAGTATGTGTGAAATACTTCGTATGGAGATATATGCATACTTGTGAAAGCGAAGTGCTTTTTTATTGTTCACGGTATGAGAGCGTATTTCTGTTTGAGGGCCTCGTATGTGTAATGGATGAGAGAATAGGCAACTGTGTATGTTGTCCTGATAATTAACAACTTGTTTTTCACGCAGATCACGATGACTGCAACCTTGACGATGAAAAATACAAACTAATAATATGTACCCACTCATGTCAGGATGAACGATCGGACGAATTGGTGTTTGTTACAGGAATGCATGAAAATACACGCCCGAGGACGGTCGTACGTCAGGACGGCCGTGTCGGAGCGTCTATAAAATACCCGATTGGATCGAGCTAGAAGGGATGGTATATCGAGAAACCCCCTCTTGTATCTGTAGTATAAAGTTCACTGTAGGCGCCGTGCGCGGGAGATTCCGCCTAAGTCATTCAACGAGTGTGGTCATTCTACTAGTGCAATGATAGTGTCGTGGTTCTGTTCGTTTTTGTAATTCTTCTAGTGCAGACAAAAAGGATTGGTGTTGCTGAGAGGCTGCCCTGTGTTACATTGTGATAGTAGTGTTGCTGTTGAATTACATATTTTGATGTTATCATGTAATTACGTACATCACGTTACACTGATGTGTGATTGTGGCGGAGACGTGTTACGGTGTGGTCGAACTGTAATTTCACTATACTGAATGTATAGTGCGTTACGTTATCTTATTACGGATAATGATTAAACTGCGTAAGCAAGAGAGCAAGTTGAACATCCGCTCTCACACTTTTATTATTTTTAACAGTTAACGCTATCCTGATGTATTTCCAAGATCACAAGTGGAATACTCTGTTGTAATCTCCGACACCAGAAGTGGGATCTCCTGTTTTCATTTCCGACATATATAAACCATATTTATATTAAAAAAAGTGAATCTGATGGACAGGGGGTTAATGGCATGTTTTAATTTAAGCATAGTTGAAACCAAGGCAATATGTATCTGACACTTCAACAATTTGAGAAGTACAATCTGATGCAATCGAGAGCACGCCCATTATACGCAACGTTGGCATTGACTGGAAAAGTGAACATGCCATGATTTCTACAGTACAAAGTAAGAGGGGTAAGCGTTTCAAGTAACGCAAGCAACATTTTTTACGCTCCGATGGTAATTATAAAGATTCAATATGATACAAAGATATCCGCAGTGTCTACAGTAAAGCATCGATTAACTTGTTATAACTTTTAATAATATTTAAATAATTTTTCCATTGTGGGGAAGATTTTAAGTGATATTTACGCTTGGTAGGCAGTTTCACAGATATCTCATACGTTAACGCCCCTACCCGTCACCGGTCTGGGTTATACGTCTACCATAAACGGGATGGTTTTACTGGCATTTATCGGAAGCCACGAGGTCTCTTAGGCCTTTCCATAGTTACTTATGGAAAGAAACAGGTTAATGTATTCTATTTCACTGCCACCGGAAATCTTTGTGAAATTAAATTACACAAATTAGCTAATGGGCTATAATAGAATATATTAAAAATTATGTAAAGATCTCGATAAGTATTGTCATACGAGATTAACCCTTAACTACCTAGCGTTGGTCACAGTGACTCCAGGCGATATATTTTTTCAAATATTTCCGTCATTACACGGGCCACGCGGTTGTGACTCTATGTATTTTTTCCCCTCCCTCTCCAGTTTTTGCTCTGCGCTCGACCAAGCAACACGTGCGCGCAATAAAAAATACAGGTAAATATATTTTGCATGCGGTCATGGTGACCGACGTTAGGTTGTTACGTTACTTTTAGTGCTAACATTTTCGTGTTGTTTTTTAGGTTTATCATGTCTGAGCGTGATCAAAATATCATTAGATGGTTAGAAAGAAGAGTGTGAATTAGATTCCGAGGATGAAAGGGACGTGCCGGAATTACCAAATGAAGACTGCAGTGATGTAGAAGATGTACCATTAGACCACGTCATAGATGGTGAGTGTCAATCAGACTCTGAAATTGATGTTGAAGAGTTAAATGAATATGATGATACAAATGATCTGCCAGTTGATGATGCATCTTCCGATGATGTTCCATTGTCAAGATACCGAAACTATTTCGGAAAAAATCGATTCCGTTGGTCGTCTCAACCTCCAGTTTCGCGATCAAGGACTTTGCAACACAACATCGTTTAGCAAGCTTCAGGATTGAAAAGGAACTTCAGAGATGTTTTGAACAGTAATACAACATCATCCGATTTATGGCATTTATTTTTTACTGATGATATGTTAGAAGAAATTGTAAAGCAAACTAACGAAAAAATTAGAAAGATAAGACCTAACTATCAAAACCAGACATGTGTTCAAGACCTTGACGTAATTGAGCTGAAGGCTTTTATCGGTATGTTGTACTATACCTCAATTTTCAAAGAGAACCACACACAATACCCATGTTGGTACAGCACAGATGGTACAGGAAGAGAGATTTATCGTTGTATAATGAGCAAGAACAGGTTCGAAACATTGCTGAATTGCCTTGGTTTTGATGATGCGAGCACCAGAGATGAACGCCGTAGCCTGCAAAGAAGTTTGTTCAATTGGCAGTTACGCTTGTATTGACGAGATGTTAATAGCTTTCCGTGGGAGGTGCAGTTTCAAAATGTACATGCCGAAAAAACCCAACAAATATGGATTAAAAATTATGTGCATGACTGATGCCAAAACGGACACCTTGTGAATGCCTACATATACTTGGAAAAAGACTCAGATAGCGAAGGCTTGCCCATTGAATACCAAAGACTGAACAAACCCACGCAAGCGGTTTTGCGATTGGTTGCGTCGATTGAAGGAACCCACAGAAATGTAACGACTGATAACTGGTTTACTTCGGTGGAGCTAATGAACATCCTAAAGCAAAAACAGCTGATACTTGTGGGTACCCTTAAAAAAATAAAAGGGAAGTACCTCCTCAATTTCTGCCTAGCCGTCATCGGGACGTTGGCTCTTCGATTTTTGGATTCACGTCAGATGCAACATTGCTATCTTTTTTACCAAAGAAAAACAAATCCGTGCTTGTTCTTTCCAGCATGCATCACTCACCAACCATCGATCCACAAAAGCAAAAGCCAGAAATTATTATTTTTTATAATAGCACCAAAGGTGGCGTCGATACATTAGATCAGAAATGTGCCATTTACTCAACTTCTCGACGCACACAGCGCTGGCCAATGGCGGTCTTCTACAGAATGCTGGATGTTTCTGCAGCAAATGTGTACATCATCAGCAGCATGAAACAATCTCAGAGAAAGGTGCCCAGACTGAATTTCATGAAACAACTTTTTTTTTTTTTTTTTTTTTTTATAGGATCGGGTGACAAACGAGCACACAGTCCACCTGATGGTAAGTGGTTACTGTGACCCATAGACATCTACATCTATCCTCAATAAAGACTCAAGATGCACATGCGTTGTCACCCGTGAGGACTAAGATGGAATGCCTCTTTGCCAGTAAAAAGGGTCTCCGGTTCTCTACACTCACCATACGAAACACAGCAGCGTTAAGCTGCTATTTTACGCTGGTTTTCTGTGAGAGCGTGGTCCTTCCCCGTTCGAGCCGACCCATTCGTGCTACAACCATAATATAGCTGCAGCATGGCTCTACCACGTAAAAAGAAAACACTAGACCACGTAGAAAAAAAACTGGCTGAAAACACCCCATTTACGACGTCGAGCGAACCAGTTTGGATTGCAAAGGGAACTTCAGAACGCTATTCGCCGGGTTCTCAAAATAGATGAAGAACCCAGAACATCTTAGGCAGACAGCTCTGAAAAATTAGAAACACGCAAAACTTTGTCATCGTGTGACCCAAAAGAAGAAATATAAAACATTCCATTTGTGTTTTCAGTGCAAAAATCCAATTTGCGTTGAGTGTTCTCAAAAAATGTGTGTTCGCTGCCGCGATTGTGAATGTTAGGGTGTTGTAATTTTGTAACGATTGTGATTTAATTATGCCAATGATAGTTTTATATAAGAGGTTATATATTTAAGTTACAAAAATATTCAAAAACTGAAAACTGAAAGAAGTCTCATTGATTGTTATTGCTTAGAGAACTCAGCTTAATCGGAAAACCTATAATTTGTTAAAATATTCGTTAGTCAATTTTTATTAATACTAATAAGAAGTATTAATTTGAAGAGTTTATTGAAACAATTTGAAATAAAAACAACTGAAATTTTTTTTATAGTTTCGATTTTTGCCAATTTATGATTTTTTCACCTTTATAATAGTACTTATATGCAAACGGTCACCGTGACCGACGTTAGGTGGAAGTGTTAATAGAATACACGATAGGTAGCTAAGGGTTAAGTGATTTTTCACTATATTAATATACTTTCTTCGGGAAATTTTTTATATAAAAATAACATATTTAATTTAATGAAATAGAAATTAAAATAATAATTTAAGCTGTAAGCTTGTACCTTGTTACTTACACTTATCGCACCGATGTGTGGTATAAAGAGCTAATCGATTTCAATCTATACTCGTAACAGTACTTCTGATTTCATGCCGTGGTACTGTTACTGATCTATGAACAAGGGGTATGCGTAATGTAATAATTAATCCCAAAGGAGATATATATTGGGATTTCAAAAGAAAACAAGTGGTGTCTGTAATAAATTAAAGAAGCTATCTAATTATTAAATTTTCCTTTAGCAAGTATTGTGGTAATCTAATACTTTCGATTTATTTTGAGATGATATTATTCAAAAAATGTGACAAATGTTTTCGATCATGAACCTTATTATTATTTAAAAAAATAAAAAAGTTACAGCCTATAAACGTTTAGCTGTGGGCACTGTCTGCCCTTAATTCTAAGATAGTTTTAGAATAAGGTCGCATGTTTCCGAGATATTTTATTTTTGATGGTTTATGTAATATATGTACATATTTTTTATTATAACGTAGTAAACCAATGCTGGTCGAAAAATTTATTGCGGCACAAATAAGTCGACTCATCGGGTAACAACCATGCTCTCCCTGAATACCAGTGTAAAATAGCAGCTTAATGCTGCCGTGTTTCATATGGTGAGTGCAGAGAACCGGACATCCATTTTTATGATAACGAGGCATTCTATTTTGTTCCTTAGAGGTATCTTCGATAGATGGATAGATGTCGGAGTCTATGAGTCATAGTATCCCCTTACTACCAGGTGGATTTTTGCTTATTCTATAAAACCTGCAGGTTTTCTCACGATGTTTTACTTTACGGTGGTATACGTGGTAAAGCAACACTTAAAATTGCAATTAACAATTTCATTGGCACCTGCTGGGTCGAACCCAGTTTTTCCTTAACCACAAGTTGCCTTGCCAAAGTTTAGTGCAATATAAAAAAGTTAAGGCATATAAATTTATATAAAAATGTATTAAAATATAAGTATACATATAGTAATACAACATATAGTAAATAATAGTAGAGCCATTTTTTTCACATTTTATACCTAATGAAAAATCCCTGCAATTTCATATGTTGTGATTGATATTATATATATTAACATATACTCCCAAACTTTTATTTAATTCATTCGAAAACAAGTTGTTAGCATCTGTGACATATTTGAACAGATAAACAGAAAAAATATATAAATACCTTGTTCGGCAGTGATGCAATAAAAGTGACAAATGCTTTTTTGTTGATAAAGTAGTATAAAAACATTCATTTGAAAAGCTCGTAAATTTTGATGAAGCACTGTCAAAATAAAACTCTTAGAAGTAATCCTGTCACCCATTTGGATAGTTGGATAAAACAATTTATTTCCTTGTATGACTGCGAAAACTTAAAAAAATATTTGTCGTACTTTGCTGATTGTATTAGTCAATATATAGTCAAATGCTAGACATGGACTTCAATATCTTAAAAATATTATAATATTATAAAGAAAATTATTGGTAAAAAGTAAATTTATGAAAATTTTCAATACTAACACTTGATTGATATGCCATAACTAATTCACATGATTTTTTTTTTGGTAGTTTTTTTTTGCAATTTTAAACATCGCAATACGTTTAATAAGCAAAAGGAAATTTAAAACCGCGAAGCAAATAGCAACAGTACAACGTGACTTTATTACGGCGTATTTTTCATTATGTATCTTTGTAGCTCTTATTTTCTCAGCTATTATGTGATTGAAAAGTTACGGAATTAGTAAACTGTAAATCAATTCATGTTACAATGTAGTTGCAACTGTTAATTTTATTTGAATGCTAGCAAAACTTAAAACTGTTTTTCAAGATAAGATATTTCGTAATGAGGTTAATACGTGTTGTCACAAAAACGATAACTCAATGCTGCTTAATTGGTACAAAAGTGGAGCAGTAAGATAAAGTAGACAACGAGCCGACCATGTAGTTTAAAGAACCTAAAACCAATGGAGAAGAAATGTTCTCGAATGACAATGACGATCTCGTACCGGAAATGAAAATTAGTGTGCTATGATGCTCTACATACATACATACATATAATCACGCCTCTTTCCCGTAGGGGTAGGCAGAGACCAGTTCTTTCTACTTGCTACGATCCTTACATACTTGTTTTGGTTCGTCCACTTTCATTATTCCCTTCATACATGCTCTACGGTTTAGGGTACTCTTGACCTGGCCTTTTTTCAAGACGTCCCTGATTTGGTCTAGAAATGTCCGCCTAGGTCTACCCCTTCCAACACTTTCATTCACACTCGCCTTATACACTTTTTTCGTCAATCGTTCTTCATTCATTCTCTCGACATGGCCAAACCATCTCAGCATACCTTTCTCAATTTTTGTCACTACATCTTCTTTCAGACCACAACGTTTCCTTACCTCACTATTTCTTAGCCTGTCACTCAGTTTAACTCCTATCATACTTCTTAATGCTCTCATCTCAACTGCATTTATTCTGCTTTCATGTTTCTTCTGCCATACCCAAGTTTCACTTCCGTACATGAGTGTCGGAACCAACACCCCCTCATGCACAGCCAAACGAGCCTTGTTAGACACCTTCCGACTGCTCATAAAGGAGTGCAAAGCTCCATTCACCATGTTTCCTGCATTCACTCTTCTTTCGATATCACTCTCACACTTTCCATCTCTTGTAAACTTTGAACCCAGATACACAAACTCTTTCACCTGTTCAATTTGTTCATCTTCAATCACGATATTGCAGTCTGTCACTGCCTCATCTTTTTCAAACACCATCACTTTCGTCTTCCTTACATTCATCTTCATTCCCTTTCTAACAAAAGCTCCACTCATAGCAGTTACCATCTCCTACAACTCCTCGGCCGAAGACGCAAGTAATACTTGGTCATCAGCATAGAGAAAACATTTGACGAGTAACTCATTCATTCTCAACCCACTTTCATTCTCTTTTAAATCTGTCAAACAATTGTCCATGAACAGATTAAACAGCCACGGTGACGCTACACATCCCTGTCTAACACCTTTTTCGATATTAAACCATTCAGTGTATGCCCCGTTTATCCTTACACAAGCACTAGAATCCCTATAAAGAGATTGCATTGCTCGTATGAGGATACTGCTCACACCGTTCACGGACAGTGCTGACCACAATTCATTCCTCACCACTCTATCATAGGCCTTTTCTAGATCTACGAACGCGCAGTAGACTTTCTTGTTTTTAGCCAAATACTTTTCGGCTATGCACCGCAAGGAAAAGACCTGATCCGTACATCCCATTCCCTTTCTAAATCCCGCTTGTGCATCCCATACTTTCTTGTCTGTTTCATTCATAATCCTTTCAATCAACACTTTCGCATACAATTTACCGACGACGCTGAGAAGGCTTATACCGCGGTAATTTATGCAGTCCTGCCGTGACCCTTTTCCCTTATACAATGGCACGATTACGGCTTTGCACCAGTCTCCCGGTACTTGCCCATTTCGCCAGCACAGATTGAAAAGGCGGTACAGCTGACTAGCCACCAGGCCCTGTCCAGCCCTCAGCATCTCGACGGTAATCCTGTCATACCCTGCAGCCTTACCTAATCTCATACTTTTCAACGCTTTCACTATTTCATCCATGCTTATCATGCTATGCATATATGATGCTCTCATCCCATAAAATGGAGTGTCGACTTGGTAAGAGATGCAGTACTAGTTTTGTAGTAGTAATTCAGAATATTATTTTTTATCAAAAAAAGTGCACTTGGGTTGATAAAATTTTTATTATTGGTAGTATTTCACCAAAAAAAATGCAACGATTAAAATGAAGATGATGAACTCGAATTTTTTTTTTCCCAATTACTAGAGCGTGATCGGCAACAACGACTTTTATATTGTAATCATTTTTGAAAGTCAACGCGGTCAGCGCACGTTAATAAAATAGCTATTTTTCCAATTTGTTTTACTTTTTAAATAATTTTTTTTTTAAACATGAAAGCAACCAAAAAATATCAAACTAGCCATTTCATTTAGATATTGTGTATTTTTCTATTAGAATCATCATGATTCATCCTCACAGCCTATCAAAAATCCACCGCATGATACTCGTATAGGTCACATATATTACCTCAATGTTTTACAATTTTTACGCTTGGCTGGCGGGTTTGTAACCGCTGTTTACCATTTCCTATTACAATGCCCTTTGCCGCCTCTTACAACACTAACGAGGATATCATCATCATCATTACAGCCCTTCACAAGTCCTCTGCTGAACATAGGCCTCCCCCAAAGAATGCCACAAAGCACGGTCCTGAGCCACCTGCATCCAACGACTTCATGCATATCTTACCTGGTCGTCACTCCATCTAGTGGGGGGACACCCTACACTTCGCCTGCCGGTACGAGGCTGCCACTCGAGAACCTTTCTTCCCCATCGGTTGTCAGTTCTTCGAGCTATATGGCCGGCCCATTGCCACTTCAGCTTACTAATCCGTTGGGCTATGTCAGTCACTCTGGTTCTACTGCGGATATCCTCATTTCTGAGTATCACGCAAAGAAACTCCGAGCATAGCCCTCTCCATAGCTCGCTGAGCGAACTAGAGCTTCCTCATCCGGCCAGCAGTGAAGGACCACGTCTCAGTTCCGTATGTCATCACTGGCAACACGCACTGGGTGTACAGTCTCGTTTTCAAGTTTTGAGGTATACCTGACTAGAAGATGTGCCGTAATTTCCCGAACTCTGCCCAACCGAGTTGAATCCGTCGATTGACCTCTCGGTCGAAGTTGGACTTACCTAGTCGGACTATTTGTCCCAGGTAAACATACTTGTCAACAACTTCGAGCTTAGTGTTCCCAACAACTACCGGCATAGGTGTGACATGGACATTAAACGTGATCTTTGTTTTGTCCATGTTCATCTTAAGACCTATCCGTTGGGAAACACTACTGAGGTCATTGAGCATAGTGCTTAGGTCCTCCAGCGATTCTGCCATAAGGACAATATCGTCGGCAAATCGAAGGTGAGTGATGTACTCGCCATTGATGTTGATACCGTATCCTTTCCAGTCCAGAAGCTTGAAAACATCTTCCAATGCAGCGGTAAAGAGTTTCAGGGATATGACGTCACCCTGTCTTACACCTCTCTGTAATTGGATAGGTTTCGTACTCTGGTTCTGTACTCGGATAGCCATCGTAGCCCTACTGTACAAGCACTTCAACACTTCGATATACCGACAGTCAACTTGGCATCGCTGAAGGGACTGCAGCACCGCCCAAATTTCGACGGAATCTAAGGCTTTCTCATAGTCCACATACGCCAGACATAGTGGCAAATTGTACTCCTCGGACTTCTGTACAATTTGCCGAAGGGTATGTATGTGGTGTATGGTGCTATAGCCTTTTCGGAAACCGGCTTGTTCGGGAGGCTGGAAGTCGTCAAGTCTGCTCGCGAGACGATTCGTAATGACTCTCGAAAACAGCACGTAGACGCGGCTCAGAAGGGAAATCGGTCTGTAGTTCTTCAAGAGAGCGTTGTCACCTTTCTTGAAGAACAAGACCACCGCACTTCTGCTCCACGCCTCCGGTGTAATGCCACCATGGAGGACGGAATTAAAGAGCTTCTGAAGGACTTCAAGTACCGGTTTTCCACCCGCTTTCAGAAGCTCCGCTGTAATTTTATCCTCGCCTGGGGCCTTGCCGTTTTTAAGGTGCTGGAGAGCCATTCTAATCTCGCTCAGACTGCCGTTCGGGATATCATCGGAATAATGTCGGATAAGATTCGCTCTTGGATCGTTACTCACACTTGCGTGCGGCTCCAACGATGACGTGTACAGCTGCCCATAGAACCTCTCAATCTCACTCAAAATCCCAGGTGCCCCGGAAACGATGCTATCACATTCGGTCTTCAGCTTTGACAGTTGGCTCTTTCTGGCAGACAGATCTCTGGCAAAGACTTTGGAGCCTTGGTTCCGCTCGATCGCTTCTTCAATACAAGCTGTATTGCAGTTGCGTAAGTCCCGCCGCATGCACTTGGAGATCTGTCTGTTCAGTTGCTTGTATGCTGTCAAATCTGTTGAAGAATTTAGTTTCATCTCCCGTCTAACAGCCATGATATTAAGAGTGTGATCGGATAGTTTTTGTGTTCTTCTGCGGCGGGACTTGCAGAACTTAGCTCTGACCGCATGGACAGTTTCCACGAGCTTGTCATTCAAATCGTCCACTTCATTGCAGTCTTATAGGCACTGAAAACGGTTTTGTAACTCGAGCTGAAAGGTTTCGGGACTTTGGATCAAAGCACGAGGGGGACGGAGCGTTGACTTCATTAGACGAGACCTCTCCAACTTAACGTTTAGGTTTAGTGTGCCTCTAACCATTCGGTGATCGCTGCCGGTTTTCACTCTCGCGATCACTGAGACATCACTGAACAGTTGTCGTCTGGTCGTCATAATGAAGTCAATCTCATTTCTTGTCGAACCGTCGGGGCTCGACCAGGTCCACTTCCTGTGGGGCCGCTTCTGGAAGAAAGAGTTCATCATAAAGAGTCCCTCTTTCTCCATGAAGTCGGCCATCTGCTGGCCCCTTAGGTTCCGTTGCCCTATTCCAAATTTTCCCACTTTCAGCTCACCGTTCTCTCTTGTGCCTAGTTTTGCATTGAAGTCTCCCATTAACAGTGTACATTGGGTTTTGGAGGAATGCATTGCTCTAGAGATATCACCATACATTTCCTCCACCTCCTGATCGGGGTGTGCCGAGGTTGGTGCGTAAACCTGTATGACCTTCAGCGAATACCGTTTGGTGATTCTGAGTATAAGGTACGCAACCCTCTTCGACACACTCTCAATCTTTACAACGTTGTTAACGAGAGACTTGTGGACGATAAATCCGACACCTCCTTGGGACAGATGGTCGCCCTCCCGGTAATAGAGCAAGTTGCCGGATTCGAGGATTACCGTGTCCTCCCCCTCTCTTCGGACTTCGGATAATCCTATAATATGCCAGCGTAACTTGTCTATCTCTTCTTCCAGCTCCACAATCTTTTCGTCAGTCCTCAGGGTGCGTGCGTTGTATGTCGCCAGGTCGAGTCATCGTAGGTGGCAACCGAACCTCCACCGGAGATTCTTAGCACCCCCTGCCCCGCCGTTACCATGGTCGCCACCGTAGCCAGGAATAGCAGGGCCGCCGGGGACTGGGGGCCGTCTCTTCGTAACTTTCATCATGGGGGTATATTGCCATAGTTGCCACGCTTGGCGAGCGGATTGGCAACCGCAGTTTTTTTTATTGTAATTTGGCTATTATCAGGAAGATGCTACTGCCCATCTCCTGCCTGTATCCCTTTGTCGCCTTTTACGACACCCACGGGAAAATATGAGGTAGTGGATATTCTTAACCGCCACTACACGGCACGAGTAACGAGGATATGTGGAATTGGATTATATATATACATTAAGCAGTTTTTAATTATTTAAGGAATTTTAAAAATTGGTGAGGTTTCCAGAGATTATCTTCTACTAACAATCTTACTTACAAACAGCTTTATCCCTTTATAATAACTAAAAAAAATAGTCACAGATTATTTCCTGCAAATCGTTAACGATCAATCCATACATTGAATAAAAGCATATATTTTAATATTTTACGGGCAATGTATAAAAATGTTTATTTGTTTAAATCTTCACATAATCACATGATGCGGGCGGTACTCCATGGGTATACATATATGGCAAAATAGGGCTAGAATACAATGTCAGTCTGGAACTATAACATCACAAAATTACCGTACCAACCATTTAGCCCAAGACCTCAATAAAAAGCACTCGGCGGGGTGAGGCGTTTAGCGTCCATAATAAACCTACGTTCTTGTAAAATACCAGGTTTAATTTGACATATTTGTATGATATCATGGCCAAGAGGCTGAGGTCGAATTAAAAATAGGAACCCCTTACTTTTTAAGATTTTTGTATATTATTTTTCTTTGATGTTATTGATATTTTTCTTAAAACAAAATAAAGCAAATGAACGAAATTGCTTACAAAAATTTCCTTTATTGAAAATATAAATATTAAAACTTGCAACCACAGTTTGATAAGTGAACTATTAATTTATCTGCCGACTTCCAAAAAGGACCGGTACTCAATTCGACTGTATGTTTTTTATTTGTGTTACCTCACAACTTTTTACTGGGTGAACTGATTTCGATGATTCTTTTTTTATTTGAAAGCTGGTACTTCTCGTGTAGCACTTTATGAATTTGATCAAGGTCAGATCAGTAGTTTTTGAGTTATTCTTAATAGTACAATTGCTCTTAAAAATTGTATTTCCATTGAAAGATATACGGGCGTAGTAATAGTGCGGTGGGATCTTGGAATATTATATTGTAGGTTAATATTATGTTTATAATCATGCCATTATGTGATGCGAAGATGGATAAATGTAATACTGTTTGAAACTGAAATATACCTTTTTTTCTTAACGATTCGTGAATTATAATTATGTATAATTTCAACGTTTTTTATCTATGTGTACGTAATAGCTATTTTGCGCGTCTTCTACCACGTGGAAGTCGGGATACGACATAATTTTGAAAAATCAAAGCCTGATCACTTTAAAGATATATATTAGCTTTTATCGCTACTGATATGGTGCTGTGCTTCTCTTACGCCGCCACTACATGACATAGTAGGTTGCTTTACGTTCATTCATACATTACAGCCCATTAAAATTATACTGCTGAAGCCTCGCCCGAAAATTGTCTCGTAGGAGGTTTACTTGCCATATAGTTGCCGGACGCCTATTATATATTATATATTGACTGTGGTTTAAGCCCTCTACCCGGAGCTTATGCTGCATCGTGGTTCTGTGACCTAAGACATCTTACTAATCTTTATCAATTAATGATCTAAATCCGAGAGAATATTTCTCTAAATTGTCTCTTCAAGAGACATTCGGATAAAAACATTCAGAGAAACGTAACGAGAGCAATATTATTTATTCATTCAGACAAGATATTGACAGACATTGACATAGTGGATAAAGTACCAAGTGAAGAATGCTAGATTTTATTTCTTAGTAAAATTTCCTTTTTAACTTTTACGTGGTAGAGCCACGTTGCAGCTATATTATGGTTGTGGCATTAGTGGGTCGGCTCGACCGGGGCAGTGCCACGCTCGCGCACTTTGCACTTTTCTAAATAATACAGAAAGTAGTCGCTAGACAGTGTTATCGTCAGTTAAAATCTCTGCGTTCGTCGTTTCGTCAAGGTAATTCAGGCTTGTTAAAGCCTTAATTAAGGTAAGTCGCTGCGCTTTACCATTTTCGGCTGCATCACCATTTACCATCAGGTGGGATATTTAATATTCAAGCACTGGATTATGATTGTGAAAAAATCTGCATTGTGGTTTTTCCACTAATTATACTGAGTGATAATGAAATTATTGGCATGTCTTCGATGTCTAAAATCAAATTTAATTCAATTATATCATTACGTTATAAATTAGTATCTTTTTGTGAACGTTAATAAACCGTGGTAAAATAAAACGTTTCTATCTTTTTTTTTTAATTTAAGCAACGTTAATTAATACTTAGATTTCTTCAATGTAACGACATCGTATATAGAAAAAAGTTAAAGTATAGTATATTATACCTTTTTTTACTAGCTGGAGATAAGCGTCTAACACTTTCGTGGAAATAAATATAAATATTGTTGATCGTCATCATTACAGGCCACTATGTCCTCTGCTGAAGATAGGCCTCCCCAATAGATTGCCTCATAGCGGGATATTTGCTATAGTTGCCAATTAAAATGCGGTTTAGCTACTGCGGATATGTTATAATTTTATGTTGTTATCTCTAACATGCTGCTACCTATCTCCTATTACATTTTCCATCTGTGGCCTCTTACGAGAATGACGAATATTAAAATATGAGTAAGTTCAATTTTACTATTCGTCATATACAACACAAGGAGTCGGCGAGCTCTTTGAATAGTATCATAAAGAACGTGAAAGTTTCCTATGGAGTTTTTATTGTGATCCCGACTAATGAAGTGAAACTGTTAACGTTTAATTTCCTGGTTTTTATCCTAATATATCATGAACAATATAAGTAATAGTATATATGTATGTCTTAAAATAATAAAAGATTTTGAAATTTTATTAAATTATTGTTATAAATGTATAAACACATAAAAATAATTAAGGTGTCTTTAATATTGAAGTAACCAACTTCCTTTACCCGCAAAAATATTGATACCCAGGGATCAGTCCCTGCTATACCAGAGTTTATCTAAATGTATTCATAAAGTTTATTATATTCTAATATTGTGATGGCGTAAAAGAGCCTATCCCTCGTCTAATGTATCATATGAGGCTAACCTACTTCGTCCAGTGTGCGTCGTAAGAGGTGATAATGAAAAAAATGTGGCTTTTGGTAAATGGTATAACTAGCTTGTTGAGGCCTTTTTTTGAAGTTGAAGAACTAGAAGTTGAAACTTGAAGTTGGCAAGCTATTAATACACAAACAACCATTTAAAGTTTTTTGTCTTTCTGTCTAAATTAATTACACTATTAATTACATTATTAATCAAATAAATTATTCAAGGTCTACTTCACGATCGATACGATACGATAATGAAAAATAGAGAGCAATGCCAGGAGTGATTGAAATATTTTGACACTCACATTTTAGAGTGTAGTATAAAACGTTGTTATATAACATGTTTCAGTAATGTGGACGCTGAATGTTATAAAACGTGTTATATAACGTGACACAACTGTTATATAACTCGTTCGGCAGAATGACAAACTAAAATGTCATACGACAATGTAATAAAACATTGTTATATTGCATTGTTATTCTAATGTGTACTGTATTGTTATATGTTGCAATGTTGAAAAACAACGTTACAGAATGTGGACGTGATATAAAACAAAAGTTATACAACATGTTACTTAATCTGTACGCACCCTTACTCTTTTGTGTGTTATGATGAAATGCTACTACATATATAACAACTGGATATAATTAATATAAAGAAAAATATATTTTTATGGTAAAAAATGCTCAATTGCTTAAGAAATTTAAATTAATTATAAATGGCATTAGCGTACGACTATAATTACAGAGTTAATACTAACAAGGATACGCTAACACCCACTAAGTACTGAAGGGGCTCGTAAAAATGATATATCGCCGGGTATTATGTGGGACCATGTGGCTATGCGGCTGCATTGCGTTGTTTTCATGTTAACATTAGTCCAAGTACGTGTAGAATATAAATCAGACATTTGCGGAGAAAAAAAGCAAGATATTTTGTTTCAAAATTTGTTGTTTAATTGTAAAATATGACGAACAAACATTTCAGCTAATGGTTAGTGGATACCCACATCTATATATGCTAAAAGGTTTTGTCTCATGTTGGTCTGGGACATATAGGTCTGAAGTTTATGTATTTTGAAGACGGTTAAACAAAATTTTCATAGTGATTAATGAGACACTCCATATTCAGGTACAACAAAAACCCGAACGGGTATTTGCTGCGCTAAAATAATGCGATTTCTCTCGTTTTTGACAGCCACATTTTATCTGTCGAAATGACAGATGCTGACAAGTTATTCCCTCTTTTGCTGTACAAACCGCATAGTTTGACCGCGTGTAATTTCGACAACAAGGATATAGATTCCCACCGATCATCTGGTGGAGTCATCAATGGCGAAAAATGGAGGGGAAAAAAAAAGAAATTAAGTAATTAGACAGTAAAAAGTATCAAGATTAGGTACAGTTTACTGAATATAGGTGAACGAGATACAATGACAACATTTTTGGATAGTACTTATATGGACTTGATGTGTTTAGTTTGGACTGTTAAAAAATAAAATTGGAATTCTATATTGTCACTGTCAGTCAAGTTGTATGCACTATAGAGTCTATTACTGGACTAAGCCATCTTTCATTACTAAGTAGATTTACATTCTTCGCAAATTTATTCAGACGTCTTTCAAATGTCTAGCTTAATTGGCGTTTGAATATTATTCTAAAGTCGTTTATTCTACATTCTCTTGATAATTTGACTACTATGATAACTGAAGCCTACATTAATCAACCTTTAATAGTTCAACATCGGACGAAGGCCAATTTTTAGATAACAAAATCTCACATTCGTTAACATAGATATTTTATATCATAAAATTTTTATCATTGAGATACGTGGACACCATAACATTGTGCTCTTTGAGATACTCCTCCTATATGATTTTGATGACGCGCTTGGAAACGTAATTTTACCGCATGTAAATTGTTTACACACCAACATCTCGACAACAAAAAATGCGAAAAAATCTTTAATTCAAATAGTTTTTTCTTTTTATCAATCAACTTATGAAAAAAGTTAATATACGCGAAAATTGATAAAAGAAATGCATATCGTAGAAGAAACGCTTGCAATTCGAAGTTACGGCAGTGCAAATTTTGCGTGATATCACCATTACCATTATATATATATGATATATATAGTGCTTTATATATACATATATATATATATATATATATATAGGTATATATATAGTGCTTTATATATATATAGGTATATATATATATATATATATATATATATGAATAAACGAAAATTAAAAATTAAAATAATTTAAGTGGTAAAGTAGCAATCAAGCCTTTGCCGCAATAACAGTTCCTTTGATAGAACTCAAGCCAAGTAGATTTTTTTCATTTACCTGTTCAGCTAAGTGGAGTATGATAACAAGTTCAGTATGATAACAAGATGACAAAACTGTGAAAATAACAAAATAAAAAATTCTATGAAGCCTGATAACTTCAACTGATAATTGATATTATATTGGCTCTTTTTAATTGTAAACTACAAAAAAGGAGAAGGCTTAATAAAATTCGACTGTAAGGTTATTGTATGTTTGTTACGTAAAAGCATGTTATGTGTAAGTAAAAGCCGAATATAATGATCTAAAAATAATGAAACAATTTCATATTCTGAAACCAGTGCTATAACCATCTATGACCATGTGATTTAAAAACCTCATATACTATTTTATTAGTTCTTAGAAATTGGGTTCTACATTTAAAATAGTAATTATTCCGATAGCCAATAGCAAATATAACGTAAATTATGCTTTAATATAGATAGTAATTGCATAATGACCGGAGTCGAGGGCATACTAAGCAATAAAATTGTTAATAATTCACTCTTTACATAGTTGCAGCGCACCATTCTAACGTGAGAACTTGTGCTGGTTAGACTGGGAGCTAGTACATTGTAATTAAAAGTGTTAAAGTGGTTAAAGTGAAGTAAAATGACTTTTGTGAATTGGGTCCCACCAGATATAACTAATATCTGTGCTGAGACTATAGCACCTCTGACACAATGCTCGCCCACGGGGTTCATGTTTTTAACCCTAGTTGCTAGATTATTTGGTGGTTCAGTGGAAAATCAGATTTCCCTTCCTAAAATTAACCCTTACTTAAAAAAATCACATGGATTAACTTCAAATGTTTTTCATGCACCTGAAAAATCTTATCCCGATGACATATATATTCCTCAATTAGGGGCAAACCTTATCACTTCTGACTTAGTCGTGAGACCACCGGTCACTGAACTCGGTCCACTCGTAGAACCGAACTTATATCCAAGCAATAAAAAAATAAATAATCTTGCTCTAGAGTATCCCCAAGTTCCTAGCTATACAGAACTTTACAGTAGACCAGATTTTGAGTTTGAATATGAATCTCAAAACAATCCGTTCACTAAATATTTCTCCAGAAATCCGAATTTTTATCAGCGTGGTGATGAAAGAAGTTACGTTGATAGTGATGCAGAAGATTCTAGTAAAGTGACAGTCAAAGTGAACAAAAGTAACAAAAAAAGAAGTAGAAGAAAAACAAGGCACATACAAGATGAGTACGACTTTATTATTGTGGGTGCAGGATCAGCTGGATGTGTGATTGCTAATCGTTTATCTGAAGTTAAAAAATGGAAGGTATTTTTTTTTCTTATAAACGTAAAGATTAAAACTTTTTGTAAATCACTATTTGTCGCAAAATAATCTATTCTTAATCAATTGTATAATCTTGCTTGGAAAATTGAAGACTAGAATACAAAAAAACATGTATACTTTATTCTCTAGATAATAATATAAGCAATTAGATCTTACTTAATGTTATAAAAATCTTATAATATTGTCTTTTGCTAACTTCAAATAAGATGATGTTCGCAATTAGACTGTTTATCTTTTCCTTTTCGTGTAAATATTAATATACGATATTTGTACATAACTATTTAGATGACACGTCAGTTGTAAACTTATTAATTAGCTCCTGATATTTGTTATACAACATAAATGAGTCGAATTATTATTATTATTATTTATAAAAAGTAAGAGTCGACTTTTAATATATAAAAAGCATAAAATTATTTCTAGATTCGGATTTAATTATTCTATACAAATATGTAAAAAATATTTTAGTAACGATTGTTAGTTTTTTTTTTTCTGTAAAATGAAAAAGTGTTCATCACTACACCAAGGAGTCGTGGTTTACTTCAAAACATGTCCTTACGAAATAATTTTTATTTCTAGTTGCCTTACATGTAGTGCAAGTAAGCTACCAGTAGGGTGCGAACATGAATTGCTCGGGTATTATGAGAATTTAAAACTTAGTACCAGCCTCACGGTAAAAATACTTATGTCATGGAATTTGGTCAGAAATCAGGTATCTATTTTGCACGGGCTAATAATCAGAGAAGGCCTATGTGCAGCAGTGTAATCGATTTTTAAAACATAATTTTTGTGTTTAATATTTTAGTCATATCCTTATAAAATATTTTCTCAAAATTATTATTGTTCTAAATACACAAAGTCTATAATACTATCCACTTTAAAAAAAAAATTCATAATTTCAATGAAAATATTGTTAGTTTCCCTCTTTCGTACCTAACGACATCCACGCGATTAAATTGGGAAATGGATATTCTTACACCGTCACTATACGGTAAACAAGTTAATGCCCTTCATATCAAATTTCAATCTCGGCGGTCCGTCTCAATGGAGACTAGCCGTGTGTAGGAGAGAATTTTAGTGTCCGAGTGTTCGATGGGACAGCAACCCGAAACAACTGGAGAGAGACAGGGCACAAACCCAACGGCTTTCGGTGGCGGCAAGGGGATGACACTCCTTCAATTTACTAACTCTAGGATGCTTAGTAATGAGAATTTCTTGACAGAAAAACCTAGTAACTAATTTTGGCCCGACTATGGATTCGAACCCGGGGCCTCATGCTCCTACGCTTACAACCACATGCAACGAAGCAGACATGTAAATATTTATACATATCACAAAACTAGATCAGTTTTTGCAAAAAAGAACTATTGATAGTGTCATTTTGTGTTAAATAATAAACAACATGTGAAATCATCATGTTCATCATCACGTAAAAGTTCACAGTAAGACATATCTTTACGCTTAGCAGGTGCATTGACAATCGCGGTACCGAGCGTCTCGTCCTTTTGTCGTAGTCTGGATATTGCTAGTTCTTCCCAGGCCAGAGGTATTTACCAAACTAGTGGTAAATAAAAAAATGACTTTCAACAAATATTTTATTATAATAATCAATATTGAATAAAAATCATTCTATTCCATTCCATTCGATTCCATTCTATTAAATGTCTTAAAGAGATGGTTATACTGCCATCTATCGGAATAGAAATGCTTGATTTCATTCTTAAAATTAAACAGAATGTTATTAGCTAACAAAAATATGTATTTGGAACAAAAGTTTACCGTGTGTATGAGAAACTACTCATTAGCGCTCAGGTTGCAATAAAGATAAAATTCTATCATGTAACAGTCAATGGAAATATATGTTGAGCAAGATATTATTAACTTACATACATTAATGACTTCATATTTAAATAATTAATTTAGAATAATTTGTAAATTTTATAGCATGGGCGCCGATTGTCGTTTAGTTGCGATGTAAAGTAATCCGGTGATCCGTATCTTCTCGTAGGTGTCGTAAGAAGCGATACAGTGGAACCGAAGCAGGAGATAAGACATCAGCATCTTTTTGAATTTTTTTTATAGGATAAGGGTGACCAACGAGCACAGTCCACCTGATGGTAAGTGGTTGCTGTGGCCCATAGATATCTACATTTATCCTCGATTAAGAATCAAAATGCAGATGCGTTGTCACCCGTGAGGACTAAGATGGAATGCCTCGTTTCCAGTTTAAATTAATTGAAATTAATAAAAATTGCGGTTGCCAACCCGCTTGCCAAGCGTGGTATCTATAGCAAATATCCCCAATATGAGGCACTTTATGACGGAGGCCTTTGATCAGCAGTTAACTTTACCTTTTAGGCTATAACGGTAACGGTAAATAAAAATCTGTCTGACGAATTTTCACCATTACGTATAAACTATTACGGAAAATATAACAGTTTAATATTATGGTATAAACATATTTAATATAGTTAATATTGAGAAACATGTATATGAGCATTCACATAACGTTTTCACTTTTACACGCTTCGCTGGTTTTCTCTTAGGGAACGTAAGACGTGGTACATTTTCGCACACTAACAATAAATTAATTGGTAAAGCATGCCCTAAAAAGTTTGGTCGTGTGAAAATTGCAACCAGCAAGTTGATATTTCTTGGGAAAAATCACAATCGTGTTATGTTGTATATTGTGAGCTCAGTAAAACTATCGATACCGTGAGAAACTTTTACTTTTTGTATGAGAATGTCCAATGTTTATGAACTACTTTATAGGTAGGATTCTCTTTCTGCTTAGAAGTCCATCTGGGTAGTTACCACTCTCTGACCTATTTCTGCCGTCAAATAGTATTGCTTGCAGAACTCTGTAAGCAATGTTATTTGAATTACTGAAAGGTACAGAGAGCCAGTATAATTACAGTTTATGAGGAATTCCATCTTTGTTCTCAAAGATGAGAACTAATCTGTAGCCTTCTTTGTTTGAAGTTGGCTGCAGGTGGTTGGTTTCATAGGATAAGAGTGACAAGCGAGCACACAGTCCACCTGATGGTAAGTGGTTGCTGTGGCCCATGGGCATCTACATCTATCTTCTTTTGGGAGTGAAAATGCAGATGCGTTGTCGGCCGTGAGGACTAAGATGGAATGCCTCTTTTCCAGTAAAAAGGGCTGCGGTTCTTTACACTCACCATACAAAACACTAAGCATTAAACCGCTATTTTACGCTGGTATTCTGTGAGAGCACGATCCTTCCCTGGTCAAGCCGACCCGTTCGTGCTACAACTATACAATTAATATAGCTGTAGCATGGCTCTACCACGTACAAATCTATGGTCATGGTGACCCCGCAACGGAAAATATCCATTAAGATTTCTCCACGAGAGTTGTGAATGGACTGCAGTAGTCTCTTGCCATTAATTAGACTGTAAGTTCATTTATGACTTCAGTATTATAAAAAAAAATAGGTGGTCAGTGAACCAGACTTCTACGTTCGGAAATCTGTTCTCGAAACCGTGTAAACTAGCATTCTTTAAAACTTGTTTACGCAAATACGTTAATTGTGTAGTGAATTTACTTGCATATCTAATATTGCATCCTTCTCCACATAGTAATTTTTTAAGCCATACACCGATAACAGCACGTTAAAATTCTTGCGTCTATAATTTTTGGGAGTAATTGATAGCTACCAACCGTATTCTGAAATGACCGTCACGGAACAAGCGATATTGGTTTATTCAATATTATAATTACAATATAATATGCACACAACATAATATGCATTTAAAATCATTTTCAACAAACCAAGGTAGTTTAAGGTGCACATTGTGTAAGAAAGATGAAAGATGCGTGAGTAAGTGCTTTCAAGAGTTTGATCATGGTTTTGGCGCCTCATGAAATGTACGCAACGTTTCGACTATTTTTCGTTTCTGATGTAAGTTTTTGTGCTGTGGCCCATAGACATTTACATATTCACAATTAAGAAACAAAATGCACATGCGATATCATCCCTAAGGTCTAAGATTTTAGTAACGAAGTTAAAAATAAGAAAAGATTATTGAACAAAGACACTGCTTATTTCATATTAAAATCTCTTCCAGCGAGCCTGATATCTAGACAATTCAAAAAGAAGCATATTTTGTGTGCACTCTTATATTTATATGATTTTAAAGATGCACAAGCACACACAAAATCACAAACACGCACACGCAAGTGTGTTTTCATTCAATTGTT
Organism: Parnassius mnemosyne; assembly: GCA_963668995.1. NCBI lineage: Eukaryota > Metazoa > Arthropoda > Insecta > Lepidoptera > Papilionidae > Parnassius > Parnassius mnemosyne. Next base: position 17,648,169 of record CAVLGL010000084.1, on the reverse strand, counting down.
CGTCGGTCATTCGCTGTCCGAAAAACATGCATGATGCTTGTTATTTATTAATTAATATATGCGTAATAATATATGCTGTGTGTTTATAATCAATAAATGTTTAATTAACCGAATGTAATTGTTTATATTCATTATTACGTGAACATGACATTTTTGCATTTGATGTGTGTAAGAATTTTCATCATGCTCATGCCTGTAAAAGTTAAAGTTAAAGACCACGAAATAGTTTTCTTAACGTAAATTTCTTACCGTAAAACTCCACAAAGCCACACCAAAATGAATAAATATCTTAAATTATTTTAGTTTATTATTAAAACTAAGGTGATTTATCATTATAATGGGGCGTTCTTTCTTACGGAATTCAGCAATGCCATACTTTTGTAATACGAAATTACAACAATATGGCATTGTATTTAGCCTTCACATCAATTTCCAAACTAAATCCTCATTGATGAATAAATCTCGTATTTTTTTAACACAACTTCATAGGCACATTTTACAACCCGCAGACTGTGTACGCGTATGACTTTAAAATTAGTGTAGTAACGTGTAACTAAAGTTATTAAACTTGTATTCAGATTTTGCTACTTGAAGCTGGGCCTGAAGAACCAGACGTCACAAGTGTACCTGGGTTTGCACCAACTTTAGGCAGATCTAGTATCGATTGGATGTATAGAACACAACCAGAAGAACTAAGTTGTAGAGCACATAGAGGACAAAGTTGCGCATGGCTAAGGTGAGTATTTTAAATTAAAATACGCACGTTATACACATAACATATTTTTACAAAATGTTAGATTTTTCTAAAAGAATAAACTTAGATTTTGTGTGAATTATATAATATGTATAAAGTTCATAATATTTTTGTATTTAATCGATGTTTTTACCATTACCTACCATTTACATACCATTTATATGTAATTTATCTGACACAATAACATTTTTGATATCTCCTAAAAGTATCTACTAAAAAGTTCTACTTATGGAAAAATATACATAATAATTTTAAATACCAAAAACTTATAGTGGAAGAGTTATGGGTGGTTGAAGTGCAATTAATTATTTAGTATACATGAGAGGAATTGAGAAGGACTACGATGACTGGGCAGCTTTAGGAAACACAGGTTGGAGTTTTAGAGAAGTATGACTTTCCAATAAATTAATATCATTTATTAGATCTTTATTATATTTTTTATATTTTATTCAAATGTAATTTCCAGGTTCTTCCGTATTTTATAAAATCTGAAAACAATCGAAATATCATAGCTGTAGATAAAAATTTCATGGAACGGGTGGCCCTTGAATATAGAAAAGTTTAAAGTTATTGACAAGAATGTACATATGCTCTTTGCTGCTTTTAATGAATCCGGCCTACCAATAGTCGATTCTAATGATGAAAAGCAAATAAGTACTATGATTACCCAATCTTCTTCCGAAAATGGAATAAGGATGTCTCCTAATACAGCATTCGTGAGATCAGTTGGAATAAGTCGAAGTTTGTATATTTATACAAACGCTCAAGTTACTACGATTTTAATTAAACGTCGCAGTGATAAGCTTGTAGCATACGGTGTAAAATATTCGAGGAACGGCGTTATTAAAAAAGAAATTTAAAAAAAAGAAATAATAATAAATGCAGGTGCTTCGAACTCTCCGAAAATATTATTATTATCTGGTGTTGGGCCAAAAGCGGATTTACAAATGCTCGGAATTCCTGTACATATGGATTTGAAAGTTGGGTATAATATACAGGATCATGTTACTACTGATGCCTTTTTGATAATACTTTCAAAAAAACTTCGACGCTGATAAAAGATGTACAAATATTAAAGGAAGTTATAAATTTTAATAAGCTTACACAAAAAGATAGGTTGCTGGCAGCAAATGAACCTCTTCAAATAATTGCTTTCATTAGAACTAAATATGCAAATGTAGACAAAACTGTACCTGATATTCAATTTCATTTTGATGGACGTAATCTAAATGACTTTTATGCAAACCCATCACATTATTTAACAACTAATATTCTTCCTTTATATTATTATGATAGTATTAATTATAGACCTATTCTCCTATTACCAAAGAATAGGGATTATATTACTTTAAATAAAAGTGATCCAGTATTTGGACAACCTTAATTTATCCTAATTTTTTTTTTTGAAAACCAGTTAAAGCTTGTGAGAATTCGAGTGGGGCACCAAGGATTACTTATTCTGTGTACTGACTCGGTACACTGCAACTATCTTTCATCCCGCGGGTACATGCAAAATGGGACCGATAAACGATAGAAACGCTTTTGTTGATAATAAATTAAGAATATTATGGCTTTTAAAATTTAAGGGTAGCAAATGCATCAATAATGACAAATTCAATTCGAGGTAATACAATGTGACTGTTATCATGAGAGGTGAAAAAGTTTCTGATGTGATAATAGAAATCTGGTAGAATTGAAACATTTTGACTATTTAAGATTATTTTAAATCTATTTTTAAGAAACGATACGTATCATAATGATTTCTTATACTTACGCGAATACTACACATTTAAATAAAACTAGTTTTTACGGATTCTTATTTATTTTTTATATGTATCACTTAATAAAATAGTAAATTATTACTGTGTTTCATTTAATATTCACCATAAAATCAAGAAAGATGAAATATGACATTGGGGTAATGCTAAGTTTGCGTTACAAAATAATACGCATTTCACACGTTTGTTAATAAAATTAAGTATTTAGTTATTTTTAGATATAGATGTAACAGTAACTACTTCACTTTGATCATGTAGTAGTAGACAAAACGATTGTTAAATAAATAATTACTGTACTAGTAAAAGTAGTGATAATTCCGTGTGTAAAAATAATGCTTGTATGAATTTATTTTTTTACCCTTCATAAGAATAAGCTTTATTTGTTTCCCTTCATTAGTAGTTTGTATATTTTTTTCTAAACCTTCTTGCCTATCATTAAAAAGTATGTAGGCCCTAGTACCTTCTAGAGCTAATTTATTAGTTAGTAAATTTTAAAGTATTTAGTAATTTAAAACTATGAAAAATAATAAACCAACATAATAAGATATCATATTTTTCAGAGGCAAATCGATGGGCGGATCTAGTGCCATAAACTATATGGTATATATGAGAGGAAACCAAAGAGATTATGACTCTTGGGCAGAAATGGGAAATCATGGATGGAGTTTTCAGGAGGTAAGCTCATTATTTTATGTATACTTTTTATTGTAATTTTAACATAAATCATTGTAGTTTCTTTGTTTGGAGTTTCTTTTGCAGTTTCTTCCCCAGTTACACGAATCTCATATCCACGGTAGTAGATTTTAAAAAATATACGTTAACGAAACGACATTTTGTTTTCTTACGTTGATGAAATAGAATTTTCATTACATTTCATATTAATTTTAAAGGACGAAATTCCGCTGAAGCAGCTAAAAAAGAGGAGAAAAGGAGAGCGTGTTTTTATTCCTCGCATTACAATTCCCGCTTAAGTTAGGATTTACTATAACAATTAATAAGTTCAGAGTCAGACTTCACAGAAGTGGCGGATAATAATTTGGGCTCTACGTACCTTTCTGTATGTCAGCTATTTGAGAGTATCGAACGCTCAAAACCTGCACGTCCGGCAAACAACAATAAATCATAAAAATATGGCTTACAGATAAACTTTACCATAAATATTTTATTTACTGTGGAGTGGGCAACTTCAACTTTAAAATAATGATATTCAGTGTTATATTGTAGTATCCTTTTTTTAAGTGGTAGAGCCATGCTGCAGCTATATTAGTAGTATAGTTGTAGCATGAATGGGCCAGCTCGACCGGGTCAGGACCACGCTCTCAGAGAATACCAGCGTAAAATATCAGCTTAACACTGCTGTGTTTCGTAAGGTGAGTGTAGCGAACCGTCGACGACCGAGTTCTTTCCGATCGGCTCGATTCAAATGCACTGCGGAGAGTTGTTGCGTCCCTTTGCATTTTCTTTCGCATTTACCACGGGGAGTGCTCTGAGAAATTGTTCCGATTAATCTCAGCCGCCACATAACACAGCAGAACTCCCGAAACCATCCATACTATCTGGATGATTGGTGGTTCACTACTGTGCTATTTAGAAGATGTTTTCTTCCTCGCGCAACTTTCTTATGAAATAAATCACCACCAGCGATTTTTCCGGATCGATACTACTTAGGGACCTTCAAGAAAAGAGCATACTCCTTTTTAAAAGGCCGGCAACGCATCTGCGATTCCCCTCTTACCCTGGTGTTGCAGTTGTTCATGATCGGCGGTAGTTACTTACTATCAGGTAAGCCGCATGCTCGTTTGCTCCCTCTCCTATAAAAAAAAGAGAACCGGAGACCCTTTTTACTATAAAAGAGGCATTTCGTCTTAGTCCTCACGGGTGACAACGCATCTGAATTTTGATTCTATATTGAGGATAGATGTGGATGTCAATGGGTCACAGCAACTACTTACCATCAGGTGCACTGTGTGCTCGTTTGTCACCCTATCCTATAAAAAAATCCAAAGTAGTGTATTTGACTACTACGCTGACAAATTTACAATCGAAAGCTGTAAAAAAGGGTGAACTCGGGCTGTAATTAGTCGAAATTATGTATTTTTTCGACCTCTAAGCGGGAGGCGCAGCAGGAAAATGCCAGTTAAAAATTACAAGCTAAAAACTCTTCGCCATTCATCTAATTAATATGAATTTTTGGTGAGACTTTGCGCGCACCGCAAGTGGAATCTGGCTGTCATGAGTGCCTTAAACCCAACGCTGGTGACCTATTTGGAAGCCAGCCGGAACCTTTGCGAGACGGAATCAATTCTTTTTAGCGCCACACTGGCAGTATTCCGTATTATTGATGCCAAGCTCCCCACGACTGGACGTACTAGACAAAGTAACGCCATACCATCCTGTGGAATAAGAATTGAGGAACGCATCGCAAAGGTTAGGGCCCTCATCGCCACACTGATATGATTCAGGTCAGGTCAGGCAATGACAAGCTTAGGATTGGGCGTACCATCGGAATAGACAGGCTAGGACCAATATCAGTTTGTTCCAGCCGGATATAATACAAAAACTGAAGGAGCGCATAGACGACCTAAAGCAGAGAATCGCTGCTTAGTGAAAGCGGATTCGGCGATATACTGCGAGGTCGACAGGGTTTAACCAGAATTATCTCTTCCAGAGTCTTTTAATAGCCAGTGTGCCTATTGTTGCCTAATCCGTGTGACGTACATTCACTGTGCCTGGATTTGATCGTATTCTGTATGGCATTTACACGCATTTACATGCGCGACTTCGGTCGATGTTTGTGCTTATGCACTACCAAGGGGCCAAGTTCACTTTTAGTGATACGCCAGTTATTTAACTGTAGACTACGGTCCAGTACCCAACTTAACGTTCCCTTCGGGGGGAGCGCGTTGGCTGGTTGGCACTCACCATACACGGCGTGTGTGGAGCCGTGTGCCTCCTCCACATTTTTTTTAAATGTGAGAAAGTCTTGTGTTCTATATAAATATTGTGAGCCCTTTCCGGGAAGCGGGGCGGGAAGGGATCAATTAATAAGGAATTGACTGTTGTGAACCTGATACAAGTGAAACAGAGATGATTTAATGTTCCTAACCTATTTTGAGCTCTGTCTTTGTGTACGGGGTTCTTTAGCTTATAAAGCACTACCAACAGCTTTCAACTGCTGTGTTGAATGTTTATTCTTTCAATATTAAATTATTATTTTTTATATTTAATTTTGAATATAATACTTATTTCCTAATTATTGTCAATTTATGACATACTGATTTTTTAAACATATTTAATTAAGATTTACAAAGGTACATCACATTGTTTATATAAAACAGTGGTTTTGATTATAACCTTATAATTATTTACAGGTGCTGCCGTATTTCAAGAAAGCAGAAAATAACCAAGACGTTGAAGCTCATAATATTTTTTATCACTCTACCAGTGGACCACTGAACGTTGAAAGATTTCCTTATACGGATATTAATACACTTATGTTGGTACAGGCTTTCAAAGAAAAGGGTTTACCCATAACGGATTTCAATGGAGAAAATCAAGTTGGCACGGATATAGCGCAGTCGACATCTAAAGATGGGCGTAGAATATCTACAAATGCTGCTTACATAAAACCTATTAGAGGAAAACGACCAAATTTAAAAATAATTAATGAAGCGTTTGTTACAAATATAGCAATCGATCCCACAACGAAATCCGCTGTCGGTGTTCACTATATTAAAAATGGAATATCTTATTCTGCATTTTGTAAAAAAGAAGTAATAGTAAGCTCAGGATCATTAAATTCTCCGAAAATTTTAATGTTATCTGGAATAGGTCCAAGATATCATTTGAAAAATCTAAATATACCTGTTATAGCCGATCTTAAAGTGGGACACAACCTTCAAGATCATGTTACGACGGACGTGTTGGTAATACAACTTTCTAATAAAACATCTACTTCAGTAAGTGGTGAACAGTTATTGCACGAAGTATACAAATATTATCAACAATATCCAACAAAACATGGTCCTCTATCTGCTACAGGAACTTTGAGCGGCATAGCTTTTATAAAAACAGAATACACTAATGAAGATGCTCCTGATATACAATATCATTTTGATGCACGAAATGTAAAAGAATTATATTCTGATCCAACAAACTATTTAGCAGCTAATATTTTTCCACTATCATTTTACGATGGACTAGCAGCCCGAACTTTATTACTTACTCCTAAAAGTAGAGGATTTATATTACTTAATCAAACTGATCCAGTATTTGGTCAACCACTAATCTATCCAAGATTTTTTACGGTTAAAGAAGACATGGATACGCTATTAGCCGGAATGCGCTATGTAGTAAGCTTAGAAAAAACCAAAGCATTTAAACAAAGTGGTGCAAGCTTTGTGAAAGATCCAATTAGAGGATGTGAAATTTATCCATGGGGTTCAGATAACTATTTTATTTGCATTCTAATGCAATACACGTCTACAATATATCATCCAGTAGGCACGTGTAAAATGGGGCCTGCTTGGGATAGAGAAGCGGTAGTGGATCCACGATTAAAAGTTTATGGTGTTGATAAACTTCGAGTAATCGACGCATCTGTAATGCCTAAAATCGTAAGAGGTAATACAAATGGACCAACAATAATGATAGCAGAAAAAGCATGTGATATGATAAAAGAGGATTGGATATTATATTAATTATATTATAAATACATAGGTACTTTCATTTACATAATTGGTGCTTATAGTCACTTATTCTACATTACGAAAATGTACATCGATAAGTATAATTTATAGAATGTATTGTATATTTTGAAAAATTCATAACACTTTTTTAATTTATTATATATCACGAAAAACTAATAAATAATTTCACAGAATAACTATCACATTTGCTTTGTGATTAATTTACAAAGATGTAATTTGGTGTAGAGTTAAAAATAATATAATAAGGAATATTTTGTAATTTGTAATTGCGTCGATTTTCTTTTCTTTTCTGTGAACTTGCAAAACTTACTTATATTATTTACTATTATTGTAAATTACACCAAATGTGCTAATAATGTTTGGAATAATTTAATAAAGTAGTCGATTGGTGGTTTCGAATACAATTTTTTATTAAAAAATAACACAAGTTCTGCTTACATATACTGACAACAATATAGATAATAAAACTGTATGCGGATGGAAAGGATAATGTCACGACATCTTGTAATCTGTTTATCTCATCATAAGCGTGTAGCTGTTATAAGGTTGATCTATACAACATGTTACATAATACCCCGTAAAAATATAATTAATTATCATAATTATAAAGCTATCATGTCAGGGAACCAGATTATTTAACAGAAATGCCTACGTACCTATTTTAATAGTTTTTCTATTTTTCAATCATAAATGTTTGCTACCTCAATACAAGGATGTCATTAAAGAGGCGATTGACGACTTTCCCGTGGCTGACTGGGATTACTTGGAGAACCAAAGAAACATGGTGTTTCAGCATGATGGAGCTCCGGCACATTTTGCTCGCAACGTACGAGAACATCTTAACGTTCGCTTTCTGCGAGGATGGGTCTACGGGGAACCGGTGCTATGGCCTGCTCGTTCTCCGGACCTTACACCCTTGGACTTCTTTCTGTGGGGTTATGTGAATGACAGAGTGTAAAATGAAAATAGTAATATTTTTTTTATTTTTTGGGGTATGTTATACAGCGGTTCTTAAATAATGTGAATGGATTAGTTATAAGGCCCCATTTAACCTTCTTTCGCCTTTAACGGGTAGTTTTGTAACACCCGGTAAATTATATTAACATTATACAAGTTACATGGTAATGGCTAAATTGACTTCTTTATTGGTCTAGTGGTCGTTAGCGCACATGCTGATCATGTGGTCCGGATTTGAGTCCCGGGTCGGACCTTAATCAGTATTTGATTTTTCTGTCAAGAACTTCTTGGTAGCAATCTGGAGTCAGGAAGTTGGCGGTTTTATATCCTCGTGCCTCGAAAATTACGAAAAGCCGTTAGGCCCTGCGCCTGATCTCTTTCCAATTGTGTCAGATTATTGTTACAGTGAGGGAACAGAGAGTGGACCTGTGATCACGCACTCACTCGTGCACTATAATCCTATCCTGCGCAAGATGGCTAGTCTTAATTGCGACTGGCCGTTGTGATTGAAATTCGGTCTTATGGATATTGCATCATAATGTTAACCATATATTTACCTAATTATCTATCATGATTTTACTTTTCTCTGGCTGATGGTGGTTTTTTTATTATTTTTAAATATGGTAGTATATTAAAGTTTTATTCACAAAAGTCGTGCAATCTTGTATTCGTCCTTTTCTTTTAAGGTTTTTATCAATTTAGATCCGCACTGCTTACTCAACCATAGTAATTATTAAAGGGTAATTATCTTTCTTTTGGAATTTCAGATTGGGATATGAGAGTTAAATGATGATTTTTCTTTTAATTATTAATATTTATATTACAAAAAAATAACGCAACATTAAAACAAAAAAAAACAATTCAATAGTAAACGAGATCCAATTTAAATATTCAATCATACTGGTATAAAGTAAAAGAGCATTACTATTTATTAATTTGACAGACAATTGTACAAACTTTAACTGTTATACTTACGATGGATACAACCTTTTTTGAATTGTATTGATTTTTATAAAATGAAAAACAGTCATATATAACTTTTTTTAAGCTTTGAACTTTTAATTAGCATTTCTGTATTCATAATGTTTTATTTATAGATTTTTTTCATTTACATAATATACAAGGGGAAATAATGTTCCTGCGTTTAGTTTTAGACTGTCATGACTTTTAATTGAAGAGACATGTATGTTCAGTATTGTCTAAATTTTCATAGACTGTAATGAATAAACGAAGGAAATATTGAGTTATATAGAAGCATTACATTACAGCTCCTTTTTATGTCTTACAGTATAAATACCTATATATTTTTGTTATAAATATAAAGTGGTGAATTTAACCAACTTGACTTTTTCTAATAATTGTAAAAAGTTGAAACTTTTATATGTTTACACTTTACCCGTGACGTGTCATAGCAGTCAAAATTTAAATTGTTGTCAAGTGTCAACGTTCTAGAACTGGATCGCGCGCTTGTTCGACCTACTTGTGTTTAGCTAAGATTTATCTTTATTTTCCTATGAAACCAATATAAAGTTGTTATTGTTCTGAAATCTGAAATATATTTGCTATTTGTATTTATAAAATTTACGTGATTTGATTGAGTAATAAAGTATAAATTGAAGCAAGAAAAGAGTTTTGTTATTTTTAGCTGAGGGGATGAGTCGCTCGCGTCCGTAGGCTTCGACCACCTAATCCTAGGCCCACCCTACACGTGGTGCTTTTTCGATATGTTTTCTTCGAAAATTGTTAAAATAAATTAATAGAAATCTAAAAAAATAATCTATGTCCTTAATTACAAATTCGATATAAGAGGAAAATTTTGGTTCGAAAAGGTTCGCGACAACAAACTGGATGACTTTTTCGTTATGCTTGTGTTTGACTTATTTGTGGATAGTGGGTGACACAGAAGTCACGCTCTTTAATTTAATAAATAAATAAAACTCAAGGTTTTTAAGTACGTTAAATATTGAACCAATTTATATTTGTGGTCTTTTTCACTTGCCAAGGCCACAATAGAAAAAAACAACAGTCAATGACTGTGTGTGTAAAATGATAATGACCGTTTTTAACTCATTTCGAGCTAAGTCTGGATATTTTACGTCCGACGTAAACTAAATAGTTATACAGCCATAAATCGGAAGCCATAATTGACCTATTGGTATACGTGTTCTTAGTTTGAAAGTTTTGAGTAATTCATAAATAAAATAATTTACATGTATACTAATATATTTACTGACTAGCTGTGCCCGCGGCGTAGCTCGCGTATACAGGTTTTACATAAAGAATTTGTCGTTTAGGTAAGAGAATATTAAACGATTTATTTTATTACTGTATATAATAATAAGTGGTAACTAAATAAATCATTATCATCAAAGTTCTAAGTCGTTTATGATAGAGCTTCTGTGTAAACGACGTTAGAAGTAGGCTTAGCCGGGCTGTACACAAAAAGGTTACGGGGGCTACTAACGCGGGAAAAAGCAACATAGAGTTGGCCATGTGCAAAACAGTCAGTACTGAGGTACACTCCTACAACGCGTAAAGTTTGACCTTGCGCTTTATTTACGATCATCGCATAACACATGCTCACTGTAAATGGGAACTGAACGCGCTTAAAACTGAAAGGAAAGTTACTTCTTAATAGAGGGTTTTTGGGCAGTGCTGCCAGCTAAAAAAAAACTCATTCAGCTCTAGGACAACACAAAAAGCGCTAGATTTCATGAAAACAGCGCTTTAAAAATCCCTAGATTTCGCGCTAAATTAACTACAAACAAAGTTTGTGTTTTTTTATATAATCATAATAAAGAAAACAACATTAAGTTTTTTTTTCTGGCAATTTTTTTTGATGTATCAATACTTCGCAGGACATCGACTTATAATTATGGCAATTGCTGTCAACAGTAGTTAGTACTGTACGAACAATAAAAATGTCATTAATTGTTTTAAAGTGCAATGTATTTCGCAACTTAGTTTCAGATGTCAGCATCTGATTGCGGTTGCTACACAGTTTCTTTGTGTTATAACTTCAAAGTAACTTTTAACTTAGCTGTGCTCTAAGCAACTGACTGAAACTGAATAAAGCAAAATAAATGCGTTGCCAAAACCATGAACGAAAACTTTAATAAAGGGGATTTCCCCGCTTATAGTCGTCGGTAAAAAAATCAAGTTGATCATCCTAAAGGGGAAGCCAGGAGATCCATAGCACAGGGTATCCTAGTTTGGACTCGTCTCCCATGCTCTTTGCTTTGTGGAAAAAATATGTTTGAAAAAGATAAACTGCAATGTACTATTTGTGGGAAAAAATAATAAAGGTCATTATTATTATTATCTGTAATGTGGACTAACAGTGCTGCTATAAAAGAGTTAATAACCCGCTAGTCGCTAAAATATTGAAATGTGTGCTAAATACACCAAAAAGCGCTGGATTAAGCTAGGTGCTAAAATTACGAAATGCGCGCTATACATTCCAAAAAAGGGCTAAATCTAGTTCCCAAAGCGCTAAAATGGCAGTACTGATTTTGCGTATATTATAAATACAATATCACGACATTTCGTTGCAAAATTTTTATTTTTGGTCGGGTTCCGTTGTATGGCTTCGATGGTTACAAATTTCTTCAGTAAGTCTCAATACGATTCATCAGCGAAAAATCTCAACACAGCAATTCAGAAAAGTTTGTAATTTGTACAACTCCATCTATTACGTCCTTTGTGTGAGAAAACATCCTTTGTAAATCTCTTTTTGTGTTTTAAGTATAAATATATTAACTATTATGGAACGTTTTTTTTACACACAAATCTTTTTATTACTATTTCTGAGATTTTATGGCGCCATTGAACAAATTCGAACCTACATTTCAAAATAATAATCATTACTTTCGATAGAATTAACCAATTTTAATAAAACAAAGATTAAATGTAACTCGAAAAACGCTTTATGATTTTCTTAACGATTTCTTTGAAAATAAAAGATGTTTACTTTAGACGTGATGCGTTCATATAATAATAGACAAATAGACAGACAGACAATTCTAAAAATTATAAAATGTTCTTATTTAATTATTTTCAGTTCCCCATAATGATTTTAGCCACCAATATATATATATAATGTACAGAAAGAGACAACATGTTATCATCATTTTTATTATATGTATATATTTAAAGAGAGATGGCGCTGCTAACATCAATTCTAAAAATAAAAGAGATTAATTGACGCGTTTGATACATTATATAAAACGCAAGAGAACTTATAAATCAGTGCCTGCACAGTAAGCAAAAAATTAAGTTTGACTCTCGCCAAAACCAACGCAATTGTTAATAGATCTTTAAAATTTGATTTACCACATAGAATACTCGGCGGTAAAGAATAAATTGAGTTTGTCAACACGCAGTAGGGCAGCGAGTAATATAATAAAGATTAGCAGTAAATATGAAAACTCATCGACAGGAAAAAACCACATTGCAATTGCATTACATTTTCACAACACCACCATCTATCGAAGAAATGGGTTAACTATTGTGCTTCAGATTTAGTTAATAAGGTTAATATATTTTTGTATAATATATTTAATACGTTCTTTAATACTTTTGTTTACTACGTTTTAGATATACATAATTATATCATTATTTTACATAATTTAACTATGATTTATGATATGATATTAGTTTAAAATGCACTTGATGACTCAATCAAAGCCACCGTTGAGCAAATTCGTACCTATACTTTCCTACCCATACTTCAGAATATTTATCATAACTTTTGATAGAATGAACTGATTTTAATGAAATAAGGACTAAATGTAACCCGAAGATACACTTTATAATTTCCTTAACAATTCTTATGATATAAATTAGTACTTTATACGTGATACGTTAACAAACAAACAGACAGACAGACAGACAGACAGACAGACAGACAGAAAATTCTAAAAATGGTAGAAATGTATTTAATTACTTATTTTTAGTTCCCCTCAATCACTTTTATTACAAAAATATAAAATGTACAGACATCTGCTATTTACAGTTTTATTATATGTATAGATTTTTAAAGAATTCTCCATTTCATTTTATTCACTCATTTATTCGTTCAAACAATTTTTGAAACATAAAGATCATATTGGTCTGAGGGCATACTTTCATGTGTTGATTTAAAGCTGTCACAGTCTTTTTGGCTCCGTAAATGCCAAACCTCTCATATTTTAGGAAAATGAACACACAGCACAACAGGGTAACGAGACCACCACGAGGTCTTATTCGTGGTTTGCGCCGAAGAATTGTTTTAGTACAATATGATGCAACTTCTTGGTTGTGTTTCCCTATTTCATTTTAAGATACCATACAAAAAATAGTGGTGTACTCAGCATTAACTTGCATTTATTTATCAAGTAGGATCACGCACACGGGACCAGTTTAGGAGAAAAAACGCAATCACTTTTTACCCACGTTATTTGCCTGCCTCAGTTTTCTGGGTTTGATGTCGTCTTTAAACACCCATACAGAAAATCTTGCTGTCTTTCCGGAAATTAGCACAATACAACAACAAAGCTTTATAACTTTTAAATGTTAAAGTATGTTTTTTAGTTGGCTTATACCAATGACCTATAAAAACAAAAAAATGACCTATAAGAAGATTCGAGGACATTTACCTCGAATCTCTTTAAACTTCTAACTGACTAAACTTATTGTAATGAAACCTTACGAAATAGAGAGTTATGCCAGGAGTGATCTAAGCTATGTTGCTGTCGAAAATTAAATTATTTTTACACTTCTGTCTTCTATCCTTTACAATTCTGATGACAAAATTGATTTTAAAATTGTTTTTGCTTCAAAGTCATTCACATATTTTACCAAGAGAAAATTAATTCTTTACTTTATACTATTATAGGGAATAGAGAGTCCACCTGTGTTTGCGTACATATTCGAGCACTACAATCCCTTCAAGCGGGCTGCTGGGATCTAAATTCCGTCTGAATGGAATTATTATTCCTATTATTTACATTATATACCGTAATGAAATATTGTATTTCATTTTCATGTTCTAATGGTTGTCCTAAATCAAATGGAGAAGTCAACATTCGTGATTTGTGATCGGCATGGCTGCTGCCTGCTGTGTGAATTATTAGTTTTAACTTCTACGGTACGAATTCATTGTCATCGATAAATATTGCGGTATTACGAGTATAATGCCTCATTGGTATCTCATTATCATTTCCTTAAGGTATTTTAAGAGGCAAAAATGATTTTTTAAACTTCGCTGAATATCGATTTAAGCACCACGCAGTAGTCAAAGTATACATAAAACAAAACAACTTAATAGCCAATCTACTTGACAGGTGATAGGCTTCTTTATTAATAACAATAATAATAATAGATTTATTTATTTCCCACAATTTGATTGTAAATAGCATAAAAAAATATAGATATGTTGTGCGGGAGATTGGTGTCCAAACTAGGTACAAACCTGTATTATGGATCACCAGGCCTCCACCCCTTGGATAAATACAATCTTTGTAGTATGGAAATACAAATAAGAGAGAAAGAATGCAATTTCATGTTTGTGTATGTGTATGTGTGTATGTGTGTGTGTTTTTGTGTGTTTGCGTGAGTGTGTGTTCTGTTTACCCTACGCCAATGACTTGGGATCAGTTATCAGATTATAAGGATCTTAAACCACAAACCGAAAGACTTATGTCGTTTAACATTATAAGAATTAGCAATTAACACTTAGCAAGTTTTCTGTCATATCATAATCCAGCGTCTCCAACCATTTGGAAACATTTCTTTTACATGATTTTTTTTGTTTGTGGGAAGAGATTTAAAATTATATTAAGTTTATTATATAAATAACCTCCCAAGAACGTAGAAGATTTTTTTGCGCAGTTCGAATGAGGTTTTATTTTAAATATAGCATCCTTACGTCTTTTTCCTTTTAATATTGATGAATCATGAGGTAATAGAGAATGTTGCCTATTTACGGTGTACAAAATATACGGTGCTGTCGAATCGTGAGGACTTGACATTTTTTATATAGATCGCGCGTTGGAAATGTGCACGGAAGGGAACGTGATGTTTTGAGTATAGCGCGTTGAGCTCTTTCCAGTTTTATGAGAATAGATTTGGATGTTCCTCCCCAAATTGTGATTCCGTAAATTAATATGGATTGGCATAGTGTTAAATATAACATTCTAATAATGTTCGAATTATCTACGTTAAGTAACCTCTTAAATATATACATTAATTTACGAGTTCTACTAGTAAGCTTATCTATATGACTGTTAAAGCTTAAGTTATTATCTAAGTAAGTTAATAAATATTTAACACTATTAACGGACTGCAATTTTGGACAGTTACAGTTTTCCCTCTCACATAGGACAGAACAGTTATGAGAAGTAATAGAAAGATTAATAGTTGGCATATTTCCTTTCTTATTAAATATTAGATACTTCGTTTTATCAACATTTAATGTTTGAATATTATCATGTAACCATTAAGTATCTAAGTTAAAACCCTTTTGTCCATAGCGGAAGAGATGTTCATAACTGTCAGCTCTAAAAACTAGAGCAGTGTCATCTGCGAATGATGTAATTTGACCATTTGGTATCTGTAATTAACATAGGTCATTTATGTAGACAAGAAAGAGGGTAGGATCTACAATACTTCCCTGCGGTACCCCATAGGTAACAGGTAAATCCTTACTTATAATATTTCCTATCTTTATACGTTGTGTGCGGTTTGGTAAATAGTCATTAAAGAGTTTTAGTTGTGTACCCCTGACTCCAACCTTTTCAAGTTTCTTAATCAGAATTGGGATACCGTGTCAAATGCCTTGGTTAGATCTAGGAAAATTGCTGTACACTTTTTGTTATTGTCAAGTTCTTTGAAAATATAGTTTGTAAGATCATGGACCGCGTCTGTTGTTGATAAATTAGATCTAAATCCAAACTGTGCCTTAGAAAAAAGTAAATTCTTTTCAAGAAAACAGGTTAACCGGTTATTCATGATCTTTTCAAGAATCTTAGACATTGATGGTAAAATACATATTGTCGATAATTATTTATGCGGTCCCTAGCTCCATTCTTATAAATAGGAAGGATAACAGATTTCTTAAAAGCAGAAGGAAATATGCCATTTGTTATTGCTAAATTACAGACATGTGTTAAAGGATGTGCTATTATATGTTTGTATAATTTTAATATGTTAGCACTGATATTATCCCACCCAACAGCATAGCTTTTTAGTGACATAATTAACCTTTTTACTTCTGTTATTTCAGTAGGTATTTTTACTAAAGATCGGAGATTATTTACCATTTTGCTAGACGACGAATCCTCGTCTTTTACCTTCGCGTTTTTTTAAGTATATTCTCGGCAAGATTTTTTCCCACGTTTGCAAAGTATTCATTTATCTGTTCAATGTTAACATTTGGAACTGTACAGTTGGACATAAGTTCAGTTGCAGGTGTTTCTACTTTTTGTCTATTTGTTATATCATTAAAGGTTTTCCATAATAATTTTGGATTACTTTTGGCCTTAGTTAGCTCTTGTTCTTCGTATTCTCTTTTTATTTTTCTCAATAAGTTATTGCATAAGTTGCGATAACGGGTGTAATGTATATATGAGTCTACATAAAGTTAGGTGAAAAGAAGAAGAATTTATGGACCTGTTTGTTACTCGTTTGATCTTGGATAAAGTATGTATGAATAATAGTACATAACCAAATAAAACACGTATTTATTTATAAAGTTGTTTCCCAGAGGGGTAACAAAAACTACGGATTTTCATTACGCATAATCCTGGCACACTTTTCTCGCCTCGTGAAGGATCATGCCCATATACTTACTCAAATACGCTCGTTAGTAAAGGGTACTCTTAATCTAGCCGATCTTTAATATACCGCAAATTTAGTCGATAAACTTCTGTTTGGGGCGTTCCTTGTAATTCTAGATGTGTAAATTATATAACATGCGTATACATACGCTGTTTCCAATATCTTTATTTACTTCGTAGTGAACGCTACAGAACACTTAGTGTGTGATTTATTGGTTCCGTCCTCACGAGTTAATATTCATTGTATGGCGCAAGAAATTAGATTTGGCGACAGAACGTAAGCGATTTAACTTACAGTTTTCAAAGTTAAAGAAGCTAAAGCGTATTATTATATACCAGCGTAAAATAGCAGCTTAACGCTGCTGTATTTCGTATGGTGAGTGTAGAGAACCAAAGACCCTTTTTACTGGAAACAAGGCATTCTATCTTAGTCCTCCTCAAGGGTGATAACGCCTCTGCATTTTGATTCTTAATTGAGGATAGATGTGGATGGCTATAGTCCACAGCAACCACTTACCCTCAGGTGGACTGTGTGCTCGTTTGTCACCTTTATTCTATAAAAAAAATCTTATTAAGTACTTACCCGACTGTTCCAAAAGTATGGTAGTAGTTTTTGATTCAACCTATTTACCTATGTGTTTATGTCTATTTACTTGGCACACTCTATATTTATGGATTTTTACATTTGGCGTGTCGCTTTGTGATGGGTATTACATACGGTACAAACAGGTTTTTTGATTACTGTTTAAACCATTGGACTTGTTGGTATAATCTACGAGCCTAGCATAATATGAACTTATGGACTCAATACTAGAATAGTATGTTTAATTGTTTGCGTCGAACTTGACTTAAAAGTTCTTAAATCTTCTGTTCCGTTCACTTATGAATTTTTTTTCGTGATTATAGGTAAAATTACCTTCTTATCTTTATGAATAATTAATTTTACTCGAAACTTAAAATATATTTTAGAAAAGCTCATCAACTCCCTAAACTAAAATAACTAATATATCGCATGTAGTAGCAACTTTATAGAAACTACGATTTAATCTCAACTCGTGGTGCTTGTAAGAGATAGTTGATATTATGGCCTTCAATAGTCAATCGAAGACGTCTCATCTATCGACGATATATGACTAAAGCTGAACGCACATTTGTCCGCACAGTACGCATCGTAAGTGCCGTACGCGCCGAGTTTTACCCATGGCCTTGCACATTTGCACGTACGCAAATCTTTTGTATTACCAACAACTTTTGTAGTTTTTCCAACCACTGGTGTGAAACGGTACAGTAAAATTGATCGCTCGAAATCACTATGGAAAGAAATATAGTAATAGCCTGAGTATTAGCAGAGGAAGAAGAAAATAAAATTCGAAGAATAAGAAGATTCTGGATTCATAATATAAATTTAAAAAGGCAATTGTATGGAGAATATGAAGGGGATTTACTTTATTTAAATACTTATTACATGATTATGAACGATTTTTAGATACATCTAACATACAAGAAATTTTAAGTATTGCTACGTATACTAAATTTAGGTCAATTGAACCAAAGAAAAGACTTGTTGTATGTTTGAGGTAAGTATATTTATTGATGATTAAGTAACCAGGTATAATTGGGTTTTTGAATTAAGTTATACAATTTTTTTTAGTTCAGTATTTAAATAATTTATCATTAAGTATTCATATTAATAATCTATGCAAAAAAATTCAAATTATGTATAATTAATTACGTTTAATTAAAATTTATAAAATTACAAAAATTACCACGTAAGTCGAAACCACCAGTTATAGCGGAAAATCCACTAAGTTGGCAACATTGGACAACATGGAGGAACGCGCCCCGTTATATGATTTCATCAGCATGCGTCCTTCAATATTCGAATACCTACCGCATTTTATAAAAGTCCGCGCGTACAGTGCGGGTGTAATGTGCGAGGTTTCATATGATTTCATACAAAGAATTCTAAAATTCGGCGCGTACGGCGCAAACGTCGCGGACAAATGTGTATTCAGCTTGAAAACCGTCTGGTATTTATCTCAGATATCAGGATACCCGACCCGAGAACGCAAATATACTTCTGGTGCTACGCTTTCTAATTGACCTGTCAAACGTTTTTATAAGTTTTTATTATAATTATGAATCTGACAATAAAAATTAGAAGGAAAGTAAGATCTTTGTATAAATATTGTAGTCTCTAATAACTCACCCACATAACCTAACCTAACAAATATACAAGACAATTTTTGATAAAATTTATTTTTATTTTTCTACAGTCTCCTTGTAACTCTATATACTCCTCATAGCGATGCTGCCATCTCTCTAACCCGTCCAAATAGTACTCGGCGGTTTTCTCTGCAAAATAATTGTTCAAGAAGGTAATTAATTCTTATTTGTCGAAAATCTCCGTCTTTCGAGTGCAATTTTTAGATGAGGGAACAAAAAGAAGAGGCTTGGGGCTATATCTGGTGAGTTAGGTGGATGATCAAGCCGTTCAAATTATAATTCGTGGATTTTTTGGCAACCGCTGAGCTGTGAGACGGCGAGTTGTCAAGGTAAGACAGGATTTTCTTTTTCTGCAATTTTGGCCGTTTTCCCGCAATTTCTGCCTTCAGTTTATTGAGTAATATGCCCCTGTAATTGTTTTTCCTTTTTGAAGATAATCAATTAAGTTAATCCAAAAAAAGAACATGACTCAAACCATGACTATCCCAAACAACAGATGCTATCACTTTCCCAGCCGAAAAAACAGTTTTTGCTTTTTTTGGAGTCGGTTTCGCTTTATAGTAAACTGTTTTGACTGTATTTTTGTTTCGGGCTTATTATTTCGGCGCTAAAACTCAGATTTACTGCACCTGAACTGCGCCAACACCACGTTGGAAATTTTGGACGTCCCGAACGTTCATTGTCTCCTAAGCTCTGACGGCCACGTTTAAATTCAGCTGCCCAAAATTTTTTGCTTTTTTTGGACTCGGTTTCGCTTTATAGTAAACTGTTTTGACTGTATTTTTGTTTCGGGCTTATAATTTCGGCGCTAAAACTCAGATTTACTGCACCTGAACTGCGCCAACACCACGTTGGAAATGTTCATTCGAATACGTTTTTTGGTCTAACTTGAGCAAAAGCAGCACCCAACGCGCTGACAGCTTTCTCATGCTTAAGTCTCGATTTATGACATATATATATATATATATATATATATATATATATATATATATATATATATATGTATATATATAATGTTTTAGTTGCATTTTTGCACGTCCCGAACGTTCATTGTCTCCTAAGCTCTGACGGCCACGTTTAAATTCAGCTGCCCTAAATTTTACGGTGGTAAATGATGGTGCAGAGTCCCATATAGTCCAATACACAGAGTCTAATTCATCTTTGATTTGTTTTGGTGTATTGCCTTTCAAAAATGAAAAATTAATGACAGCTCGATACTCCATCTTTTTCCATTTTCACAAAAACTCACGCCTACTCACTCAAGCGACTCTCAAATAAAAACTACGCGTCCAAATTGGCTGAAATTTTGGTGCGTACCTGTCAAAATATGCATAACTATATTCATAGCTTTTATTGACGAGTGCTGCCATCTTCAAGTTGAGTTCAGAAACTTATTAGACCACTCTGCTATGTGCCCAAGATAAAATTTAAATCAAGAACGCAAATCTAAGGACGAAAATATTTACAAAAAAATACACACAAAATTAAAAGTTTTTGTTTTAATTTTTTACATTCCTATTCAATTATAATTTTTTCCAGATTTTTTCGAGAAAAGTTTGGAAATAGCTTCGTCCCACCTTCTGGCTTGAACGGATTATCACCACTGCCCTTGAATAACGGTTGATAATACAGATCGATGACGGCGAGTAGCTTCAAAGAGACGTGGATTCTAACACTGCGATTAACAATCCGCCAGCCAAGCATGGTGATAAAGGTAGATCCTCCCTAAACTTGTAAATATTCATGTACAATAGTAACTTTTAATAGGCTGATGATTTGATAGAAAAATTTGAACTAAGCTTGCCAGTATGTCACTGATACTTGAGAATCTATCTTTACTTTAAATTAGAGTAACTAGCTACCAATGTTCCGCCCCCTCCTTCTTCGCCATAGTTATTTAGTGCCACTATTGGCGTACGTGACTAGAAGCATGCATATGAAATAGATATGGACAAAGGAAGGAGATTGTGAAACACAAATGTGTGTCAAGGGTTTTGCGTTATTGATTTAGATTAATACCACGAGACCATGAGGGCTTAAAAGAAACTTAAAAATAAAACGAGTACTTAGATATGATTCATTTCATGTATGCTGTGTTAAAAAATAGAAAAAGTTAAAGAAGAACAAACATTCCATTTATTTCACTTTTTAAGTTTTATGAAAATAAATGTTACCAAAGTGAAAAGTAGTAAGTAGCTGTAAGGCGACGATATTTTAATGCGACATCACATAAATCTTAACGGTGGACTGACCCCGGCCTCAACCTCTGCAAGCGTAATGTATAGTCATCGCCAGACTTTTAATGTAGTTTAAAATGGACCATACAACTTGAAAAATGCCTTTATTACAAGGAAACAAATTCTTAAGAGGGCTATAAGACTTTATGCTCCATGTCTACAACCAGCTTATTAAGTACTGTATTTGGCGGAAAATGTTTTTGTGCGTATTATATAAATACATTGAAATGACACAGAATTCGGTTCGTAATCATTAATAGAATAGAAATGAGCCTCACCCACTTTATGAAGGATTTTAGTTATTGGTAATAATTAACAAAAAAAATCCATTAGATGGGCAGCAGCGTCTTCCTAAAAACAACTGAATATGCCAACAGTTTGAATTTATCGAGGCCCGTGTTGAACTGTGGAATTTTGATAGGCTGTAACGGTAACGATAAACCTTGGCCAATTATTAAGAAATGTTTATAGTAACAGGACACCATAAATCTGACACAACTATAAATACGATAACTTGAATGCTATTTACCTGCTCCACCTGTAAACCTATACTACCTAGGTATATATGTTTAACCTGTTTTATATAAGTTAATTTCATCTATACATCTATAAAAATAAATAAAATTGAAGTGTCTGTTTGTAATGTCAAAATAATAACATTTTACTGTACACAAACAAAATTTTTAAAGTTTTTGTCTGTCTGTCTGTCTGTTTGTTCTGGCTAATCTCCCAAACGAACTGAACAAATTTTGACGAGACTTTCACTGGCATATAACTGACGTTAGAAGGAGTAACTTAGGCTACTTTTATTTCAGAATGAGAACTAGGGTTCCGTACAAAAAAATTAAAACCCTGATTTACACGCGGGTGAAGTCGTGGGGAACAGACAGTTTATATTTTTTTAAAACAAAATATTAACACAGTGTAGTTAAATGACGTCAATACAATCCAATTACGCACAATATAAAAAATATGACTGTATGAAGAAAACCCATCACCGTAGTTTTCGAAACTGATTGTCTCTACAACCCAAGAGGCTCATGCAAAGCAGTTGACTTTAATAGGCTCATGATAAGCAAAATCAAATGTAATATCGAATTAACTGGCTTCTTTTAAGCTTAAGGGGTTCTTTCCATGCTATTAAGACACAAACAAACGTCTGTCGATCCGGGCTACTCTTCGGCTTGACTGAACCGATTGTGATGAAATTTTACGAAAAGATGAGAGAAACGCCAGAAGAGATTTTGGCTATATTTTATCCGAAAGACTTGAAGATGTCTTTAAAAATTAAATATTGGTAATATAAAAAGCTTGAATCTGTAACGCCACATTAATATATATCCTACCAAGGCGAAGCAGAGGCTGGTCACTAGTAATAGATACAATATTGTAATTAAAAATCAGTAATAGGTTTATTTTCATATTTTTAATTTTAAACTAAGAAATTTCGATATGATACTTCCTGTGATAAAATATTAACCATATATCTAAAAAACAAATCGATTAATCCGATACCTATTTCAGTTCATAATGAAAATAACTAGTTGTCTCGGTATACTTTTACGACTCCCACTGCGCGAGATATGAAAATGGAAACATCGTGCGTCGTGTAGTGCTATATACCGTACTTCTTGAATAAAAAAGCTTAAAAAAATTGATTTCTATGTTTCGACATAGAATTTTAAACAAATATCATTTAAATAGCTTTTACACGTAGCAGAGTCACGCTGCGGTTATATTATGGTCGTAGTAGGAATGGGGTGGCTCAACTGGGGAAGGACCACGCTCTCACTCACTACAGCGTAAAATATCAGCTTAACACAGCTGTGTTTCGTGTTGTACTTTAGAAAACCGGCAACACTTTTTACTGGAAACGGGTCATTCCATCTTAGTTCTCAGGGGCAACGCATCTACATTTTTAGTCTTAATCAAGGATAGATGTGAGGGTTGGCCACAGCATCTACTTAACATCAGTTGGAATGTGAGCTCGTTTGTCACCCTTAGTCTCTAAAAAAATTCAAGAACACAGTTCTCCAGATGGTTGATGAAAAAGATAGCTTAGATGATAAATTGCTGGAGTGACTTGTAATCGTGTCAACACGCATACTCTTATACGTTGGTGTATGAGTATGCGTGTTGATGGTGTGGATGCAACAGTATTGTAATAAATTAATCGTATTTTTTTTCATTACGACAAGTAAACCAAACCAAGAATTTCTAAATAACAAATATTTGAATTGCTAGTTTATGAAAAAACAGTAATACAAAAAGGTTAACAAGGTATATATAAGTTATTGAGGTTAATTAATGATAGACACGATTATAACAAACGGCATCGCGTCATGGCAGCTTGTCGACATCAAAGTGTTTATATAATTTGTAGGTTTTCCTTTTAATTAGTACACGAAGAGTTCAGTGCTTCGCATGTAGAATAATTATTTTAAAATTGCATAGTTTAAGCATAACACGATAACTAAACTTCCATCATACTTTAGCAATCGTGAGCATTAAATTCTTAAGGAAATTTTGTATTCCGACTGAAGCGAGTACATTTGCTAAATCTCTCCGATTCCTTTGGATGTTAGGAAATTGATATAAATTATGCTGTTGCCTTTTATTGCAGCGCACTGCTTCACATTCAAAGTGAAATTCTTGCAGACTGTTTGATGCAGGATAAACTTAAGCTACATTTTATTGACAAAAATACGTTTTATTTATGGAACAGTTAATGTAACTACCTCTCTCCCTTTTTTGTTAATATTAAGAGCTGCTTATGATTTAATTCTTTCCACTTCCACACATTTTTGCACTAATATCCTCATTGTATCTTAATTGAACATAACATCAAAACAATATTGTTACAGCAGTTGGTATTCTCTGCCAGATACCTGTCATCATCATCATCATCATTACAGCCCTTCACAAGTCCACTGCTGAACATAGGCCTCCCCCAAAGAATGCCACAAAGCACGGTCCTGAGCCACCTGCATCCATCGACTTCCTGCATATCTTACCAGGTCGTCACTCCATCTAGTGGGGGGACGCCCTACACTTCGCCTGCCGGTACGAGGCTGCCACTCGAGAACCTTTCTTCCCCATCGGTTGTCGGTTCTTCGAGCTATATGGCCGGCCCATTGCCACTTCAGCTTACTAATCCGTTGGGCTATGTCGGTCACTCTAGTTCTACTGCGGATATCCTCATTTCTGAGTTTATCACGCAGAGAAACTCCGAGCATAGCCCTCTCCATAGCTCGCTGAGCGACCTTGAGCTTCCTTATCCGGCCAGCAGTGAAGGACCACGTCTCAGTTCCGTATGTCATCACTGGCAACACGCACTGGGTGTACAGTCTCGTTTTCAAGTTTTGAGGTATACCTGACGAGAAGATGTGCCGTAATTTCCCGAACGCTGCCCAACCGAGTTGAATCCGTCGATTGACCTCTCGGTCGAAGTTGGACTTACCTAGTCGGACTATTTGTCCCAGGTAAACATACTCGTCAACAACTTCGAGCTTAGTGTTCCCAACAACTACCGGCATAGGTGTGACATGGACATTAAACATGATCTTTGTTTTGTCCATGTTCATCTTAAGACCTATCCGTTGGGAAACACTATTGAGGTCATTGAGCATAGTGCTTAGGTCCTCCAGCGATTCTGCCATAAGGACTATATCGTCGGCAAATCGAAGGTGAGTGATGTACTCGCCATTGATGTTGATACCGTATCCTTTCCAGTCCAGAAGCTTGAAAACATCTTCCAATGCAGCGGTAAAGAGTTTCGGGGATATGACGTCACCCTGTCTTACACCTCTCTGCAATTGGATAGGTTTCGTACTCTGGTTCTGTACTCGGATAGCCATCGTAGCCCTACTGTACAAGCACTTCAACACTTCGATATACCGACAGTCAACTTGGCATCGCTGAAGGGACTGCAGCACCGCCCAAATTTCGACGGAATCAAAGGCTTTCTCATAGTCCACATACGCCAGACATAGTGGCAAATTGTACTCCTCGGACTTCTGTACAATTTGCCGAAGGGTATGTATGTGGTCTATGGTGCTAAAGCCTTTTCGGAAACCGGCTTGTTCGGGAGGCTGAAAGTCGTCAAGTCTGCGCGCGAGACGATTCGTAATGACTCTCGAAAACAGCACGTAGACGCGGCTCAGAAGGGAAATCGGTCTGTAGTTCTTCAAGAGAGCGTTGTCGCCTTTCTTGAAGAACAAGACCACCGCACTTCTGCTCCACGCCTCCGGTGTAATGCCACCATGGAGGACGGAATTAAAGAGCTTCTGAAGGACTTCAAGTACCGGTTTTCCACCCGCTTTCAGAAGCTCCGCTGTAATTCCATCCTCGCCTGGGGCCTTGCCGTTTTTAAGGTGCTGGAGAGCCATTCTAATTTCGCTCAGACTGACGTCCGGGATATTATCGGAATAATGTCGGATAAGACTCGCTCTTGGATCGTTACTCACACCTGCGTGCGGCTCCAACGATGACGTGTACAGCTGTCCATAGAACCTCTCAATCTCACTCAAAATCTCAGGTGCCGCGGAAACGATGCTGCCACATTCTGTCTTCAGCTTTGACAGTTGGCGCTTTCTGGCAGACAGATCTCTGGCAAAGACTTTGGAGCCTTGGTTCCGCTCGATCGCTTCTTCAATACGAGCTGTATTGAAGTTGCGTAAGTCTCGCCGCATGCATTTGGAGATCTGTCTGTTCAGTTGCCTGTATGCTGTTAAATCTGTTGAAGAATGTAGCTTCATCTCCCGTCTAACAGCCATGAGATTAAGAGTGTGATCGGAGAGTTTTTGTGTTCTTCTGCGGCGGGTCTTGTAGAACTTAGCTCCGACCGCATGGACAGTTTCCACGAGCTTGTCATTCAAATCGTCCACTTCATTGCAGTCTTCTAGGCACTGAAAACGGTTTTGTAACTCGAGCTGAAAGGTTTCGGGACTTTGGATTAGAGCACGAGGGGGACGGAGCGTTGACTTCATTAGACGAGACCTCTCCAACTTAACGTTTAGGTTCAGTGTGCCTCTAACCATTCGGTGATCGCTGCCGGTTTTCACCCTCGCGATCACTGAGACATCACTGAACAGTTGTCGTCTGGTCGTCATAATGAAGTCAATCTCATTTTTTGTCGAACCGTCGGGGCTCGACCAGGTCCACTTCCTGTGGGGCCGCTTCTGGAAGAAAGAGTTCATCATAAAGAGTCCCTCTTTCTCCATGAAGTCAGCCAACTGCTGGCCCCTTGGGTTCCGTTGCCCTATTCCAAATTTCCCTACTTTCAGCTCACCGTTCTCTCTTGTGCCTAGTTTTGCATTGAAGTCTCCCATTAACACCGTATATTGGGTTTTGGAGGAATGCATGGCTCTAGATATATCCTCATACATTTCCTCCACCTCCTGATCGGGGTGTGCCGAGGTTGGTGCGTAAACCTGTATGACCTTCAGCGAATACCGTTTGGTGATTCTGAGTATAAGGTACGCAACCCTCGTCGACACACTCTCAATCTTTACAACGTTGTTAACGAGAGACTTGTGGACGATAAATCCGACACCTCCTTGGGACAGATGGTCGCCCTCCCGGTAATAGAGCAAGTTGCCGGATTCGAGGATTACCGTGTCCTCCCCCTCTCTTCGGACTTCGGATAATCCTATAATATGCCAGCGTAACTTGTCTATCTCTTCTTCCAGCTCCACAATCTTCTCGTCAGTCCTCAGGGTGCGTGCGTTGTATGTTGCCAGGTCGAGTCGTTGTAGGTGGCAACCGAACCTCCACCGGAGATTCTTAGCACCCCCTGCCCCGCCGTTACCATGGTCGCCACCGTAGCCAGGAATAGCGGGGCCGCCGGGGACTAGGGGCCGTTTATTATTACTAGATACCTGTAGAAGATATAAATAAATCGATTTAATTATAAGTTGTTTTATTCAGAGTTAACATGTTAACAGCAGAATATATAAGAACGCATGCGGGCGACAGTAGTCTCGACACGAGATCACAAGAAGATCGTTGTGATCTCAACAAGATAAAGTGGTTGATTAATACAACGTCATCTCGTCTCATGTATTTAGTAAATTTTTCTAAGGATTTTTTGTCGTTATGGAGATAATTTTTGTTATTGCTATAATTTATTAATGTTAAAAAAACGACCACGAAAAATCTAAAAGTAAATTGAGAGTAAATATTATGGCATAATTGCCAAAATAATCTAGTGATCTTTGGTATACGACAAAACTACATATCAAAATATGCTGGAAGAAAATGATGATCGAATGTTCTCGCACATTGCGTGAGAGGCATAAATTATCCAGTATTTCTAATAGGAGTACTGTGTATAAAAAAGTAGACACAAGGTAAATTTTGGAAAGATCGAAACTAGTCATGAGGACGAAAAACCATTGGTAAATCCAAATGTGCATGCCTCAAGTGCATTAAAAAAATTTCGTATAACGTGATTATACCTAATTTTTTAAATTTATTTTAAATACACATAATAATTTTCACTAATAACCTTGTATTATAATTATAAGGCAATAAATTCCAATAAAGGACATTGTAAAATTCGCCTAAGAACCAACATATATTTGACAATTACCAAAATTCTTATCCTTAATTATGCATTAGATAACATTTAATAGATAGTAATGGACACTTCTGAATTGTGTAATCAAAATAAAAAGACTTTTTAGATTTTCAAATTTGTACCTATTTTTTAATACTAATGTGCTGCGTTTATCGACTCCTGTGATTAAGCCAATCGCACAATACCTTCACTGACATGTTTCAAAAGTTGTCATAAACTCAAATATATTATGAAAACGTTAATATTTTAAAATATGTCTCAGATTATTATATGTCACAAGGAACTGGGATACAGTAATATCATTAAAATAACAATACTAATATTCTCTCATTAGCCAAATCAGCATTGTGCCCGGCAAAAAAAAACGTCAATAACGTTGACATATGACAAGACGTTATATTTTAACGTACGATAAGCGTCAGACGTGCGATCGTTTTCGTTTCGTTTGAAAAAATACATTTCTGCATATGTTTTCAGAATCTAAGTGCACTGTGCAGTTGGTTTGTTATGCGATAAGTCTACCTAATCACAACCGTACCGTACCGTATATACCGTACAAGTGCTAGGCAAGACTGAACTGCTTACTTTAGCAATAACATAGTTACGTTTCATAAAAATAAAACATAACCTCAAAATCTCTATGATAACTGCTAATATATATACTTTCAGCACAGGATTTATTGTTCTTACATACAATTATGTGTAATTTCGAACTTAAATAGGTAATTTTTTCACTGTTGGTTCTTAGGCGTATGGACGCAGAACAATGTCATTTATGTCAAACTACATTAAAAAAGGTTTGGAAAATGCGAAAGTGCACGACTCATAATGATCATATGATAGTAAAATAATTAAAAAAAAATATTAAATTGTAGTTCTATTCGTCAAAGAGCTCCAGTAGCAGTCACCGAAGTACACCTTCAAGTCACTCCGTCAAGTTCGGAGGTAAGGTCAGTTCTCCTCGTCGAGGAGTTCCAGTATCAGTCATCAAGGTACATTTGTAAGTCACTCCATCATGTCTAGACGTAAGGTCTCCTCATAACTAACAAAACGAGCCCAAACTCAGCACACCTATTACTATTACTACTCTTCGAGGAGTTCCAGTAGCATTGACTGAAGTACACCTTGAGGCCTCCATAAAGTTCAAGACGTATAAATATATTTATATGTAAATCCTGCAGTACTTTCAGCGAAACAAAATATTGTAGTATAAGTCTGTGATTATAAAAATAATAATAATATCTTACCTTGGCCAAGTATGTATCAAATTTGGTTTTTGGAATATTTTGTATTTCTACAGCGATCGATATTTTTCTGTACGAACCGCTGTAAACAAATGACCACTAACGACGGCGGCTGAGCTAAGAGTAAAAAAGTACTTTGTGGCCCGGAGTGATGCATTACAGTACGATTACGACAACAATTACGTACGTACGATTAATACAACGCTGCTCAAAACACCGAAAATTTTTTGATTTAAATGTATTCAACAGCTCACTCATTGTGTGCTGTTGAATAACAGTTGGTGAAGATTTGAAAACAAAAGTTTATCGTTTCATGGTCAGAAAGGGCAGAGATGGGAAGTTACATTAAGCCAGTAATGTTACTTTGGCCTCCACATGAGATGCCAAAGTAACATTACTGTGTGTGCCTGTCCCATGCTTACTTTGAGGGTGAGTTGTTACACATGTGTCAGAAATAGCTAACGTAGTGCTCCTTTATGAAAGAGTAATATTGAGATACGCTAACGTTGTGTCTCTTTCTCAAAAGTACGAGTAGAAGGCGGAAAAGTTAACGTCGTGTCTCTGTCGCGTCGAGCTTAAGTTATGCTAACGTCGATGACTTAAGTAGATGTTAAGTTATACCAACGTAGTGTCTATGATTTAATGGGTTATTATTTTATTATGTTATGCTAACGTCGTGCCGATGACTTAATGAGATATTATTTTATTAAGTTACCTATGCTAACGTCGCGCCGTAAATGTGATTTAATCAGTTATTTTGTTAAGTTATGCAAACCCAGTGCCTATGACTTAATTAGTTATTACTAACCGACTTCAACGTTGTTAACGAGAGACTTGTGGACGATAAATCCGACACCTCCTTGGGACAGATGGTCGCCCTCCCGGTGATAGAGCAAGTTGCCGGATTCGAGGATTACCGTGTCCTCCCCCTCTCTTCGGACTTCGGATAATCCTATAATATGCCAGCGCAACTTGTCTATCTCTTCTTCCAGCTTCACAATCTTCTCGTCAGTCCTCAGGGTGCGTGCGTTGTACGTTGCCAGATCGAGTCGTCTAAGGTGGCAACCGAACCTCCACCGGAGATTCTTAGCACCCCCTGACTTACGGAACTGAGACGTGGTCCTTCACTGCTGGCCGTATGAGAAAGCTCAAGGTCGCTCAGCGAGCTATGGAGAGGACTATGCTCGGAGTTTCTCTGCGTGATAAACTTAGGAATGAGGATATCCGCAGTAGAACCAGAGTGACCGACATAGCCCAACGGATTAGTAAGCTGAAGTGGCAGTGGGCCGGCCATATAGCTCGAAGAACCGACAACCGATGGGGAAGAAAGGTTCTCGAGTGGCAGCCTCGTACCGGTAGGCGAAGTGTAGGGCGTCCCCCCACGAGATGGAGTGACGACCTGGTAAGACATGCAGGAAGTCGATGGATGCAGGTGGCTCAGGACCGTGTTTTGTGGCATTCTTTGGGGGAGGTCTATGTTCAGCAGTGGACTTGTGAAGGGCTGTAATGATGATGATGAACCGACTTCAAAATGGAGGAGGTTCTCAATTGGACTGCCTTTTTTTCTAGGTGACTGATTTTGATGGTTCTATTTTTGTTTGAAAGCTGGTGCTTATCATATGGTCTCATATAAATTTGATTAAGATCTGACCAGTATATTATTTATATATATATATATAAATATATATATATATATATATATATATATATAAATATATATATATATATATATATATATATATAGTTACGCGATAGTAGTGCTTATAACTTGCTCAGACGATACTTTGTTCTAACGTAGAACCATTGCCAAGCACGTCACCTATGACTTACGCGGTGCCTGCACTCCCCATGTCGTTGACGGAGACTAATATTTAAAACTAAAAGGAACCAGAGGAAGGACTTCTATCAGGAGAGGCCGTGTTGGGAATGAGGGTAAAAAAATAAAAGGAAATAGGAAGAAATGAACGTAGAACAGTAATCTCCCACTTGTTTTAGCAGTATAAATTATCGCACAGACAACTAAGAGGCATCAGTCTGTAATTCTAAGAGTCCCACTGTAGTTACTATGCAAGTTGGGGTATTCCACTAGTGTAGGCAAGGGTGGTGCTGAGAGGTTGCCCTGTGTACATTAAGATGGATAGTGATGCTGTTGGTTTTCATACTTTGGTGTTATCATGGGTCCTGATAGTAAGTAGGGTTTGTTACCGAGTAGTGTTCTTTTATATAATATTTTAAAAAAATTGGCAATATATGAAATGTGGATAGAGAGGAAGAGTTTTGTAAACGAAACTTAAGTGTGGAGATTGTATTGCAGTTTTGCATTCTCATCATAATGATGTCAAATTGTAATATGTTTATTCATATCTCTATAAAAATAAAAGAGGTTAAATTTACCCATCAAAAGACGTGATGGATGTATGTTTATTTTGTGAAACAATATTATGAGTAAATACGAGTATAAAGATGAGTAAATTAATTATTTTTATAAAAACAAATTACAATTTATTAAAAAAAAACGTTTCTTCTAGAATTTTCTCCTGTATCGCAGGGGCAGTTTACATATATAGATTTCACAAGTACAAACATCCAGATGAAAAAAAAATATAGACCATACAAATACTTGTTCAGTGCTGGAATATAACACGTGGTCCTTAGCGCTGCAACGCATCGCTAAGCCACTGGCGCCACGGAGCCGTCAATTAATTGTCACCAGGATATTAAATAATTTCTAGTATTTTTGTTTTGTTACTCTAAATAATTATAACTTACTCCGTGCGTACATAAGTACCCACACACGTTTTTTTAATGATATCAAGTACCGTAATAGGTTGGTTTAAAATTTTTCCTCTAGCCTATAGATTGTGAACCCTCGCTCAACGATGTAAATAATACGTTTTTTCATAGAATAATGGTGACATTCGAGCGCAAATTCCACCTATTGGTAAGTGGATGCTGTGATCAATATATATCTAAACATATCAATTAATAATAAAAATGCAGATGAGTTGTCACCACCGAGGAGTAAAATGGAATGCCTCGTTTATAGTAGAAGGATTTTCCGGTTCTTTAGCATTAAGCTGCTGTTTTTAGTTGTTATTCTGTGAGGGTGTGGTTCTTTCCCTGTACATGCCCACACATGCTTTAACTATGATATAGCAGCAGCATGGCTCCACCGATTAATAAATAATAGTAGTTCCGACTCCATAAATACCACCCTACAGTTGTCTGTAACTTCAATTCAATTCAATTCAATTTATTTATTGCCAGAATGTAGTGCATAATATTGTGATGTTGTTAGTTAATAATGAAACCTTATATTCTACATGATAATGGTTCGCATATCAGTAAAGTACGTTTTATGATAGGTCTTCCCTTATTCCTTAGGAGGTTATAGGACAAATTTGCTACGTTGTTTCTGTGTGTATTACCCAAATTCATATAATATCTTGTATGTATGGTGAGTATAGAGAACCGGAGAACCTTTTAGAAATGAAACTTTCCATCTTAGTCCCCAGGGGTGAAAACGCATCTGCAATTTGATGCTTAATCGAAGATAAATTTATGTCTATTAGACCACAGAATCAACTTACCATCAGGTGGAATGTGTGGTCGTTTGTCAACCTTATTGTATAAAAAAATCTTTTTTATTTTATTTTATTAGATGTGCAGTTTTCTCGCACCGCTGAGCACGTAAATAAGTTCTTGAAATTGCAATCAAATCATTGATGCCGACGGGGACTGAAATCTGCTCTTCTTGCCTTTATTTCCGTATATATTATATAAAAAAAGCTATACAAAGTAAATTTGCAGCATATAATATAATATATCTAACACCTGGGTGCAGGCCTCCTTATTGAAAGGGTTTTAGAGTAAGAAAATGTCCGCCGTGCCGAAGCAAACGTGTTGGCGGATATCAAAATATTTTTATTTTTTATATTACAGACATGCAGGTTTCCTTACGACGTTTTGTGTGCATCGCCGAGCATGTAGTAAATAGCGCTTAAAATTACAATTAGCATATTTTTGTGTACCGGTGTGGATCGAACCCAGATTGCTCGCATACTGTGAAATAAATATATTTATGTAGGTAATAAAAATGTATAAATAAATTAAAGTAAGTATTACACACCACACTCAAATCATGCCACAAATCATTCCACACTCAACACAACGTAAACTGAACGTCAAAATAACTCATATCCCTTACGGTTTCGATAAGTCACTTGAGTGACAAGAAAATAGCTGTGTGCACAATGAAGAGCTATTTGAGCGTGAAATTGAATACGTCCACTGGATTTGTCGCGAAATATAAATAACATAACATGCATTTCGATTTTGTCAAGGTGTTAGAGCTTTGTAATAGAACTACGTATTTCTTATTTATATAATTTGAAATAAAGAACATTATATAAATAATGTAAAAATAAAACTTGATAAACTTATTTAAATATTCCAAAAATTTAACCACAAAGTCACCTTTTAGCTGTATCAAAAAATTATAACTTATTTAATATGCTAACAAATAACGTGTTGATGATTTAAATCATAATGAATCAACATGTATGAGTGAGAGATTTAAAAAAATTGAGTACGTGAGAATGAGAAGTCCATTAGCGGAGATGGAAATGGACATAATATTAACCCTTAACTGGTAGACATATTTTTATCCCGTAAACGGTATACATGGGTCTTATTTGACAGAGTTATATTATCTTGTGTATAAATTGATGTGGTAATTTTTATGAAGTTTTTTCTTATTTACGCTTATTTATCTTATTTATTTATAAAAACAAAGTTTAAAATTGTATGATGCTAAGGTTAATCACATAATAAAACTCAAATGTTCACGAAGGCACACTTTTATTTTTGAATAAAACATAAACACATTAATTTAATTTTTTTCCTGACTAAGTCTTTTAAACTCAAAAAAATACCTCTACAAAACTAAAATTAAGAGTTCTGGAAAAATCAAATCACTTCATTTATCCCACCATAAACAAAAAAAAAGTAACAATCATCATTTCTGATCAAATTTCCGACTTAAAGAACTGCAATATTCTTACTTTCGAAAACAATATTTATTAAATTAATAAAACATATAAAGTTACATACAATTTTCACATGTTTCGAGCATAATACATTGGACTTTACATACATATGTATCATATTTTGAATAAATAATGTTAGTTTTATTGTACTTTTTCGATGGGTAAATCTGACAACGTTTTCGTTTTCTGTCTCGGGCCACTAACTGGGTCTGATCTTAAGATGTCGAGTTCGTCAGTAAACAGGATTGTCCATGCTTGCAGTGGAGATGTAGGCTTGTTTCCACGTGCTTCCACTGCCAAGCCAGGTAATTGGGTAACAATGTTTTCACGTCGAGTTCTCGAAGAAGATGGAGGCGTCTTCGACCGATTTAAACGGATCACGTCCATACCAGTAATCTCTGGATAAACCACGTGATCGTGATGGTGGTGGTGGTGGTAGTAGTTCATCCTGAATGAGCTCATCAATTTATGGAACCATCTCTCCAAAACTTATTGCAGCATCGAAACGTGATGACTCATCCAAGTTATCCTCCAATTCACTTATTTCAGACACTGAGTCGAGATCACTATGTTCGGAGCAGTTATCGCCATATTCCGAGTTACTGTTACACTCATCAAGCTATTCCCCTATTTTCAAATTTCGCTTTCGAAACAAAAAGTTACACTTAAGGTATACACGAGTCAAATCTGACCCAAGGGTGTACGTAGTTCCGAAAATTCACGACGAAACTAGACACGGGTGCACTTACGTCGTAGCCTTCTGTGCGACTGAAGAATATCGGGCGCAGTGTGAGTGAATATCGAACTAATGTAGATTTATGACCGGTCAAAGGTTAGTCCGGGTTTTTTTGACCCACGTATATCAGTTAAGGGTTAAGCCTGCTTTAAAACATTTTAATTATGAAATCAGTGCCAAGCAAAAGGGTATTTATAACCACTTAATTTATGATTAAATTATTAAATACCTCCCTAAATTTAAACGGTTTAATATGCCTCAATGTGCTAAGATCTCCTTTAATTCTAAGAGAATTTCGGAACATAGAGTAGAGGAGAGCATACTGCTGAACTGAATACGACTCATGACGTCAAAATATTTATATAGTATATAGGTTTCATTACTATGTTTCCCTCCAGAGCCGCGTACGTGTTAAATCAACAATGAAAATTACATTTAATATAGTTAACAAGCAAGGACAACAACCGACATAGTCCAACGGATTAGTAAGACAATAATGGGCCGGCCGTATAGCTCGAAGAAATGACAATCGATGGGGAAGAAAGGTTCTCAAATAGCAGCCTCGTACCGGCAGGTAAAGTGTAGGGCGTCCCCCCACTAGATGGAGTGATAACCTGGTAAGACATGCAGGAAGTCGATGGATGCAGGTGGCTCAGGACCGTCCTTTGTGGTATTTCTTGGTGGAAACCTGTGTTGAGCAGTGGACTAGTGAAGGGCTGTAATGATGAACAAGCAATGCTGACTGGGATCCATTTTGGGTTCTTACATTTATGAAATTCAAGGCAAGCATTTAAAATTAAAGTTGAAACAAGAAAATATTATTTTCCCATCAACTAAATTAAATTATGTAACTGCTGTACATAAATAAGATTTATAAGTTTTTCTGTATTCGTTCAATTGAAAATTTAAATAATAGAAGTTAAAAATATACAAGATCAATGGATCTGAAGCAGTGTGAACAAGACAATTTTGTGTACATTTAAGTTATTAAGTCGTTTAGTATATCTTAGTAACTGTTTCTTGTTTACACTAAAACTATTATAAATCCGACTCGAATGGTACCAAAAATATAATAGTTTAGCGGTGGCATGCGACTCAAAGGAACCATTAAATTATGGTTGTGCGGCGTGGTTCAATGGAAGCAAAACAAAATGGAGGAGAACGCCGCGTGTATACTATATACTTTAGACAATAGTCCCTTGCGTAAAATTGATTAAATTCGTTGGCTGGCACGAAAGGATGATGAGCTGCTGAGGAATAAGGAACAATAATTAAAATAGCTCATAAGAAAAGGAATGAACAGCACAATACCTTGACAACGGGTGGCATATCTTGTATCTTCGACTGCTGCTGGGCGCGCGAATTATGATAATACTTGAACTCTTCCTGATAAATTCGTATGCACCAAAACAAACTTTCAGCGATGAAATAACTTTTAAGACAACAATTTTTTCTTGCAATTTGCGTCGATAACTATACTGTCGGACGGCCGCCTGACGCGGCGATCCAATTTACTCCCTGTATGTGTAGGAAAAGGAGTTAGGAGAAGAATGTTTTGCCAGTCAAACATTAACCAATACCCCCTAAACTAACCGAGCCGCAACCATCCATGCTGACATATATTTACATTTATTTAACTATTTATTTGCAAATTTATTAAGTTGCGTACATAACATATATTTTTTGCCCCATGCTACATTTTGCAGTATTAAGCTGCCACTTGAAAACCATCCTTACCCATTGGTTGCCCATTATAACCAGTCATCGTCTTACTGTTCTGATACGGTCAGCAGTAAATATTCACGACTTTAAAATAATGCGTTTATAATTTATATTGTAAAAATTATAGACAATACACATTATACCTGTTGGATATTGATATATTTAGGGAGTGACAAGGGCGATACGTCAATTAGACAAGCTAGTTAATTGCACACTGGTTTAATGAGACAGCGATCGTGCAGTGGGGGACGCAGCCCGCACACCCTTACACACATAGACATACACAACATCCCTCCACCTTATAGCTAACATAATATACAAAATTAATAAGTACATATAAAATATGAAAACATTTTTCAAGCTATGACAACATAAATCATGTAGGGAAACGTCAGCCTATAATAATCTATTAATAATAGCTGTGGAATTATAAGAAGAATTCATATTATAACATTCAACCCATTTACTGTAAGCGTCTACAATAACCAAATACATAAAATTGTTGAATGGACCGAGAAAATCAAGATGGACCCGATGAAATGGATGCGATGGCAAGAGCCAGGGAGCGAGGGGGGGTTCCTTACCTTTGTATCAACTCTTGAAGTAATGCGGGAATCACTACTTTATGACCGCGCATTAAGACAACATTTTCAGAAGATAGTTGATATTTACAATAGTAAAAAGATTTTGAATCTAAATCATTATGTTTTCTTGGCCACTGTTGTAAAACGTAATGCTTAACGTGACAACAGAACCATGTCGTTGATCGTCTCGCGCTGTTAATCTCTCAGCGTCACCGGCAGACCACCCTCTACTGCGAAATTAACATAGGCAGCGCGATCTTCGCACGCCGCGAGTTTGTCTAACGTACTAGCTAACGTCATCGTCGACTTGAGGCGATATATACGATTTTGTAATTATAGGCCGCAGTAACAACATTGCATATCGCTGTAGTCGGTTAGCGGACACCTCGGGAATGCCTTTATGTGGCTCAAATATACTCAACTGAGGCTTATGGTCTGTTCGTAGAGTGAAAGGCGTGGATCGACCATATAAATACTGATCAAAATGTCTTACCTCATAAATAATGGCCGTTGCCTCTTTCTGGATTTGTGGGTACTTCTTTTCAGCAGGTACTTTTTGTAAGCGTTCGCGAGGCGTAAAATATGGATCTTTCTAACCGGTCGTCGCCTATCTGAGACAATACGTACAGCCCCTAAACCTGTTGGAGATGCGTCAACTGTTAATATTAACTTGGCATTTGGGTGCGTTAAAATTTTGTTAAAAATAGTTGTGTGAGTAAAATTAAAAAGAACGCGGTGTGTATTTATCCATGTGATTTTCTGTGATTTACGACTAAACACGAACTGATTGTAGGCCATACATAAATCAATTTTACTAACCTGTACGCCATTGTGTAATTTTGCCAATAAATCGTTTACTGTGGGTAAAGTATAATGGTCTACTGAAATATACACCACACCACAGAACATGTTATTTTTTTATTATTTAGAAATAATTTATAATTTTGTGTTTAATTTTATGCTAGTAGTATTATGGACTATAAGGATGAAACATACGCGTCCTTATAATATCGATATCAATTTAAAAAATGTTTAAATTTTGTCTCTCTTTCTTCACTAAATGACAAATGAAAGAAACAGGTATACAGATTAATAGTACTTAATTTATATCAGCGATAATTAACGAGTTTATGTAAAGCTATTAGATGTTTAATTTTTATTTATGATTTCAATTTTTATTTTAAACCAGCTTAGTGGGTATGTGTTGTAAAACATTTTTTATCAGAAACATTCGTGAGTGTACAGTGTGCACATAACAACTTACCAAAGTTTACGATAATAATATTATTGGTATATAAATGCATAGAAACCGGAGGAACGATTCAGCAAACATTCATGCTCAGCTATCGATTATTGAAGCACTAATCTACTCACATAAAAATAATGAATTAATTTTTTTTTGTTTTTTTAATAATTGCGCACACACAGTAGTTTAATAGTTAAGACTGCGAAATCATGACTTGTAGTACCAGCATTTTAAACTAAATTGGAATTGTAAACGAAAGTATTATGAGTGTTATTAGCATTGCTAGTATTCTTATTTTAGAGAATTTTGCCGGATTTATGGCATTTAAAAGTGTGAAAATGAAAAGACCTGTTACAAATTCATTCCGTTTTACGTAAAGAAATAAAGTTTTATTGTGATGAGAACTTTACGTACTAAGTGGACGCACATAAAGTAATCTAAGCATTTTACGACTCCCACATAAAATTTACGTTGTAAGTATGAAATCTCTGGCTAAGCGATGTAAGTTGGCTTCTTTTTAGTCCGTACAGGTTACATACTGGTTTTCTTTTTAATTATTCTAGGGTCACAAGTGAGCATACAGTCCACCTGATGGTAAGTAGTTGCTGTGGCCCATAGACATCTACATCTATAACTTTTTGCCAATAAAATAATAATGGAATGCCTCTTTTTCAGTGAAAAGGGTATCCGGTTCTCTACACTCACCAGACGAAACACAGCAGCGTTAAGCTGCTATTTTACGCTGGTATTCTATGAGAGCGTGGTCCTACCCCGGTCGAGCCGAACCATCGTGCTACGATTATATTATTAATATAGCTGTAACTGTATAAAAAAGTTCGCATTGGAACACGAAATATAGAAATAGATTTAAAATTTAAAATGTCTAGTTTTAAATATCTAAAAGTCTAGATATCTAATACATGTAGTGTACCATCCGAATTTACAAATAGGGCACTAGCGACCAACTTGTGATGAAAGTCCTTAGTCTAGTGTAGTAAGAAATACTCAGTAGCAGCCTGGAAACAAGTTGGTGGTGTTTTGTCTCCGTGGCTTGGAAAGAACGTACGTTTATTGATCCTGCGTCTGATATCTCTCTGGTAGTGTCAGATGGTCTTTTCATCGCATACACTTACGCACTATAATCCTACAGTGCGCAGATGACTAGGCTCCTTTGAGATTGGACCCAAATCCCACACATTAGTGATAGAAAACAGCATAATATATTTTTAATTGGCACTGCTTTCACTACCACACAGGTTAATACCAGACCTGTTAAGACCATTTGTTGGTTACTAAAGTTTTTTCGGCGAGAATTAATGAAAACACAGGATTACTTAACTCATTACAAATTGCACCTCGTTTATTATTTTTGCTGATAAATGAAAATATGCTCGCCCGTCCTCCCTCGTGCTTAAGAAATCTGCGAGCCTCGGACCCACCACAAAACTTGCTTGCGGCGATAAGTGACGCCTATCACACATATTGTGATTTGCGACACTTAAGGCACGTTCGCTATAGCGAAATATTTTCACAGACTTTACCTACTGTAATTTGTAGGCATCTGCAATTTTTCATTGACTCTTTTAGTTAAACTAAATAGAAATCACATAGCTAAAGGTACTGCGTGTAACCCAGACAGACACCTTCGTAAAGAAGGAGAATTTCTTAAGTAAAGAAATAAGCTGTTAAAGACTAAGAGCTGAGCTAGTACAACTTCGACCAAGATATGAATCAACACATCCAAATCATCTGGACGGCTTTGGGGTAAAAGGTTCTTGTTCTTTCGTAAAGCGTAAAGGAAATCGGTGGAATAATTGGCCGGCGTATGTCTTTCCGTTCAATCACAATCTAGACTTCTTCAAGGCGAGAGTGAATAGGCCTTTGTTACGCTAAGATAGTGCAATTTACAATATAGGACTTAGCTCCAATTACCAACAGATGGGATTGTAGTCAAACACTGGTTTATAATTACCAAAATAGTTTAACAGCCTCATACAGGCAAGCGTCACGTACTTGTCGTGGGACTAACGATGATTGAATAAACTATGTATACGGATTTTATCGCGTTTAATTTACTTATTTTAATTCTCGACGTTTCGGGTGCTTTACAACAACCCATTGTCACGGGGGGAGTGAGATGTTTGACGTCCCGATGTTATTGTTAGCCCGGCTACAGTTTTTGAATATTAATTTTTGAGTTGGTGGTCTGATTCGTCGGGAATTAAAATAAGTAAATTAAACGCGATAAAATCCGTAAAAATAACTTTATTCATTGTGAAGTGTTCACGTAAATATAAAAAATCATTAATTAATGATGATAATGAAATTATACAACTACTTCGTCTCTTACCATTTGGTAGAGTATTAGTAAGCACTGCCTTGAAAAAGATAAGAGAACAAAAGTTTAGTATATGATAGAGATGATGTTTTTTTATTATTATTTATTACTTTTATTTAAAAGCCTTACAACGTGGTCTCCTTACACATATATTTTACAAACATAAATCGCATGTCAACAAACGTCCCAAACTAGAAAAATTATTTATAGTCCCATACAAACACTTGTTTCGTGCGTGATTTAAATCAGCGGCTTATAGCGCCACAGCCAAGGGCCTAGTTACTTACAAGACAATATCTTAGAATATCATCATCACGATTACGGCTACTCACTGGTTTTCTTCTGAACATAAGCCTTCTCTATTATTATAATAACAATGCGTAATATTAGATAGTTAATAGTTGAAAACTTAACACATACAAAATTGGACTAGAAAAAGAAAAAACCGAGTTTAATATTGTAAAAAGATTAATAAAAATCCACATAATACCTTGAGAGTTTGAGGCTTAAGCTCTGCAAACTTTGACTCAGCATCAACTTATGAAGCTTTTGTGTGGAAATTATTTTAATATTTTTAACTCCTTGAACTCTAAATTCTTTAACCCTTTTGAGTGGACTAAGAAATATCACCAATAGGAAGAATAAGTAATAATAAGTAATATCACAAGCTCCAATGTAGTCTAAATATTTACATTAAAAACTTCAACTATGAATTATACTTTATTTAATTAGCAAAAGAATAATTAAAATAAGCTCGGGGTTTCTCTGCGTGATAAACTTAGAAATGAGGATATCCGCAGTAGAACCAGAGTAACCGACGTAGCCCAACGGATTAGTAAGCTGAAGTGGCAGTGGGCCGGCAATATAGCTTGAAGAACCGACCACCGATGGGGAGGAAAGGTTCTCGAGTGGCAGCCTCTTACTGGTAGGCGAAATGTAGGGCGACCCCCTACTAGATGGAGTAATGACCTGGTAAGACATGCAGGAAGTCGATGGATGCAGGTGATTCAGCTCGTCATTCCTTGGGGGAGGCCTATTTTCGGCAGTGGAGTTATGAAAGGATGTAATGATATATCTTTATATTTAAAAATTACGTGTCACGTTGTTTGTCCGCGATGGACTCCTAAAGTACTGAACTGATTTCAAAGAAATTTTGCACACTGTGTGCATTTTGGTGCAACTTGAGAGATAGGATAGTTTTTATCCCGATTTTTAGCCTCAATTTTTTTATTTCTTGTCTCAGGAGTTTTTTTTAGTTGATTTTAGGATCTCGACTTTTTTGAAGTTGAATAAAAAAGAAAACACTGTGTAAACCATGAATAAAGCTTAACGAGCAAACGCATATATTCATGGCATAAATAAAAGGAGCTGCGTACTTATTTCGGTTTGAAAAGCTGCTTTTTATTTCCCGTACACGACCTTCCCCAAAAAAAAAACATATTTTGTGTTTGTGTTTAATATATTTACAAGTATTTTTAAAATCAAAACACATATATTTAAACAAATATGGTTAAAGCATGAATGAGTCGGCTCGAACGGGGAAGGACCACGCTTTCACACAATACCAACAGGAAATAACAGATGGTGACAAAGCATCCTCATTTTCATTGCCAATCGATGATGAATATTTTACTGTGGACTA
The DNA here is from genome assembly GCA_963668995.1 of Parnassius mnemosyne. Classification (NCBI taxonomy): domain Eukaryota; kingdom Metazoa; phylum Arthropoda; class Insecta; order Lepidoptera; family Papilionidae; genus Parnassius; species Parnassius mnemosyne. The sequence continues at coordinate 17,605,552 of CAVLGL010000084.1, read as the reverse complement.
TACTATCCTCTTACCATTCGATGCACCGTGTGCCCATTTGTCAGCCTTATTCTATAAAAAAACTAAAGTTCAGCCCTCTCAGAAATAGAACGTGATCCTAATGATGAGCCGTCTGCAAAAAATCTATGCCGAGCCCTGGCTTAGTATAGGTTTTTGCAGACGGCTGCTTTCATTAGTAAGATATTGCAATTGAAATCGTCCGTTATTATAATTTACAAACTTATGAAAATAAAATGAAGCCGATATGAAGTCAAATAATTTCAATTATTTTTTCGTGATGAGGGAATTATTGAGTAAAGAAATTTATTGACATTTTTGCAATGTGCATTAATTTTGTTAAATCAGTGACAAAATGACAGAGCATAATTTGTGTACCTACTCGTATACTTATTTTCGTATTCATTTTGTCTATTCATTTTAATGATTAAGATTATATATTTTGTTACAGATAAAAAACACTATTTATATTTCGTTAATGAAAATATTTTGATAAGACTTGATCGGATGTAGTATTAAATAAACATTAATTACTCAACAATGACGACTTAATGGATTTCTTATATTTACGCAAACACTACACATACAATAAAGCTACTTTTATGGATTTTGTCGCATTCAATTCTATTTATTTTTATTTCCTGACTTTCAGTCCCCGTGCTCATGAGGGCAAGTCGTCGGAAATAAGAAACATTTAAATAAAACATAATAACATCCGTTAAATTATTTTATTCAACGTTTTATTATAACTATGCTAGAGTGAACCTCAAAGATAGCCTAAAATCGAATCACGTGTTGTGTTATTTTTATATTTACAACGAATCTGGTGGACGCGTTCAATTTCACGCCCAAATAGCCCGTCATTGTTCGGTCAGCTATTTCTGTCACCTAAGTAACTTATTGAAATCTACGGTGGGCAAAGTATTTTTACGTTTTCGAAGATTAAAATAGTAGCAAATAGTACATTCATTTTATATTATTATAATATTATTATTACATAAAGTTATTGTAATTAATTTTTCTTAGATTAGTTATTATATATTATACAAACTATTATATTTAACTTCACCAAGAAGTGGGAGTCTCTTACCCCTACCTTTTCATTGCTATGAGTCTGTGTGAGTAGGTACCATACTTTTAACTATTTCTGCAGCTAAATAGAAGTGCTCGGTAGGGTGTCGGATATTCCTTCTAAGTCCTCAGAGGTGACGACAAATCTGTAGCCTTCTTTGTTTAAAGTTAGCTGCAGATGTCCATGGACTGCAGCAGCTACTTAATATCCGGTGTAATGTACATTCGTTTGTCACTTCTGTTTTATAAAAAAAATATTATATCAGTCTCGTGAGCAATGAAAACGGATCCTTATTGAAACCTTAAATCCTCCAAAAATATGAATGAGAACTTAATATAATTAAAAATTAAAAATTTTGTACAGCCGACTTCAATATAAGCGACTTCAATATAGGTTATTTAAGAATAACTCAATAACCATTAGTCTGATCTTGATCAACTTCATATGGGACTACGCGAGAACTATCAGCTTTCATATAAAAAAAGAATCATCGGTTCGCCCAGTACAAAGTTATGAGGTAACACACATAAAAAAAAACATACAATCGAATTGAGTACCGTCTCCTTTTTGGATGTCGGCAGAAAATAGATGTGAAGAATTGTAGGTGAAAGTGAGTTTGTCTGCGTATACATTTGTAGCATTTTGTCACAACTATAAATTATGGCCTACGATTATTCTACAGTTGCTGACGTTCTCGAAAGTCCTTTAGCAGGACGTTTTCGTATCAATAATGATAAACCCACAATCGGGGTAAGCAACGTACGTCCAAGGAGTTTAAGAGTAGTGAAGAATTCAATTCAATGTTTATATTATTGTTTTGTTATACAATCGAAACAAATTCTATGAGAAAGAATTATTTATACTTCATAGCACTTCAGGAAATTAAAGATTGGTTATAATTTTTTTGCTTTTACTGTATAGCCACTACAACTAGCCCTTGGGGCCGATTTACAGTTCCATTAGTACAGTAGCGAGTTAACTTGCGATCCTGGCAAGATAGCGTTTGAACGGCAATCAGTGAGTTAAGTAGCAAATTAACAATTGATTTGAACGGGATAGCCGCCTAGTCTAGTTTTCGGTGAGTCAAAAGGTCGGAGTCGGAAAGTTCGGTCGGAGAGTTCGGTGGCAAAACCCGCTCTACACTAACACTGTACGGGGATCACATAATGACTTATTATATTTACGCGAACACTACACATTTAAATAAAACTAATTTTACGGATTTTATCGCGTATATTAACTTATTTTACATTCCCGACGTTTCAAGCACTTTACAGCACCCATGGTCACGGAAGGGGGGGGGGGACTGAGGTGTATGACGTCCCAATGTCATAGTTAACCACGGCTACCTCCAGATTAAAAATTATTAATTTTTGTTCCGATCTACGCAGTATGAACTTACAGTATCATGAAGTCTTGCAGTTGTATGCTTGGGTTGGGATTTAATTTTATTAATTATGGGATCCCAAGCAGATGGTAGCACCCAGCCATCTTCTCTATTGAAATTAGGATGTTTTTTGATTTCAGTAGCCTCAGACAGACCGACTCATTGAACACGTTCATATGGCCACAGATTTCTTGCTACAACAGATCCCATCCGCAGAGATCGTGAAACTTGGCGATTTTAACGCCCATCACGCTGAATGGCTCGGTTCACGTTTAACCGATAATGCGGGGAGATCTGTTCATGACTTTTCCTTGGCATATGGTCTAACACAACTGGTTACTTCGCCTACGCGGATTCCAGATGTGAAGGGTCACACACCTTACCTGTTGGACCTTCTGCTGGCGTCTCATCCGGACGGATATCAGGTTTCCGTCGATGCCCCTCTCGGCTCTTCGGACCATTGTCTTGTCCAGAGTGTGGTGCCACTCACGCTCCCCTCTCGATTGCGTTATGCAGGCTGCCACCGTGATTAGAATTACTGGTAAGCAGATTGAAACGGAATGCGGTCTTTTTTTGCATCCTACCCATGAGGGGCGGGTTTGCTTTTTGCCGAATGATCTCAGCGCTGTTGCCGACTCTGTCACTGATGTGGCGCTACAGGGTGTGGAACTATTTATTACATTGGGTTAGGTTTAGAATCAATTCGCCTGAATTTGAGGAGTCTGTTACTGTGGGGAGGGTCAAGGGGCTTATCTTAAGCGCTCCCATGCAATTTTCGCTGCCGGAGTAGCGTTGAAATATTTAATATAATTTTCTAAAAATATTCATTAATCACTAATTAATTCTTCTTCTTTCTTAGTTTTATGGCCCCTCTTTTTAGAATTCTGAATACCTGAAACGGAACTTTTGACATTGACAGTAATCAGTAACAGATATACTCGACCAAAGAGAATATAATCACTACGTTTATACTCGATTTCGCGACTCGCGTCATAAGCGTCATTCCGTTGCTTCTGAGTTTACGTGAATACGACTTCGCTACCCCTCTGGAGACCGATTGCTTGCTATTTTAAGACGTTTTTGGAAATGATGGAAGTTATAAAATATGTTTACTTATTAAGTTAATCATAAAAGTTAACATTTTGGTGTTTTATTTGGTGCAAGAGCGAGCGAAGCGAGCTCAGAACTTGGGGCACCTCGACTCGAGCAGGTTAGGTTAGAAGGGAATGGCGGGGTCGAGTGAGCGAGCGAAGCGAGCGAACAGACCCCTCCATCCCCTTGGTGGTTATTTTTTTATAAACTATGCAGAAATAGGACCGAGCTTCCCTCGACTGCGCCACGTTGAGTGGCGTTGGGATACCCTCCCCCAAATCTCTGCCCCCACAAATCAGATTAATGTTATCAAAAACATTACGAAAACATAACCTAAAAATGAGATTATTAAAAATTTATAAAAAAAACTAAGCACGTCCGGCAGGAAATGGAAGTGGGGGTGACTCTACAACTCCCCTCCCCCTCCCACCACCACCCCCCACTCCCAAATTCAGGTGACTTAATTCTAAACCTTACCCATTACATCATCTGTGGTACACGTCGGAGGCAGATTTCAGCTTTGGTTCGGTCGCTCCTGTAAGACTGCATTACGCAGTAAGCAGGAGTGTTATCAGGCTTGGTCTGAGGCTTCAACGCTTCGGGATGTAAACACCAGCATGCTTAAAAATAAATATAATTTCGCCTCCGGGTCTTTCAAAAGAGTTATTGCCAAGTATAAGCACATTGGCAAAATTGGCGAGAAACTAGCTCGCCATCCTTCGGGAACGCGCATATTCTAGTCTCTCGCCAAGACTGTTCAAGGGAATTTCTGTATGCCGTCATAAACATCTCTGCACAAAGACGACGACTAACTGGCCCATGCCACAAAATAGAAAGAAGACCTTTTAGGCTCCCTTTTTGCGTCGAGCTCGACGCTCGATAACGGGGGAAACACACCACTATCGATGTGAGTGCTCCATGCCTGATGTGTGATTCACACAGCGCTCAGTACGCAAAGCACTCCTTTTTATGGACATATACTAGTAGAGTGAGCCTGACGAAATCCCGTCAATTGTGCTAGTAGCTTGTAGTTGTAGGGACGTGAGCGTGAGTTGGTACCGGTGCTAACGCGTCTTTTTCGATATTCCTACTTCCTAGAAGTTGTCCCAAACTCATGAAAGAAAGATTTCGGCAACTCGATCCCTAAAAAAGATAACCGCTCTGATTCATTTAACTACAGGTCTATCGCAATCACCTCCTTGTTCTTGAAAATAATGGAATCCATTATTAACTGCCAGTTCATGCGATAACTTGAAGAGCACCAGCTGATTAGTGATCGCCCGTACGGTTTCCCTCGCTGTCGCTCATCTGGTGTTCTTCTTGTTTACCTAACACATAGATAGTCCAAGGGGTAGGCATTGGCCGTTAGTTTGGACATATCGAAGGCCTTTGATCGAGTCTGGCACAAAGCGCTACTATATACTATACGCTATAGACTATGAATATTTATTATTTGCATAAATGAAATGTTTCACAATATATAGACTAAGAGCCAGGTCTTTGTACATTACAAATATAAAAATAAAGTAAAACAGTTTTGCGGTGTGGACAATATTTTAACTTGAAAAGAAGTTCAGCTCAATAAATATAGCGCTAAATCGCAATTGTCACTGTGAGAAAATAAATGGTAACTTAAAAGAGATACCAAAAGCAATATTTCTTTTGCCATACAGCTACTATTTTGAAATGGTTTGCTTTTTTGTCAGTAAATACGAACAATGCAGCTTCTTCGGCAATAAAAATTTATTTACAATAAATAATTGTAAAAATATTTTTTTAATAAGAAGACAAAGTCTTCAAGTCAAAAACTTCAATGAACTAAAAATAATTAAATAAATTCCACAATAAACTGAAGTCAGTATTAAGACATTTTTAGGCAATTATAATTATTCTTTTAGCGTGAAATACACTCCTTACTCCTCTTTTTATAGTATAATTTTTTGTATTTATGCTAAGCGGTGTTACTGTCGCAACCTGTGAACCGATTTAAATATTTATTTTTATTCATTATAACTGTTTTATCGATAATCTAGTTAATATCTCGAGCTTGTGATATTACTTAGACCACTCAAAAAGTTAGACACTAGCTTCTAATCGTACGAGTTCGTGGTCAAAGGTGTCGAAACAAGCTGTGTCTATATTTATAGAAAAACTAGCTGACCCGGCAAACTTCGTACCGCCTAACAGTTGATTCTTTTATTTTTATTTTTTTAATACTTCTTCTGCTATTCGGGACACCGGGTCAGCTAGTATGATAAAAAAAGGAAAAAGAAAGTTGATAAGTCAACAATTACGTTATGACAAAAAATAAAAATTATAAAACACTATTGACAAATATTGCCATTAATATTTATACGATACTAACGTTACTCAATTGTTTTGCTTTCCCGAAACCCCTTCACTAACATTTAAACTTTATGGTTTGGTATTTGTTCGCGTCAAACGCTAATTTAAAGAATCGACGCCAGGGGGCGCGCAGCGCGGTGATTTCCTACAAGTTGACGTTCGCGCGAGATCGGATTGGTTGCTAGCGGGGCGAATCGGAAGTGATACATTATAGTGCAGTCACTAGCACGGCGTGGTGTCGTCCCGTATAACCTCTAATTAGTGACGGTTTTGTTAGCAAATTTATGCAACGACGAGGAGTTTGTGGAGTCTAGAAAAATAGACGCCGGGTCGATTAATTGTTTGGAAGTTAATATTTAATTGTACCGTCGCGTTAAGTGCCTTTTGTGTGTTGTCTATGTAGTTAGTTTGCGTGTCAGCTAGGCTGATTTTGAATCTTAATGCGGGTGTGGTATATAATATCGTACGAAGGAATTTAGTCCGGTTGTAACGCTGAACTTTGTGACTCGAGAAGAGATCGCGTTCTTGTTCATGGTTATAATCTTGCTGCTACGTGAAACGGAAGTGAACTTTGATCCACCGTTTATTAGTCGTGCCGTGTGCTACTTTTTTAATTACGATTAACGGGGATTTAGTTGAGTTTGAAGTTAATTAAATGAATAATAAAGTTGATGGATTGAAATAGTGTACAATAAAGTTGATAAACTGAAATAGTGAAGTGACGTCAGACTTGAGGTCGGATAAAGTGAACTCCCACTTTTGGAGAGAAGCAACGCTGGATCTTCGGTCTGATTTCAACGGTTAAGTCAGGTCAAACATTATACACACTACTATACGCCACTTACATGCACCTACACCTACCTCGGCCTGACCGAGCCTTGGGGCTGTCTTAGCTTCGGAACCAGGTACTATTTATTTACCTAGCCTTATGTCTATTGTGTAGGTCAAGTCTCCATAGGCAATTTGAGACCCACCCTTAGTTGTCCGTCGAATCTACAGCTGTATGGGCCCCTGTATGGTTGATCTTTGTCGGGGCAGCTAGGGGCGTGTAAATTTTGGTAGCAGAAGCGTGGTTGATTATTTCTACAATCACGCCCGGCCATAATACGTAATAATAAAAATATTTTCCTTTGTTGTTTGCTTCCTTTGTTTGTTAGCGGATAGGTGGGTAGATTTAGGTACCACGCCCGTTAGGCGCAAGCAGGAGTTTGTTAGGGCTAGGCACGCGTCAGGTATTTTGAGTAAGTAGATAATTATCGTTGTCGTATAATTATAGTAGATTAATTGTCGAAGGGTCGGTCGCTACCACGAGGCATCTTTGCTGATCGACTGTAGTGTGTACCTTTATTTGTAGTGTAATTTGTATTTAATTTAATAAATAGTAATTTGTAATTGTATAATTGTATTTAACATGATTTGATAGTAATTGTATTTGTTATTTGCTAATTTGATTTGTATTTGTGCCGTGTAGTATTTATATTCAGTAGAGATGCCATCGCACAAGCAACCGGCGCTTCGCCTGCGGGCGGAGCTGCGCTGGGCCCCGAACGCCCATATTTTGATAGGTCGATCTGATCGGGTTCATAGTTTAAGGAAGCGGCACGAGCAGGTCGATGCACGAAGGGCTGTAGTGGAGGAGGCTTACGCTGAGCTCGAGGCCTCGGATGCGGAAAAGGGAGTCCTGGAATCATGCCTCGCGGACTACGAGAAGGTTTTTTCGCTCACGGACGATTTGATCGAGGCGGGGGCCAAGTATGCTAAGGAAGCGCGTGAAGCTCTGATGAGTGGCCTTTTTTTTTTTTTTTTTTTATAGGAGAGGGGGCAAACGAGCATGCGGCTCACCTGATGGTAAGTGACTACCGCCGCCCATGAACAACCGCAACACCAGGGGAATTGCAGATGCGTTGCCGGCCTTTTAAAAAGGAGTAGGCTCTTTTCTTGAAGGTCCCTAAGTCATATCGGTCCGGAAAAATCGCTGATGGTAATCGATTCCACAAGGAAGTCGTGCGAGGAAGAAAACATCTTCTAAATCGCAGAGTGGTGGACCGCCAATCATCCAGATGGTGTGGATGGTATCGGGAGTTCTGCCGCGATGTGCGTTCATGAAATTTGGCGGCTGGGATTAATCCGAACAATTCCTCAGGCCTGCCCGAGTCCCTTCGGAAGCAGCCTACTCAGCCGGAGCTGTTGGGACGACTCCCAACTCTGGACCTACCAAGGTTCTCCGGGGTCCTCTCCGACTGGATGACTTTTGTTGGGCTTTTGATAGCCTGGTAGACGTTATAGCATATTTTGATTTTTAGAGTAATATCTATTTTAATGTCATAATGATAGATGTAGATCAGCGATAGCTTTGTGGCCTTTCACGCACAACGAGCTTCTCAATCACTCTTACTGTTCCAACGCAATGCTATTTGTGCTAAGTGGATTGTTGAAAAGTTTTCTTTAATTTACAATAGTTACTACTACGCAATGTAAAGAGCGTACTCTACTAAGAGTCATATACGCTTGTGCTTTGTCGAATGTTATTGGTCCAGAAGAGAGTTTAAATGCACTGTAACGGCCCATCCTAATTAACCGCCGAACTACTCCCATGTTAAGAATGACTACTCCTTCGCTGACCTTGATGCTCATTCTTAACATCAGTCGTATACCCATACCCAACTTTATGTGTGATACTAATCCTCCTACGTTATTTGAATCCCCTGGAATAGCAGCAGGTCGAGATTCTGTCCATAGTTGTTGGGTTCCATAGACTCATGTCATTGTTTATTTAGTTAACATAGTTAGATTGTATGCGTTGACGAATTGTAAGTTAGGATATATATGAACAACTTACCCATCGGAAAAGTCTCCATCTAGAAGAACTCGAGTCCACTACAGAAGTAGCTGACTGTTTCATGCTCAGTTCTCTTTAGTTTCAAGGCACTCCACTTGTTGCCTCAGAGAGTGTTAGAATCCTCGGCATTTCGAGTTACGTGCAGTTTCGTGGTCACTTGGAAGAGAAGGCCAAATTTGCCCCCAAAAAATCTTGGCGTACTCAGCAGAGCTAGACAGTATTTCATGCCGGCACATGGCTGGAACTTTAGAAGGCGCAGTTTCGTCCTCACATGAAATATTGTTCCCATCTATGATCTGGGGCTCCCCAGTACCAGCTCCTTCCACTTGCCCGCATCCAGCGCAGAGCGGCTCGAATCGTCGACGACCGAGTCCTTACCGGTCGGCCCGATTCACTGGTGCTACGAAGAGATGTTGCATACCTTTGAGTTTTCTTTCGCATTTGCCACGGGGAGTGCTCTGAGGAATTGTTTGGATTAATCCCAGCCGCCAAATTTCACGAACGAACATCCCGGAAAAACTTCCGATACCATCACACCATCTGGAGGCTTGGTGGTCCACCACTGTACGTTACATTAGGAGTTTTCTTCCGCGTGCGAACTCTCTGTGGAATAATTTACCATTGGCGATTTTTCCGAACCGATACGACTTAGGGACTTTCAAGAAAAGTGCTGACTCTTTTCTAAAAGGCCGGTATCGCACCTGCAATTCCGTTGGTGTTGCAGTTGTTCATGGGCGGGGGTAGTTACTTACCATCAGATGAGCCGTATGCTCGTTTGCCCTCTCTCCTATAAAATAATAATAAACAACTAATTATGACTTTCCTTCTTCCTACCTTTGTGTACTAATTTGTTTGTCGTAGCGTTAGACACAGCAATAATATCAAATACAGGTATTACTCATATATACCTACCTATTAGGTAATATAATTACCCAAGAAAATCCGTCGAGCCTTCCATTTCTACCTCTGTTCCCAATTTCAATATAGAACAGCTAAGAGATGTAGCAATTTATATATTAATTAAAGACTACATTTATTTACGTACCTACCCAAAGTTATTTCAATTAGTTACAAAATCCTGAAAGTGCAAAAATTTTCTTATTTTAAAGCAGTGAGTAGCAGCACCGACGTATCGTAATCCTTTTTCGATTTTTAAAAAAAATATGTCAGACATAAATATTACAATATGCCAGTTGCAGAAAACTAATGAAGTCGTTGACGACTCATTGGATTATCTCGGCAAAAAATGTTCAAAACTGGAGAACGCCATCGAGGAGGCGAACAACGTCATCAAAGTACAGGAAAATAAAATAAAAGATTTATCCAAAAAAAAAGGTTTACCTGGAAAAATATAACAAGGCTTTAGAGGAACGTGTCTGCATGTTGGAACAAAAGGGGCTGGACTGCAACATAGAACTGTTAAATGTCCAGGCACCAGAAGGAATGAGTACCTACCATACAGATAGCCAGAGCGGTTGTAGATGAATTGAATTTATGTCCAGAAAAAATTACCAAGGCTTGGAGAATGGGAAAGATAAAGGATAGGAAGAACTCGAGGCCAATAATTGTCACACTTCAAACACGTGAAGACTGAATCCAGTGGATAGGATGCCGAAAAAATGCCATCACTTATAGCGCAATATTTAAAATCAATAACAATACGAGAATCTATATTAATGAAAATATAACGCAGCAGGACTTGGTCGTCGACGATTCGAGCCGCTCTGCGCTGGATGCGGGCAAGTGGAAGGAGCTGGTACTGGGGAGCCCCAGATCATAGATGGGAACAATATTCCATGTGAGGACGAAACTGCGCCTTCTAAAGTTCCAGCCATGTGCCGGCATGAAATACTGTCTAGCTCTGCTGAGTACGCCAAGATTTTTTGGGGGCAAATTGTGCCTTCTCTTCCAAGTGACCACGAAACTGCACGTAACTCGAAATGTCGAGGATTCTAACACTCTCTGAGGCAACAAGTGGAGTGCCTTGAAACTAAAGAGATACGACAAAGGGGTTCATTTTAGTGGTAAACGCGCAAGCTTGTCTCTTCTGAGGATTAAACTGGACTAGATTTATTTGCATTTTATTTTAGACTTTTTAGAGAATTCCAACTTTACTGTCTAAATATCTGTCTGTCTCTCTATCTACTCAATATTTATGAGTGAGAGAACTGAGCGTGAAACAGTCAGCTACTTCTGTAGTGGACTCGAGTTCCTCTAGATGGAGACTTTGCCGATGGGTAAGCTGTTCATATATATCCTAACTTACAATTCGTCAACGCATACAATCTAACTATGTTAACTAAATAAACAATGACATGAGTCTATGGAACCCAACAACTATGGACAGAATCTCGACCTGCTGCTATTCCAGGGGATTCAAATAACGTAGGAGGATTAGTATCACACATAAAGTTGGGTATGGGTATACGACTGATGTTAAGAATGAGCATCAAGGTCAGCGAAGGAGTAGTCATTCTTAACATGGGAGTAGTTTGGCGGTTAATTAGGTTGGGCCGTTACAGTACATTTAAACTCTCTTCTGGACCAATAACATTCGACAAAGCACAAGCGTATATGACTCTTAGTAGAGTACGCTCTTTACATTGCGTAGTAGTAACTATTGTAAATTAAAGAAAATTTTCAACAATCCACTTAGCACAAATAGCATTGCGTTGGAACAGTAAGAGTGATTGAGAAGCTCGTTGCGCGTGAAAGGCCACAAAGCTATCGTTGATCTACATCTGTCATTATGACATTAAAATATATATTACTCTAAAAATCAAAATATGCTATGTGACATCGATTAGCGCATCTAAATTGGTCAAGCCGTTCCGGGGAAATAGTCCTCCAAATAATTTTGGTGAGTAAAAAATGTTTATTGCACATAAATGGGAACATTAGTTTACAGACATAATATTTACTGCAGTACCCCTGGTAAGTAAACATCATAACACTCCAATTAGAAATATCGCCAATTAATCACAAACCAGAATTAATTACAGACAAGCTTATTTAAATAAGTCGAAGTGTTTTAGAGATAAATTGATAAATTTCTTTTCACAAATATGATTATTGCAGTGCCCTCTGGTGAGTTAACACCATAAAATCTATTTAAAAACTATTTCCGATAAATCACAAATCCTCTACCGAAAACCGTTTATAAATCCGTCGCGGGTAAAAATAAGGTTAATAAAATTGTAAAATGTGAAATATTACTCCCGCTAAAAATAATAAGAAACAGAAATGGTTTCCCAAGAAAACATTAATATTACAACGAAAACGAGATCGCCAATCATCTTTCGTTCGTGTCGGGAATGGCAAAGTACTTAAGTTTTTGGGGGGTCATTATAAGGCTGATATCACATTGAAAGCATAAAACTTGATGTATAATTATTAATATTAGTTTTATAGAGATATTATTTTTCCTTAAAATGTCAACCTCATACGCACTTAACACGCGTACTTGTATAAGTAAACGACTGCTACCTTATAATATATACTGTAATATATATATATTGTGATATATAAATAAAAAATGAAGAGGTAACTCCTATCATATCTTGCAATTTCTTTTTTGTCCTAAAGTATAATGGGAAGAGTGCCATTTCCATCTACGCATATTATTATGGTCTGGGGAATGTTGAGATTCAGTACAATTAGATACTTTATTTTTATTTATTTTTATAGGATCGGGTGACAAACGAGCACACCGTACACCTGATGATAAGTGGTTGCTGTGACCCATAGACATCTACATCTATCCTCGTTTGCGAATCAAAATGCAGATGCGTTGTCACTCGTGGGGATTAAGATGGAATGGATGGATAAAAAGGGTCTCCGGTTCTCTACACTTACCATATGAAACACAACAGTGTTAAGCTGCTATTTTATTATTTAAAAAAAATACTCCTTTTCTGTATAGAAATTCTGTTTGTTTGGGTGGGTACCATCCTCTCACCAGCTTCTGCCGTATTAGCAGTGCTGATGTGTTCCCTTAAGAAGAGTATAGAGGGCCATTATAATTATAGATTGTGAGGCGTTCCCTTTTAGTATAGTTTCAGGGATACCAACACATCGGTTTTATTTTAAGGTTGGCTGCAGGTGTCCTTCGACTGCAGTAGTCACTTGTAGGTGGATTGTAATTTTATTTGTTACATCAATTTAATAAAAAATAATCAATTTGATTTTTTCACTAGATGCTATAAATATATTTAGATCGCAGTGTGTTAACGCCCTAAATTGTATTCGATCAGCTAGAGGTCAATCAGTGTATAACTGGGGCGCTAACTTTTTACATAAAAAGTTCGTTAGTATTTAATTTGCAATTCCGTTTCAATCTTTATTTGTTGTTTTCTTTTATAAACGATCAAATGTTACTAGATTATAAATAATTTTGTATTTGACCTAAAATTATTACTTGTAAATTTTGACAAGTAGAGAAGATTAACGCCCACAAGGTTTCAATAAAATATAAGCGTCGTAATAAATGCACTCTGGTTCCATGTCACGAGGCAGTACGACTCCTTTTCTGCCTAGGGTTCTGTCTGGGTGCGTATCACCCTCTTACTTATTTTTGCTGCAAAATAACATTGCGTGCACTGCTGTGTTTCGGTTTGAAGGGTATAGAGTACGGTTATAGTTACAGCCTGTGAGCCATTCCATCTCAGTCCACATAGTAGACAACGCCGTAACCTTCTATTTTTAAAGTTGGCATTTGGTTACAGGTGACCATTGGCTGCATGTGCCACCTAAAATCAATTGGACTGTTTTGTTCTTATGTCACTTTAACGTTATCCAAAAAATATATAAATAACATACGACGGAACCGTTTTCGGGCACGGAATATGGCTGCACAGTCGCTGTGAGCGTTGGCTGATCTCACATAGTTTGAAACTATTTTTAACTTCTTAGACATGCAGGATTCCTCATTCCCCTTAACCACTTATCACGCGATAAGTCAGGAGCTATTATATTTAATCGAATTTGTTTAACTCAAGTACTTTAAAATATTAAGGCAAGGACATTCTCCCTGAGCTACGGCGTCTCCTGCTAAGTGTGTTGAGTAGTACCCAAGAACCTTTTATTAAAATGAAAGTAATATATAAGTTTGATAAAGAAAATCAACTTCGAGTTCTTTGCAGGAAATAAATTTATTTAGTTAACTTGATGCGCTATATATTGTGGAACAGACGGGAAAAAACAATTTGCAATTAAAATGAGGGTCAAAATTTGAAAATTCGATTCTTTCACGACAAGAACTTTTTTAATAAAAAACGCAAGTGAAGTGACAGCTGCTGACAAGTGAACTGATTTAGTGACATTTTAAAAGAAGGGATATCGCAAAAGTTTCAATTAAGTAACGATAATGAGAAATAGAACCAGTACGTACTATCGTTATTTATAGCTATAGTACATTAAGTTACACAACTTCAAAACGTTAATAATGTTTTAAAGTAGGTATTTAAAGTTAGAAAAATTTCATCTATCTCTAATAGTACCGTTACAGAATATCAAACGTCCACAGCTGAATAGCCCTTCCACATAGATTGATTGATGAGGGTTAGGTGCCCTAGTTGCCATGCTTGTGGGAGGGTTTGCAACCGCAGTTTTATTTTTTATTTTTAGTTATTAACAGGAAGACGCTGTTGCTCATCTCCTGGCTTTTTCCTCTCTATCACCTCTTACGACACCCATGGGATGATATGGGGTAGTGGATATTCTTACATCGCCACTACACGGTCAACCTCGAACAGTTTAGGTGAAAACAAGCACACAGTCCACTTGATGCTATTATTTGCTGAATATGGATTGCTTCCTTTAGATATTAATTTTCTATTGTATATCATTATATTAGTTAATAGGCGGGATCACGGGAGTTTATTCAAATAAATATCATATTGATAATTTAGAAATAAAGTTTAAAATTAGTTTTAAGCCTTTGATAATAATTTGAAGCTCCGCTGACGATCTACGATTTAATTATCAAAACGGCGCCATTTATCATCAAATGACAAAATTAGTATATTGTGCCTTTGGTTTTCAATAAATAAAACAACATAAATAATTACTTTTAGTTGTTTAAATAATTAGATTTATAAAATAATTCCAAAATCCTAACGTCTTTTTTAGTTTTTTCGTTATTACATTTCAAAGGTGTAATAATTTATATAGATTAATAGTAGTCCAAACGTATGAAAATTAATGTGGTTTTTTACTTTAATTACTAATCTATATATAAACTGATTAAAACTGTTCTGTCTGCAATTATTACAAAATTACAGGTTAAAAAAAGTTGATTTTTTCACTCAGTGTTTATCCATTTTGTATAGGTTAATGTGTATGCGTATGTCCCAGATGTTTAGGATACATAGTAGTTTTGCTAGAAAAAAAAAACAGTGACAGCAGTTTTTTCCAGTCTTTGAAAATATTTATATTATATGTAACTATTTTATGTAGCATAAGTATATTTCCACTATTATTGATCGAAGTATAATAGACGGAACATAAAACAACGTGCATTATTTTATGCATTTAATCATTTATTGTTATTAGTACATTACCAAGAAATGCAGCTGATGTAACAATACTTTCTTGGTGTCTCTACAAGTGGTCCCCCCAAGTACAACAAAATTGTCATTATATTTTCACAACATCCAACAATAAGAATGTAAATGTTCTTCACATACCCTGGCACTTCGAGGCACATAAAGTTTACTATCCAAGAACAATGCCGATTTAATCAAGGTCTGCACTAAATGATTTGCACCAAGCTGACAGCCATCAAATATGCGTTTTCTAGATGTATTCGCAGAACTTCTATAATTCGGCAGGAATGCTGGTCAAGGGCGAGAGGTGGAGGATTAGGAACCTGAATTTCTTGAATATCCGGTATCCTTCTATGTTTTTAAATCTGTCAACAATATATCTTCTGGCCACTTCTCTGTTAGCTCTCACAAACAAAACAACCACGATTCAAAAAGTTGGCCGCTATGACCTGAAAAAAATATAAAACTTTACCACATTGTTTACTTTAATTTATGAGGCAAGCTGTTGGAAACACAAAATGTGGATGAACGTTATGGTTTATGCATTCTGGAAAGTTAACAGCTTTAATTCAGTAAGTAGTTTTAGTTAACAGCACAGTATTATTATAAATATTAGAGTTTAGATATTGACAATACCACATATGGGTCATTATGATTGATAACTATTGTGTGAGTTTTGAGTGAATACTGAAAATAATTACTTACTAAGAGAGAACTAAATTCTGAAATGCTGTGTTTTCTTGCATGTACAACTGATCTACCACAGCCATAGTAATAATTGTTGTGACCAAGTTATATTTCCCTTGAATTCGTTGCAAGGCGTCTTGTTATCATGTCATATCAGACAATGCAAATGCAGCTATGAGGTGACAACTGTGAAGGAATGATAAGTACGCATTAATCTAAAGTTCTAAGCCCACGCAGTAAGATAATATAAGGGTAAATAATATCCCAATCCAATCCTTCTCTTAAACGTTGTAGTTAAGTACGTAATAGTCTATAAATATTTTACTTAGCAAAACTAGAACTTACCTCAAAAGTTAACCGCTCCGATGATACATTAATATAGGTAATGATGATATTACATGATGCTACCTGATGCGTTCTCTAACAGCAATGCCACAGTTAAAACATGATTGTAAGATAAAATGCGTAAAATTAGTTGTATTTCATGAGTAATATTCATCATTACTGCAGAACTGCATTTTTGAAATTTTGTCTACTCGAACGTAAAAAAGTATCAGCATCTATTTTATGATGCCAATCAATATTAAATCGGAGCAATGATATTAATCAAATAACGGAAATAAACAATATACCTTAAATTGATAGAAGACCATGAAGTCATCTCATCACTATTTTGTTAAAATTAAATAAACTTTAATTATGAATGAATGTAAACAGTAAAATGTAAAAAGTAATAATAGTAGTAAATTTTGATTCCAAGACAATTTACCTTTATTATGAATACATCGGAAGACACGCCCGATATGAAAAATAGTAGATGTTTCTAGACATATATGATATTAATGCAATTCCAAAACACTTATTTATTCACGTGTTTATGTAGCATATTGTAAACATCTACGTCGAATAGTCTTTGAGAATTAAAAAAAATCTTCGACAAACAGACACCGAGGTGACTCTAAAAGTGATTGAATTTTGCTGAATTTGGCACGGAATAGAATTTAATAATGTTCCTAAATTGAAGTCCACACGAGCGAAGCCGAAAATTCTCCTTAGTAGACTATTTTACTTACAGCTTTAGTTAGTTAATATAAGGTAAATTGTGCGTGTGTGCGTGCGTTCGTACGTGAGTGCGTGCATGCGTGCGTGCGTGAGTGCGTGCGTGCATGCCTGTGTGCGCGTGTGCGTGCCTGCGTGCGTACGTGCGTGCATGCATGCGTGCGTGCGTGCGTGCGTGAGTGCGTGCGTACGTGAGTGCATGCGTGCGTTCGAGCGTCCATGCTTGCGTGAGTGCGTGCGTGTGTGCGTGCGTGCGAGCGTGCGTGCGTGCGTGCGTGCTTGCGTGCGTGCGTGCGTGCGTGCTTGCGTGCGAGAGTGCGTGCGTGCGTGCGAGCGTGAGTGCGAGTGAGTGTACGTGCGTGCGTGCGTGTGTGCGTGCGTGCGTGCGTGCGTGCGTGCTTGCGTGAGTGCGTGCGTGCGTGCGTGCGTCCGTGCGTGCGTGCTTGCATGAGTGCGTGCGTGCGTGCGTGTGTGTGTGTGTGTGTTTGTGTGTGATTAAGTCGATTCAAGAATGTTTTAGATTCACAATTGGATCTTAGGTGGCGCTGTTGGCAAAATCCAGAAATCACCGTTGCGAAACCTAGGCGTATCGCTAGTATACGTACTCGTATATATTAACCAATATTTTAAGGCGGTTTTAAATTAAAGATTTCGTAGTAGACGTTGTTTTTATAAGAAACCTGTTACTAAAACATTTCAAAAGCCTGTATCGCTAATTAAGAAAGTATAAACAATATTATGTTTAACGGCATAGCATGAAAATCATATTATTATCTTTGTCCCTCATTATGCAAGTTAAGCCACTTCCATATCAATTTGTCCAATGAAGTACTATGCCGTTCATCATTTACGGAAATAGCCATTTTGCTCGAAACATTTCTCATTGTCATTCATGTTGCTCCATATGCAGAATAATGACAATTACTCATGAATAGAAAGCAGTTGGTATTGAGTACGAGAGGGAAAAAAGAAAAACATTTTCAAAGTATTCAGTCAATATTAGTATATTAAATTGTTCTTTTTAAAACTTACTGATGGAAAAGAAAGTTTTTTGAGTAGCAGCTTCATACTGACAATCGAAGTGTAGGGCGACCTCCACTAGATAAAGTAATTACCTGGTAAGCAATGGAGGAAAATGTTACCCACCATCTGCCATATTAAATGAGAAAATAATTTGGTTGCTACATCTTAAAAGTTATTATCACCTTGACGAAAATAAGTAATATTGCCATTCCTACATTTTTTAATATTAAGAAAATATCGGTGATGAGAGTTTGGTTAGTTAGAGTGACAAAAAAATTTAGATTATCATAATATTAAAAAAAATGACAAATGAGCACACAGTCCACTTTTTGGTAGACATGTTTAAAAATCAATGCGCAAAAAGCATATGCGTTGCTATCCCTGAGAACTAACACTAACCTTATTACCAGTGAAAATTATCTCCGGTTCTTTATACTCACCACAGGAAGAAGCGTAGCATTAAGCTACCATTTTACGCTGGTATTATTTAAGAGCGTAGTCCTTCGCCGGTCGAACCGATCTATTCGAGCTACAATTATAATATAGCGGCAGCTTGGCTACTACTTTATCTATCTCTTTATCTTTTTAAAGACTACTACTTATTATTATATAACCTTACTAAATAAAATAATAGAATTTTATACGAAAACTAAAAATCCTATATTATTAACTGCAGCTAGAGAATATTAAGAATGTCTTAAAGTCCAGTTAATATGAAACTTTGAGTAAGACAAATTTATAGGGAATCCATTTAACCTTTGTTCTAAGTAATTTTATTCACAAAGACAATTTAATTAGGACTATCGCTCAAAGTGACTGGCTTTAAGCAAAAATTGGCTAAATCTAGATAAATCACATAACGATTTCAATTTTATTTTATTCGGTGTAATTTTGAAACGCTGCGTAACGATAAAACTTTTCAATAAGTACGGTTTATTTGTCTTTAGTGACTATACAAATATGTAAATTTTTTTATAGAATGTACTAAACGCAGCAAATGTACACGCGTCAAAAATATTTCTATTTTTATGCATACTAGTGATAGAAACAGAAACAGGAACAGAAACAGAAACATTTTTTATTCAATATAGATTATAAATAATACTTATTGAAAGTCACTCTTTTGTTTAATTACCTACCACTGGTTAAAAAAAAACCTCAGTCCTAATTAAGCGGACACTTGCATTTCCAACAGTATTCTGAATATGATACTGCTTAACAAACAGTTGTATTTCATTTACAATCATTGTTTACGAAAACGGAGTAGCAAAATCAATAAAACCTTATGTATCTTTGGGTATAATATCTTAGGCTATTGTTTTATGTAACACATTTTAATAGCATTTATTGAACTTCAATAACAAATTTTAAATTAATTGCAATATATTTTATCAGCAACACAATAAAATTAGTTTATAAGTAGCGATTTTTCATGACTTCGGCGGTAAAGGAATACATCGTGAGGAAACCAGCATGTTGGAGGAATAAAATAATTTTTAGGTTATGTTAGGTCCACTAATAAGCACTAGAGCAACGCGGCAAACTAATCACCCCATAACTCTTCCAGAAATAGATGGACGTCTTTGCCCTATATTGAGAAGTATATATGGGTTGTAATTTTTCTTATTATCTCAGTTCTTTCTAAGTTATGATCATTCGTAACACGAGAACACAACGCAAAGGGCCTTTCATATTCCAGTCTTTCAAATAAAATTTCCTAAAGTAATTGAATTAAGGAAAAAACAACGTCTAAAGTTTCTTTAATCAAATCTTATACAAAATCCTTGGAAGAAGATAATTCAATTAATAACAATTTGAAATCCCCGGAGCTTTTTTTAGATTTTGTTCAAACTAAATGACTTTCATTGTTTTAATTGAGATAATTGAAAAACGAATTGCTCAAATACCTATAATGTATAAAAAATAAATATCTCAAAGGAGTCAATTGTTTTTAAAAATTTTTACGACCCTCAATAGTATTGATATACAAAAAATTATACCAATTTACTATCGTAATTAGCATAAAGATTTTATGAAAATCTTAACGGAATCAAGAAACCTGAAAAAAGAATTGTTTTGATATTTTTGTTCATGTCATTGGTTCAGATAACGTAATATTAAAAAAAAATGTAGTAGAGATGTGCCTACTCGGAAAAAACTCGACTCGAGTTAACTTTTGCGTATAGACAATCTTCATAAAATAATATCACTCGTAACTTTATGACGTAGCGTAAAGTTAATCTTATTAATAACCAAACTATAACGAATTATAATTAATCAGTATTATAATAATAATAATAAATGGAGAAAAAATAATACATTGATAGTAATTATTATTTAGTATAGTAGACTCTTTACAATATCCATTAACTTTTTTCAGGTGCATCGCTTAGAATAAATGTGTATGTCTTGTAGGCTGAAATCTTGCAGAACTGCTCGCAAACAGAGACAAAAAAGTATATGGATATTTAAGACAACAGTCTTATATCACATAAAATATCCTTATGATTCCAAACAATTTCCTAAATGGACATTTTATTATCAAGTTATTTTGAAAATATTTTTTGAATGATAATGACTGACAATAATAAATATGATTAAATTATACATGTCTTTTGTTATCCTTACACAACCAGTTAAAACATCTTACTTTATATTTATCAACGCAAATAAACATGATATTACCTAGTCATTTTGGATTTAATGGTGTTTGGGGTATAATAACAGTTAATATATTTTAAAGCAAAGTTTACACACTGCGCCTTTACTAATCAACCAAGATACATTAAAACAAAGACTTGACACCGCGCCTGTCTGTTCCACTATTAATAGACTACTTTTGATATGATTATAGTAATAAATTCAGTGATATTATCAGATTAAAACATATTTTTTACTATATTGCATGTAAAGGTAATATTATAAATGGACATATTATCTATTATTCATTTTGGATTTAATTATATTTATTTAAATACTTTAATAGTGTTTGTAATTTATATTCACTAATCAATCAATACATGTAAAAAATAGTATCCTCACCACGTTAGTTAGTCGGTGCACTATTTTTTGCCGGAACTACTAAAAGGATTTTTCATCAGTCTAAAAGTTGCTAAATGTACCTGCAACTTTGTTTTTTGCGGGTGTCAAAAGAAGCGACAGAGATAAACTGAGGTAAAATATGAGAAAGCAGCATCTACCTGATAACACAAGAATAACAATAAAAAAACTACAGTAGCCAACCCGCTCGCCAAGCGTGGTAACTATGGCATTATAACCTTCATGATGAGAATTACCAAGAGATGGCCCCCAGTCTCCGGCGGCCCCGCTGTTTCTCGCTACGGTGGCAACCATGGTAACGGCGGGGCAGGGGGTGCTAAGAATCTCCGATGGAGGTTCGATTGCCGCCTAAGACGACTCTACTTTGCAACATATAGCACACGCACCCTGAGGACTGACATAGACAAGGGATATAATAGGATTATCTGAGACCCGAATAAAGGGATAGGACACGGTAATCCTCGAATCCGGCAACTTGTTCTATTACCGGGAGGGCAACCATTTGTCCTAAGGATGTGTCGGATTTATCGTCCACAAGTTAACAACGAGACATTGCGACATTTGAGATCATCAGAAAATTTGATATTAAAAATGATAGCTCAGACTACCAACATTTTGGACGGATCGTTCACAATACAAGCTGTTCGATTATGGAATGACTTGCCGTTATCAGCAAGACGCGCTCAATCCCACCGGTTTTTAGAAACATGTACATGATTACCTTTCTCAACTTTGATTCTATCTAGTTCATTTGTATATAATTATTCTCCTTTATTTAGTTACAATATTTGTTTATATGTTATATGTAATAGTTTTAAAGTATATATTTGTACTTTTATATATTTATATTTATAAAAATATATATTTATTTGTATATTCATACATATATATTAATAAGTATATATGTATTTATCTTATATATGTAGTTACTTATATACCATTATATATTTTTATTTTATGGCTTTAATAAAAATAATGTTATTTTGTCAGTAAACCTCACACGCTTTTATTATTTTCTTGCAATGCTGTCCATCCAAAGGTTGTCTGGAAGAGATCGCTCTTAGCGATAAGACCGCCCATTGTACCACATTTCTTTTTCTTATTTTTTGTTAATATTTTTGTTATTATTTGGCGTACAATAAAGTGGTATCTATCTATCTAACGTTATAAAGATTGTGAGTATGTCAACGAGGGTTGCGTACCTTAAACTCAGAATCACCAAACGATATCTGCTGAAGGTCATATAGGCTTACGCACCAAACTCGACACATCCCAATGAGGAGGTGATGGAAATGCATGAGGATATAACAAAAGTCATGCATTTCTCCAGAGCCCACTATACGGTATTAATGGGAGACTTCGACGCAAAACTAGGCACAATAGAGAACAGTGAGCTGAAGGTAGGGCAATTAGGAATTAGTCAACGGAATCCAAAGGGCCATTAGCTGGCTGATTTTATGAAGAATCTCATTATGATTAACTTTTTTTTCAGAGGCGGTCCTACCGGAAGTGGACCTGGTCAAGCCCAAACGATTCGACAAATAATTAGATTTATTTCAATACTAGCTGACCCGGCAAACGTTATTCTGCCCTTTCTATGGTGGCGCGATGAGTTTATTTTCACACACACACACACTTTTCTATAGATCTATCATACGTATAACTAAATACTCTTTAGGACTAATGGAACCATCAGCAGCCATAATGATAATTAACTAAAAATAAAGGCAAACACACAAACTCTTCCGTTTAATCTTCCGTAATCGGATAAAAAGTTGCCTATATGTTACATTCGGTCATTTACTGTCTATTTACAAAATTGCATGGAAATCTGTCCAGTAATTTTTGCGTGAATCGTGAACACACAATTTTTATACAGATTTATTATATGTATAGAAGATGACGAATAGACTGTAACTGTTCAGTATTATGTCAGTGATCGCGATAGTCAAAACAGGCAGCGATCACCAAATGGTGAGAAGCATACTGAAACTAAATGTTAAGATGGAGTGGTCACATTTAATGAAGTCAAGGCTCCGTCACCCTCGTGCTCTAATTCAAAGTATGAAAAACTTTCAGCTCGAGTTTCAAAATCATTTTCAGTACAATGCAGTAGATGATATGTATGACAAGCTCGTGGAAACTGTTCATGCGGTCGCAGCTATGTTATGTATTAGAAAGAAAATGGAGCTGCAGTTTTTAGTAGATTTGACAGCATACAGGCAACCGAAAAGACAGATCTCTAAATGCATGCGGCGGGAATTACGCAACTTCAATACAGCTCGTATTGAAGAAGCCATCGAGCGGAACCAGGGTTTTAAAGTCTTTGCCAGGGATATCCTGGCAGATAGAGTCAACTGTTGATATTGAAGACAAAGTGTGGCAGTATCGTTATCGGGACATCTGAGCTTTTTAATATATAGATGGCTCCGTGGCGCAGTGGCTTAGCAATGAGTTGCTACGCTGGGGGCCGCGGGTTCGAATCCCGCACGGAACAAATATTTATATGGCCTACAAATAATTATTCCGGGTCTGCATGATTGTGCTGCCTCCATAATACAGTAGAATATCCTAGTGAGGGAGTAAATTTAAAAAAAAAATAAGATTGAGAGGTTTTTTGGGCATCTCTACACATCATCATTAAAGCGATAAGCAAATGTGAGTAACGATCCAAGAGCAAGTCTTATCAGAGATTATTCCGATGATGTTCCGGACGTAAATCTGAGCGAGATTAGAATGACTCTCCAGCACCTTAAAAACGGCAAGTCTTTGGGCGAGAATTGAATTAAAGCGGATTTCGAAAGTGGTAGGAAAACCGGTGCTTGATGTCCTTAAGAAACTCCCTAATTCCATATTCCATGGTGGCATTACGCCGGAGGCATGAAACAGAAGTGCGGTGGTCTTGTTATTTTAGAAAGGCGAAACCACTCTCTTGAAGAACTACATGTCGATTTCCCTTCTGAGCGACGTCTACGTGCTGTTTTGAGAGTCATTACGAATCGTCTCGCACGGAGACTCAACGACTTCCAACCTCCCGAACAAGCCAGTTTTCGATAAGGCTTTAGCACCATAGAGCACATACATACCCTTCGGCAAATTGTACAGAGGACCGAGGAGTACAATTTGCCACTATGTTTTGCATATGTGGATTATGAGATAGCCTTTGATTTCGTGGAAATTTGGGCATTGCTGCAGTACATTCATCGATGCCAAGTTGACTGTTGGTATGTCGAAGTGCTGAAGTGTTTGTTCGGTAGGGCTACGATGATGGCTATCCGAGTACAGAACCAGACTACGAAACCTATCTAAAGGCAGAGAGGTATAAGACAGGGTATTATTATATCCCCAAAATTCTTCACCGCTGCATTGGAAAACGTTTACACGCTACTGGACTGGAAAGGACACAGCATTAACATTAATTGCGAATACATAACTCACCTCCAATTTGCCGATGAAATAACTCTTATAGGTGAATTGCTGGAGGACTTTAGCACTATACTAAATGACCTCAAAAGTATCCAACGGGTAGCTATTAAGATGAACACGGACAAAAGTCATGGGTACATACACTATTCTAACTCATACTACTAATACAAAATAGCTTTTAGTTTAGGCTCAGAAGGGCTAGAACCCAGAGCTGTAAAACCAGTTTAAAAACAATAGCTTTTAGTTTTTTTAAGGTTATTGTGATATTCATAACTTATTTTTTTAATTTCTCAGTATTACGGTTAAATACGATAAAACTAATATTAATTTTGTAATCTATAGACTATAAGGAATAAATCGGCATATATTTAATTAAGTTTCCCTAAAATTTTTAGTGGGCCCATTCTGCGTACAAAAAGAAATTGTCTCCTTTTGGTGAGGATCCACTCTCCCACTTTTAATTTAATTCAAATATAATTTCATAAATGAATTTTTAACAAAAAATAAAATGGTTTTAAGACATATTTCATAGAAGAATTAAAGCGCAGTCTACTAAAATCGGGGCTGTAATGGGGAAATATTTTGCATTTCTTATAGTTTTTTGAAATCGGTTTTAAATTTTATTAAAAGTAATTTTTTACCCTTTCGAGTGGAACTGCCTCCATTAAAGATGGAGTTTTTTTCAAATTAAAAAAAATCATCAAAAAATAGAATTGTTAACCTTATCCTATTTTAAGTCTGTTAAAAGAGGGTTCCTTGGTTAAATTGGAACTTTTATAATATTATCAATTCGAGTTTTGCAACAATAAATCACGCAATTATAAAATAAATGGCAAAGTGATCTAAAGTTTGAAACCACTTAAAATAAAAATAAATGAATATTAAGGTAAAATTCTTTCTGGTTAGTTTTCACGCTATGAAATAAATTATTTTTAAACAAAAAAATAAAATAAAAGCAACAAAACATCGCAAATACTCGTAAAATCCTTCAAAGGGTCTTTGAACTGTGTCCTTGTTTGAATGCAAGGAGTGTTTCATAAAATTGTTGTCTGCGTAGATCGCAGAATATTGAGAAAATTCTTCGAATATTGGGAATATCGGTAAAGCTGTTTCGGTTCCATATATCTGTATACATAAGAATAATATGCTTGTTTCATAAGCTCCACGTTTTTATGCAGAAATTTATGATACTGACCTATTGACCTTTGTTTCTATGTACAACATACAAAACATTGATAAATTAATGATAAGTTAAACAAAAATATGAAATTTAGGGCTATATTTTTGGATATTTTGTTTAATGATTTCTTACATTTAAGCGACTACTAAATAATAAATAAAAATAATTTCATTTACGGATTTTAGCGTTTTTAATTTTAACCTTTTCGGGGGCTTTACAGCAGCCATGACCACTAGGCTGAGGTTTTTGACGTCTAATTTCATATTTAACAAAGGCTACCTTCAACTTTTCAGCTATTCAAGTCATTTGTTTTTTCTCATCAACGTGATTTCATTCAATTTAGTATATTAAGCAGGATGTACGTTAATTCGCATAGGTACATTGCATTTCAGCCGTGTGGCAGTGGCGATAGAAAATCAGTCGCTTTCATCCCGCGGGTGTCGTAAGAGGCGACTCCGGGAAAATCAAGAGTGACTTCCGCCTACAGTACTATATATGTTAGATAATACCTAGACCGACGATAGGTAGCAACATCGAGCGTGTGATACGTCTGGTATTTACGGGAAGGCCTATGTCCAGCTGTGTACTGTTGCAGGCTAATAAAGGAGACTTTAGTTAGCATTTCTCTTTGATATAGTATAATATTACGCTACTAAATAAATGAAACCTTAGAAACAACACCTGAGTAATTTCGAAAGTTGTCAATTATTACGATAGTTACTTCACAGTCTGATTCCTTGAGGCCTAATCAGCGTCCTTGCACTAAAATACTTTTGAAAGTTAGAGGCCATTGGCAGTAGGCTGTGCTTTTTACTATTTATATTATCCATAATAAACAAAAAAAAAAAAAAACAAAAGTATATATGTACGCGCAAATGCATAGGCCCTCATTCGTCTTCACGGTCATAGGCTTGGGTAAAAATATCGATGTATCGAAATATCAGAATTTTCTCACAAAATCATCGATAATTGTGGTTGATATTATAAATCGCAAAATATCGATATTCGATATTTATTTAAGAGTATCGAATTCATTTAATTACGATATATTTTTTAAAATACTATATTTATTGTATAATGTAATAGATAAAACAAAAGAATCAATTTATTGTTGTTTTTTTCGTCGTCAAAATGTCCAATAACGACATTTTAGCACTCATATACCTACATTATCCAAAAAATTACGTAGGCATTGAAAAACACCAAAATATTCATTCTTTACATTTTAATTTTTGTCTATTTTACGTCGATATTTAAGTTTTAAATTGTTGTAATTTACCGAGCAGCAGGTGGTAGCACTTTGATCAAAACGGTAGTAAATCGCATAATACTTGCGTAGGGAACTGTATCTACTGTGTCTACCACAGCTGTAACAAACGTTTTTGCGTATTACTGGAATAAAGAGAGTGTAAACCATGAAGCAAATACAAAGAGGAGACGTTGTAATTAAATTTCACTATGTAACAACGCGTGACAATTTGCGGGGTGAGGGGATGCAAAGCCCCGCCCCCTACACTATCTACATCTACCGATAAATAGTAAAACTACTCGAATCTTTCCATATCGATGTTGCAATGTAGCTTAGCTACCTTGACGGTAGATGGTGGCATGTCCACAAAATGTTATAAACTTTAAAAATAACACTTTGGCGATTAAAATTTCTGTACGTCTGAATGCAAAACAAATTTCAGCACCTTCGTATGATTATTTTATCATTACTGAGCTCTACGTACCTTTATATTTTTAGTTCATAGGACACAATGTGTCGCCATCTAGTGTGGAATATATTTAATTATATTTGAAAGCCGACGGAAAGAGATTTTTCTAGAACTATTTTAATAAATTAGGTGTAAAATTACTTACAAATGAAATGTGATGCCATCCATAGCATCGGAGCGTCTATCTCATGAAGCAAATACATTCAGACAAAGAAATTTTAATCGCCAAAATAATATTTTTATAGTTTTCATAATAATCTTGGGAACAAGCCGCCATCTATCGTCAAGTAAACCTCATAAAAAATAACAAAAAGACAGGGCCGCAATTAAAATACAATTATTTACCCAGTAACCCAACATTCAATATTAAAATGAAGGAAATTGTACTTGGCTGGTTTTTACGAAATGTTTAAGTTATATTTAAGTGACATTCTATATGCAAAGAATCACTTAAATACAATTACTTGACGAGAATACGGCCTGTTCTCAAAATGATTATAAACTATAAAAGTGATATTTTGCGATTAAAATTTCTTTATGTCTGAATGCAAAACAAATTTTAGCACCTTCGTATGATTATTTTACCAATACTGAGCTCTACCTTTACATTTTTAGTTCACATGACACAAATAGTCGCCATCTAGTGTCGAATATATTTAATTATATTTGAAAGCCGACGCAAAGAGATTTTTCTAGAATTATTTTAATAAATTAGGTGTAAAAATATTTACAAATGAAATGTGATGCCATCCATAACATCAGAGCGTCTATCTGAGTAATTTTTACACAATAAAACATAACACTTCATTCTTTTCTTCTTAATACTACGAAAATACACCGATTTGCGATTTTTTCACCATATAAGCGCACAGGACGAATGCTGACAGTATACTAACTAAAGCCGCGCCCACTATGATGACGTCAGGACCTACTTAGAATCACAGTGCACAGTTGCTTATGCCGTCTCCCCTTTGTATTAGCTTCATGGTGTAAACAAACATATTTAAACCTGCGAGTTTTGGCGGGAACTTGACCGGCGTCGGTTTGCTGCTCCTGTGTTATTGTTTAAATAATGGTTTGAAGTGGACTTTGATATGTAAAAGTGGTGCGATTTTGTGTATTAACTGTCTACGCATGTGAACTATTAGTGGAAACGGTGAAACAAGTGCTCTGATGGTGATGGATTCTCAAGATAAGCTGTTTGTCTACATATGCGCCTTTAGATACCATCGCCAATTGTCAGCTGTCTGCTGGCTCAAGTTGCCGTCAAAATCTCCCAAGGGCTGCACAATGTGACGCATCAACATATTGTGAAGCAGTGAACTATGAAGGATAATTATACATTTGGGGAAATTATAATAAACCGAATAAAAATACTTAAGACTTGGCCTAAAGGTCTAGATACCAGGCCATAAACTCCAAAAAAAAATATATTTAAACCTGCGAATTCGCAATCAATGTAAAACTTAGAGACCGTACAATAGAGACCTTAATTTTATGAATTAACTTCGTTGACTGTAAAACTATTTATGAAATGAAAAAACTTACAATTTTATTTAAATAAAGTTTCAAACAACTTTGCAACTTAAATTCTCAATAACTGTAACTGTTCAAGCCCAAACGCTGGTTACGGGATTTAACGCCGGAGGGCGCTCGGCTCGGGCCATACCGGTTTTGACGTTCGGGCGGGCGGTGTGGCTGTGGCGAGAGGGCGCGAGCGCAAAAATCAGTTGCTTGAAAGCAGTGCTGTCGAGAGCATGTCGTGAAGTCACCCGGTATAACCTCCATTTTTTAGAGTCGGTTTTGTTAGCAAATGGTGCAACGACGAGGAATTGTAGTCTAGAATTAGACGCCGGGTTAACAAATTGTTAGGAAGTTAACATTGATTGCGATCAACGTCTAAATTGTGGGTTGTGCGCGCTTAATTTACCGCGAATTTGGTTATTCTAATTTGATAGCGTATATAAGTGCATTTGACAATATTAATTTGCTCGTACGGCATTTGATATAGTTCGAAGACATTTTCCGTTGTCGGGTGAACGCTGAACTTCGTGACACTAGAGAAGGTCGTGGTAGGTTCTAGAAATAATTGTTGCCACGCGAAACGGAAGTGACCTTTGATCCGAACATTCGGTATTTGTGTTGTGTATTACGCTTTACAATAAACGAGAGTTAGTGGCGTCTGGAAATTAGTTAATTGTACGGTAAAGTTAATAGACTGACATAGTGAAGAAGAAAGAAATTGACCGTGGGTGACGTTGCTGGAGATTACCATAATTTGGAGCGATGCCGGAGTCTTGATAGCTGCCGACCTCAACGGTCCAGTCAGGTCAATCACATCCACACCACAAAAACCATCACCATACACGCAACACATACACACCTCCTGCCTGACCGAACCTTGAGGCAGTCGTCGCCTCAGATACAGTTAAGTCTTAATACTCTCTATTTGACTTGCCTCTTCATTAAATTGCTGTGGGATAAAACATTTTCCATAAAGCGTAGTATTATAAGAAATTCTTCCATATAGGCATTCGGGCTCGAACCTGCGGCTGCTCGTTGAATCTTCCGCTCATGGGCTCCGGGATATTCGACATTTGCAGGGGCAGCTATAGGCCGTAAAATTTTTGGTAGCAGAGCGCGGTTAATTGATTTCCAATCACGCCACGGTCGTAATATTAATTATATAATATAGTATAAAAATAGTACGTAATAATAAAATTATTTTCCTTTGTTGCTTGTTTTTTTTTGTTTGTTAGCGGGTAGATTTGAAAGGCACGCCCGTAGGTTGAGCAAGCGGGAGTTTTGTTAAAGCTAGGTACTTACCGTAGTTTGTTAAGGCTAGGTACTTTGACTAGGTAGATAACGTAATCGAATAATTTTGTTGATCGACTGTGGTGTGTATCTTTATTTGTATTTAACTTGATTTGATCGTACTAGTGTTTGTTATTTGTTAATTTGATTTGTGTTTTTTTTTTGTGCTAACTTGTATTTAATTTTATAAATAGTAATCGTATTTGTGTAATTTCTATTTAACTTGATTTGATAGGAACTGCATTTGGTATTTGTTAATTTGATTTATATTTGAGCTGCGTATTAATTGTATTTAGTAGTGATGCCATCGCACAAGCTACTGATTTGTTGCTTGAGGACGGAGCTGCGCTGGGCGTGCAGCGCCCATGCGTCGATGCTCGAAGGGCCGCAGTGGAGGAGGCTTACGCTGAGCTCGAGAATTCGGATTTGGAAAAAGGAGTCCTGGACTCCTGCTTCGCGGACTACGAACAGTTCTTTTCGCTCACGGACGAGTTGATCGAGGCTGAAGGCGATATGCTGAGGAGACACGTAAAGCTCGGATGAGTGGCCTGCCCGAGTCATCTCGGAAGCGGCCTCAGCCGGAGCTGTTGGGACGACTCCCAACTCTAGACCTGCCAAGGTTCTCCGGGGTCCTTTCCGAATGGCTGACCTTCGTTGGTCTTTTCGACAGCCTAGTAGACGCCTGGAGGGACTTTACCCCGAGTCAGAAGATGGCGTACCTCCTGGCCTCACTGGAGGGGGAGGCCCTGGGCGTCGTCGGTCGAACATGTTAAGCAGCTTCTAAGCCTCCCGCTGCTGAGTGACCGGGCCAAACTACGTCCGGACCTGGTGAATCCAGTCTTGGTGGCCTGTAATGCGTTGAGGCGGCTAGATTTACCAGTGGACGAATGGTCCTTTTTGTTGCTCCGCATCGTGCTGTCCCGTCTACCTCTTGACCTTCGGATACATTTTGAGGAGAGGTACGGCAGGAACGGGGCCTCCTATATTTCGCCCTTCAATGATCTGCTGCGGTTCTTAGAGGAGCAGTGCCGGCAGATTGAGAACGCGGCGGGCACCGTTGACGACTTACGAGCCGTGCCCAGTGAGAGGCGGAATCCACCGGGCAAGTCGTCGTTAACCCCCCCAGGCCTATCGGAACTACCGCGGGAGGGCGTCGCTCCCTACCATCTTACAGTGGTCTAACGGCCAGGGAGGCTCCCTCCTGCTCCTATTGTCGAGCATCTGATCACCGGGTAACGTCGTGCCCGAAATTATTAAGTAAGCCGGTTCCGGCGAGGCGAACTATTGCCAGGGAGCGCCGCTGGTGCTACTCGTGTCTGGAAGGGCACCTCCAACGAGACTGCCCGCACCAGCGGCCCTGTCCGCATTGCCGGGGTGGTCTCCATGCAGTTTTGTGCCTGCCTGAGTGCAAACGGCGTCTCCTCTCGGGGCTCTGCCCGACCCTCGACCCCCACGGGCGGGAGCGCTCAGCCATGCCCTCTGACGGGCGACGCTCGGCGCTCGCCGGCCAGCCACCGGGCCCCTAGGTTTGAAAGGGGTCGCTCCCCCGACCAGTTGGGGGGTAATTCCCCCAGGGCCGGGGGTGTCATCGCCCCCCTCACCGGGTGGAGAGGAACTTCATGGCCACTCAGCAGTCCGCTAGACCCTTCTCACCCCCGTTGGCTGAGTGGCCGCGACTGATGTACTACCGTTCCCCATTTGATGGAGGCAGCCCTAGCTTAGCTCTGCTTAGCTTAGCTGCCGCCTTAGCTCCCACCACGGCCGCCTCCACTGAGCCTTCAGCCGTCAACAGTCCACTCGTCAAACTTTTCTGTTACCCACGGCCTCAGTGAAGGCGTACAACCCGAGTGGCATCTGTTAGCGGTTGGCGCTCTATTGGTCTCGGGTTCACGCGGTGTGGCCTCTACTTGGTAGTGGGAAGATTAGGGCTCCCCTGGAGCGTTGAATTACGCTGTCAAGGAGTATTAAATTTGGTTCTGGTGGAGCACTTGACTTAAAATTCTTTAAATTAAAAATAAAAATGCTTTTGGGGTTTTCCGCGAAATTTTTCATATTTGTGGCGGTTGTAATTAAAAGGGTGAATTTGATATACTCCTAGAATACGTGTGCATATGTTTTGTATATATATTTAATCACTGTGTTTGCTTGTTGAAAAGAATATTGAAAATCTGGTAACACTGTTTGTGCCGATGGAAATAAAAATCAATCCTCTCTTTGTTTTCATATTTTTGTTGGCATTTTCGAAGATATATATTTAAAAAAAAAACTTTTTTTGGCTATCTATTATGTTTGTCGATTTGCTTAATTTGTCTGTTTTGATCTATGCGCATCAAGAAATAAATTTATTACAGTTTGTTTTCAAGTTTTACATATAGATTGAGTATTGATGATCTTGAATTTTGGTTGAAATATAAGCATAGGACTACATATCTAAAGGGCTAGCTAGTTGAGAGATTATCAGATTGAAATCAGCTACTGCAAAATTAAGTAAATAGTTATATAGTAGATGGCTTGATTATGCCTACTGTTTGAAAATCTATTCTAAGGACTAATGTGCGTTTCGTTTGGCTCTCCATAGACGATGTTCATGTGAAATTTGTGGGTGTTCTCTGCACTGAAGCTTAGAAGGCCACGCTAGGCCGCTTCGTAACGCGTCGCTGTTTGCAGACCTGATTCGGTTTTTGATTGATAGGTGTTTGAATAGGTCTTCGGACTTCTGTCCAGTAACAGGACTTATTTAGGTGCTGCGATGTCCAGGAAGGGCATCCAGTGGAGGCTCAACCCTCCGGCTTGCCCATATTGGGGCGGTATTTTTGAGGCGGTGGTTAGGGTTGCAAGATCTGATGGGGTGCCTAAGGTGGGCTAGGATTGGTGGTAGATTCGGTCTTGCAACGTGCCGTCGCGACACTGTCCTGCTTGCCGGTTTGCTCGCGGACATAAATCCTTATGTCCGGGACGGGGGTTTGTTCACGCCCAAACGCTGGTTTCGGGATTTGACGCCGGAGTGCGCTCGGCTCGGGCCATACCGGTTTTGACGTTCAGGCGAGCGGTATGGATGTGGCGAGAGGGCGCGAGCGCAAAAGTCAGTTGCTTGAAAGCAGTGCTGTCGAGAGCACGTCGTGAAGTCGCTCGGTATAATCTCCATTTTTTAGAGTCGGTTTTGTTAGCAAATGGTGCAACGACGAGGAATTGTAGACTAGAATTAGACGCCGGGTTAACAAATTGTTAGGAAGTTAACATTGATTGCGATCAACGTCTGAATTGTGAGTTGTCCGCTCTTAATGTACCGCAAATTTGGTTATTCTAATTTGATAGCGTATATAAATGCATTTGACAATATTAATTTGCTCTTGCGGAATTTGATATAGTTCGGAGACATTTTCCGTTGTCGGGTGAACGCTGAACTTCATGACACTAGAGAAGGTCGTGGTAGGTTCTAGAAATAATTGTTGCCACGCGAAACGGAAGTGACCTTTGATCCGAACATTCGGTATTTGTGTTGTGTATTACGCTTTACAATAAACGAGAGTTAGTGGCGTCTGGAAATTAGTTAATTGTACGATAAAGTTAATAGACTGACATAGTGAAGAAGAAATAAATTGACCGTGGGTGACGTTGCTGGAGATTACCATAATTTGGTGCGGTTCCGCAGTCCTGGTAGCTGCCGACCTTAACGGTCCAGTCAGGTCAATCACATCCACACCACAAAAACCATCACCATACACGCAACACATACACACCTCCTGCCAGACCGATCCTTGAGGCAGTCGTCGCCTCAGATACACGTAAGTCTTAATACTCTCTATTTGAATAGCCTCCCCATTAAATTGTGGTAGGATAAAACATTTTCCATAAAGCGTAGTATTATAGGATATTCTTCCATATAGCCATTCGGGCTCGAACCTGCGGCTGCTCGTTGAATCTTCCGCTCATGGGCTCCGGGATATTCGACATTTGCAGGGGCAGCTGTAGGCCGTAACAGTAACTATTAAATGGAAAAATCATCAGTTTAAACTCTAATTGATTTATATTCTCAATTATTTTTAAATTAGTAACATATTCGAAATATTTGCAAATTTAAAAACAAACAGAAAAAATATCACTATTTAAAACAAGATGAAAAATATAGTGTCAAGTGGAACTAGTTGTAGAGCCTAAGAATATATTGATCCTACTGTTGCATATAAAATTAGGCCTAATTAAATAATTTATGAAAGCTCTAGATCAACATTCTGAAGCTTTCTGATTTTTAAAAGCATTCTTTCCCAAATTATCTAAAGCTAAAATAAAAATGTTTATATTCGCCGGACCACAAATGAAAAGTAATGAACAGTGATAAAATCACACAGTTACTCAATACGAATGAAAAAGAAGCCGAGAACAGTCTTTACGAATTAGTAAATGGTTTTCTCGGAAACAACAGTGCTGACAATTATCAAGAGTCGATTGAAACTATGCTTGTAAGATTTAAAGTTATGAGCTGCAGAATGTCCCATAAACATCATATCCTACACATTCACCTGAATAAATTTAAAGATGATATGTGAGCCTACTTAGAGGAGCAAGGAGAACGTTTTAACCAAGTTATGATGGACTTAAACGACGTTACCGAGAGCAATACAACGAAAATATGATAGGAGATTACATTTGGGGCGACACGAGAAAGTCCACTAAACAGCGCTAAGCTCGAAGTTGTTGACGAGTATGTTTACATGGGACAAATAGTCTGACTAGCTAAATCCAACTTCGATCGAGAGGTCAATTGACGGATTCAACTCGGTTGGGCAGCGTTCGGGAAATTACGGTACATCTTCTCGTCAGGTACACCTCAAAACTTGAAAACGAGACTTAACAACCAGTGTGTGTTGCCACTGATGACCTATGGAACAGAGACGTGATCCTTCACGGCTGGCCGGATGAGGAAGCTGAAGGTCGCTCAGCGAGCTATGGAGAGGGCTATGCTCGGAGTTTATCTGCGTGATAAACTTAGAAATGAGGATATCCGCAGTAGAACCAGAGTAACCAATATAGCTCAACGGATTAGTATGCTGAAGTGGCAATGAGCCGGCCATATAGCTCGAAGAACCGATAACCGAAGGGGGAAAAAGGTTCTCGAGTGGCGGCTTCATATCGACGGACGAAGTGTAGGGCGCCCCCCACTAGATGAAGTGACGACCTGGTAAGATATGCAGAAAGTCGATGCATACAGGTGGCTCAGGACCATGCTTTGTGGCATTCCTTGGGCGTGGCCTATGTTTAGCAGTGGACTTGTGTAGGGCTGTAATGATGATGATGATGAATGAGAGAGTCCATGCAAGTATGAGAAAATCACTAAAAAATATGTTTGATCTTGATTTTTTATTACTTTACATACTTTAAATTTGTACGCTGTTACTAATCATTATTCTTTAATTAAAAAAAATTTCTCTCCCTCTCTCTCTCTCTCTTTCTCTCTCTCTCTCTCTCTCTCTCTCTGGTTTCTGCAAAAGCAAACTTTGATCGATAAATTTATTTTACTTTCATTAGTAACGTAGAAGAATCCAAACTGACATTCAGAAGGAGAAGAGGATTTCCGCAAAGTAACGCCTGATTCTATTAATTATGACATTCAGAAGTCACATCCAAAAATCGTGTCGACCTGTGTTGTCGATACAATAAATATCGATTTAATTTTTTTCTTGATTTTTTGGATTTTCAAAACAACTGTGGGATCAAAAATAAAACAATCATAATTTGTAAATTAAAATTGGTACAGACACTCCGAGCTACAGTCCTATTTTAATTGAAACATATGATATGCTGCACAAGCTGAGTGCAAAATATAAATTCAACATAATTGACAAAATAATTAATTTACATTTATATTATTACTTACAGCTACATATATACTGTTATTAAAGCATGTTGGTGACGCAAATTCTTAAAATTTTTTCTAAGCAAAAATCGCACAACGTGCCTATAGAAGCTTTCACTTCAATAAACTTAATTAAATATAAAATCTATTTAAGAAAAAGCTTTTATAGGCATTGATTGGGGCATCACCAATAATGTTCATGATCAGAATATTGATTTTACATAACTTTGCCAAATTTCAGTTCAATCCGACGTCGAATCAAAAATTGATTACAAATTAAAACGTAGTGATTATATTGTCTTTGATACAAATCTTGAAGCGTACAGATATTTGAAGAAATCTAGTTAAATAAAAGCTAAATTCTAAAAATTCACAGGAATAGATTTTTTGTTATCCTTTTAGCCATATTACCTATGCATTACTGCTACAGGGCACAAATAGAGGAAATGAGTCGTATAGTAGGTACTGCTAATTTTGAAAGGATAATGTGAATGAACACAACAAAACGGCGTGTGCCGGGTATTGCGGCGTCGAGTTTTAATGACGGTTGACGGTAGTGAACAAAAGACTTGATAAATCGAGTACCTAGCTTATAAAATAAGGAACTAAAATGATGAATTATTTCTTCGTTTTAAAAAGGTTGCAATGAACAAGAAAATTAGTTCATGCTAGCAGCTACAAAATTCTATAGCAATTTACATACATATGTACATACATAACATACATACAAAACATTATAACTTGCAGCGTAGGTATCTTCAAGTAAATTGGTTTTTAACGTGGTAGAGTCATATTAATTGTATAGTTGTAGCACAAATGGATCGGCTCGATCGGGGAAGGACCACGGGCTCGAACATAATAGTAGTGTAATGCTGCTGTATTTCCTATGGTAAATGTTGACAATCGGAGGCCCTTTTTTACTGGAAAAGAGGCATTCCATCTTAGTCCTCACGGCGGACAACGCATTCGCATTTTGATTCGCAAACGGGGATGTTTGTCTATGGGCCACAGCAACCACTTACCATCAGGTGGAATGTGTGGTCGCTTGTCATCCTTATTACAAAAAAAAAAGAACTACGTCTTAATAACGTCGTCCCACCAATCTTTTAAACAAAACCTTATTCGTAATTTCCTTGAAATCAGGGAAAATGGCGTTCCAGAGGAGAATAGCCTGATAGTGAAGGAAGAATACGGCGCATTTATCCTGCATTATAATATAACTTCAACGTGGCTCCACCACAATAAAAACGGGCATCTAAATTACATTTGATATTAAGCGATTATACACTTAAGCTCAATAGTGCAGTGGTTAAGCATCTATTTACGTGATTAGGGGCCGCCGATTCAATTCCAAAGTTATTTTTCGGGTCCGAATGTATTATTTACGCCTCCAAAATATAGAAATTGGTAAGGTTGAGAAACGAAATAGGATTAAGATGAAAAAAACGGAATGAAATATAAAGTTTATTAAAAAGACATCTAAGTGGTTGTACATCTAACAAAACTAATTTAAGAAACATTATGGAGGTGATCACCTAATTCTCAAGTGTTCATTACAACCATGTATTATTTTATATTTTAATAAACGTT
The DNA here is from genome assembly GCA_963668995.1 of Parnassius mnemosyne. Classification (NCBI taxonomy): domain Eukaryota; kingdom Metazoa; phylum Arthropoda; class Insecta; order Lepidoptera; family Papilionidae; genus Parnassius; species Parnassius mnemosyne. The sequence continues at coordinate 17,567,863 of CAVLGL010000084.1, read as the reverse complement.
GTTATAAATCTTGTGTTTAGTAAAAAAAGTAATAATTTAATAATGAATGTACCATGTATATTTTCTAATACTTTGTTGTGAAAGCGTATACAATGAATGTATTACAGACTAAGTGGAGCTGAGTAACTGGTATAACTCACTTGTTGAACACAAGTAGTGTTTACAGCGATTTGTGTCCTCTTTCTGATGAATATGTATTTCAGTTATTTTTATTTAATTGTAATTAAATTTAAACGCCTTAAATTAAATGAAACATTTGTCATATTTCCCCGTGGTATTCTCTGCCATTAATCTCTGGGGGACAATGAAAAATGTTGGCTTGTGGAAAAATGTTGGTGCAAGTGAAAAAAAAATTGTAATAAATAAAATAAAATACATTTAGTTTAACAGGTAGTTAAACAATTTAAAAAAATAATTTACATTAAGTAAATACTTAAAGAAAGAATAATTCAGTTTGTTTATACAAGTAAAACTGAAAATCCGCCATAGTAACGACCTACAATAACACGTGTTATATCAAGCATTGTTGTTCCGGACTCTAATGAAGCCAGAAAACAAAGAAAATGAGCGTGCTCTACAATGACTAGATAAGGAAAGAAAGGGTTGATTGTTACGCGACAACAAAGAGACATGGCACAAAATTGAACACAAACCTGAAACAAAATTGAAGCACGTTGATGTAATTTATAAATTAAAGGTATGTTTGTTTTGTTCAGAAAAATTAAAACACATATTTTACGTAAAATACGTTTTATTAGAAAAGTTATACTTTACTAATAATAAGTAATAACTTTAACTCTTAAGTAATACGTTAAACTTTAAGTAAAGTAAGTTATATACGTAGTAAGGTGATGCTGTAACTCAAAGTGTATAGTTATTTTCTTTTTATTTCTTTTTCTCTTTTTTTTAAATGTAGCACGAATGGGTCTGCTTGGTCAACAATTTTTTTTTATTTTTAAAAACGTTACCCTCACACTAGGATTTTCTCCTGTATCGTGGAGGCAGTTTACAAATTTAAATTGCACGAGGAGAAACATCCAGACCCGGAACAATTATTTGTAGACCATACAAATACTTGTTTCGTGCGGGAACACGCGGCCCCCAGCGCAACAACTTATTGCTAAGCCACTGCGCCACGGAGCCGTCATCAAAAACTTTAAAACGCTCTCGGAATTCCAGCGTAAAATCAAACAACAAAAACCCAATAACAATTTTAATACTTACAGTAAACTAGTTTTTTTTTCGCAGCATTGTTCGTGTGAATCTCATTTTACCACCACCATATGCTTTATATGCTTAAATCTGGAATCAACTTGTTTTCTGTGTATGTTAGTTTGTCTGTTGTAAACATTTTTCTTAGAGTCCGTTCATTCCGTACTTTTTATTACAATGTAATATTAAAAAAATATTAATAAAGCGTCCATAGCGTGTCTTATCGGGTTCAGAATTCGCGATTTTTTAAGCAGTAAACAAACATATTTGTAACATTACTCCATTTGATCGACAAATTTAGAATTTGATAATAACTTGACTACAAAACGCGACAGTAAAACGTGACCTTATCTCTCGAACGCTGTCTTAAATCCGTCGATTGACCTCTCAGTCGAAGCTGGATTTACCTAGTCGGATAATTTATCCTAGGTAAACAACATACTTGTCGACAATTTCAAGGGTATTGCTCCTAACTACTACAGGCACAGGTGTGAAATGGACTTTACATGGGACTCTCATCCCCGTTTCTCAAAACTTGGAAACAAAATTGTAACCAGTGCGTGTTGTCGATGATGACACATAGATTTCAGACGTGGTACTTCACTGCTGGCCGTAATACGAAACTCCAAATCACACAATGACCTACGGAGAGGGGTATGCTCGGAGTTTCTCTGCGTAATAAACTTAGAAATGAGAATATCTGCAGTAAAATCTAATAAAATCGGCAATTCAACGGATAAGTAACATAAGTGGCAACGAGCCGACCATTTAGCTCGACGAACCGGCAACCGATGAAGAAGAAAGCCTCTCGTGTAGCATCTTCGTATCTGGTAAGTAAAGTTTAAGACGGCCGCCCACTAGATTGAATGATGACCTGCTAAGAGATACAGGATGTTGATGGATGCTGGGGGCTCAAAAAATATGTGCTTTGAATGGTCAATCCGTTCAGAACTTAAACGATCACTAATAGAGGTACCAATTATGGGTATATTTTTATAGAATAAATGTGACGAACGAGACATGCTTGGTCGGCTTTCCTCTTCTCTTTTCTTTTATTGCATCTGTTAAATGGCGTAAAGTGGCTGAGTATTTGTCTGCGTATATGGCTTCACCTTTTTTTTTTGTACTCGATCAATAGTATTCTTTTGGAATCCCAAAGCACTGTGGTCATGATTTTACCGGCCAATGAAGTAACTTTAAACCTCATTTTCATGCCATTGCATAGTTTCCTGTTTACTCTCAGGGTCATAGTGGTGAACTCACATTTTATCTCCTGTAACTATTCTATCGAAAACACTCCACGGGTCATCACCACACAGATCTAAAAACTGCCTAAAACAGTCAACCTGCACCTTCTTTTGAAGCGAGCATTTGCGGCACCCATTTGGCACCGACTTTTGTGAGGTTGAGATAATCATGCAATATGGTGTGTATGGTGCCAACAAATATGTTAGTTTTTTTATAGGATAAGGGTAAGAAGCGCGCACACAATCCTGATGATCAGTGGTCGCAGTGGCCCATAGACATCCAAATCTATCCTTGATTACGAACTAAAACGCAGATACGTTATCACCCGTGAGGACGAAGATGTAAAGCCTCGTTTCCAGTTAAATGAGTCTCTGGTTCTCTACAAAAGCAGCGTTAAGCTGCTGTTTTATTCTGGTATTCTGTGAGAGCGTGGTCCTTCCGATCGAGTCGAGCCGACTCATTTGTGCTACAACTATTACCAGTAATACAGTTGCAGCATGGCTCTACCACGTATAATTATTTTTGCTAACATCTTAATTCTTACTCATGCATTTTCTAATACAAGTTTTTCAATAATTTTCACATTTATTCAATAACAGCTGTGATTGCTTCAATGGTTTCCCTGCCTCTTTTGAATTCACTTAAACGACTTATGCACAGTTTATATTGAAGGATCAGAGTCTTGATAAACGGACACCATTTCTTCATGGATATTTTTTGAGTTTTTTCTTGTTTAGTGAAGTTTTATTACCACACGGTGTTCGATTTTTTTTTCAACATTGTCGAGTCAGTCATTCTCGTCGTCTATGACTGAAAGTTACACAAGAATTTTTCACGCCCCTCGTAGATGTTTTGGCCCATAGAAAAGTATAAATAACCTCGATTAAAATTCAAAATGTAGATATGTTATCACCATGAAGGTCTAAGATGGAATGCCTCATTACCACTCAAAAGTGTCCCAGATTCTTTACATTAACCATACGAATTACATCAGAATAACGCGGCTATTTTAAGCTGGTATTTTGTGAGAGTGTGGTTATTCCTCACTCAAACTGCCCTATTTTTGCTGCAGTAATAATGTAACTGCAGAGTGGCACTACTACGGAAAAAATATTAACCACACTAGTATTATGACAGACTGTGAGGCATTACATCTAAGTCATCCGAGTTTTAACAGTCTGCTTTATTTAACATTGGCTGCAGTTTTTCATAGACCATAGTAGTTACTTAACATTAGGTGAACTGTATATTCGTTTGTTACTTAATTTTTTTATATTAACTAGAATGTTTTTTTTAAACTAACTAGAATGGTTTGCCGTGTAGTGGTGGTTAAGAATATACACTACCCCATATCTTCCCGTGGGTGTCGTAAAAGGCGACAAAGGGAAACAGGCAGGAGATGGGCAGCAGCATCTTCCTGATAACAGCAAAAATATAATAAAAAAACTGCGGTTACCAACCCGCCCGCCACGCGTGGCAACTATGGCAAATACCCCCCTATGATTAGAGTAACAATGAGACGGCCCCCAAAGCCCAGCGGCCCCGCTATTCCTGGCTACGGTGGCGACCATGGTAACGGCGGGGCAGGAGGTGCTAAGAATCTCCGGTGGAGGTTTGTTTGCCACCTAAATCGACTCGACCTGACAACATACAACGCAAGCACCATGAGGACTGACGAGAAGATCGTGGAGCTGGAAGAAGAGATAGAGAAGTTACGTTGGCATATTATAGGATTATCCGAGGTCCGAAGAGAGAGGGAGGACACAAAATTTTCAAATCCGGCAACTTGCTTTATCACCGGGACCATCTGTCCCAAGGAGGTGTCGGATTTATCGTCCACAAGTCTCTCGTTAACATCGTTGTAAAGATTGAGAGTGTGTCGACGAGGGTTGCGTACCTTATACTCAGAATCACCAAACGGTATTCGCTGAAGGTCATACAGGTTTACGCACCAAACTCGGCACACCCCGATGAGGAGGTAGAGGAAATGTATGAGGTTATCACTAAAGCCATGAATTCCTGCAAAATCCATTATACGGTGTTAATGGGAGACTTCAATGCAAAACTAGGCACAAGAGAGAACGGTGAGCTGAAAGTATTAAAGCTAAATTTGGAATAGGGCAAAGAAACAAAAGAGGCCAGCAGCTGGCCGACTTCATGAAGAAAGAGGGACTCTTAATGATGAACACTTTCTTCTTGAAGCGACCTCACAGGAAGTGGACCTGGTCGAGCCCCGACGGTTCGACAAAAAATGAGTTTGACATTATTATGACGACCAGACGACAACTGTTCAGTGATGTCTCCGTGATCGCGAGGGTGAAAACTGGTAGCGATCACCGAATGGTTAGAGGCACACTGAACCCAAAAGTTAAGTTGGAGAGGTCTCGTCTAATGAAGTCAACGCTCCGTCCCCCTCGTACACTGTTCTAAAGTCCGGAAACCTTTCAGTTCGAGTTACAAAACCGTTTTCAGTGCCTAGAAGACTGCAATGAAGTGTACGATATGAATGACAAGCTCGTGAAAACTGTCCATGCGGTCGGAGCTAAGTTCTGCAAGACCCGCTGCAGAAGAACACATAAACTTTTAATTTCATGGCTGCTAGACGGGACATGAAGCTACATTCTTCAACAGATTTGACTGCATTAAGGCAACTGAACAGACAGATCTCCAAATGTATGCGGCGGGACTTATGCAACTTCAATACAACTTCTATTGAGGAAGCGATCGAGCGGAACCAAGGCTCCGAAGTCTTTGAGAGAGATCTGTCTGCCAGAAAGAGCCAACTGTCAAAGCTGAAGACCGAATGTGGCAGCATCGTTTCCGGGAGATTTTGAGTGAGATTGAGAGGTTCTATGGCAGCTGTACACGTCATCGTTGGAGCCACACGCAAGTGTGAGTTATGATCTAAGAGCGAGTCTAATCCGACACTATTCCGAAGATATGCCGAACGTCAGTCTGAGCGATATTAGAATGGCTCGCCAGCACCTTAAAAATGGAAAGTCCCCGGGCGAGGATGGAATTACAGCGGAGCTTGTGAAAGCGGGTGGAAAACCGGTACTTGAAGTCCTTCAGAAGCTATTTAATTCCATCTACCATGGTGGCACTACTTCGGAGGCATGGAGCAAAATTGCGGTGATCTTGTTCTTCAAAGAAGGCGACAGCGCTGTTTTGAAGAACTACAGATCGATTTCCCTTCTGAGCCGCGTCCACGTGCTGTTTTCAAGAGTCATTACAAATCGTATCGCACGCAGACTTGACGATTTTCAGCCTCCCGAACAAGCAGGTTTCCGAAAAGGCTTTAGTACCATTGGCCACATACACACCCTTCGGCAAATTGTACAGAAGACAGACGAGTACAATCTGCCACTTTTCCTTGCGTATGTGGACTATGAGAAAGCCTTTGATTCCGTCGAAATTTGGGCGGTACTGCAGTCCCTTCAGCGGTGCCAAATTGACTGTCGGTATATCGAAGTGCTGAATTGTCTGTAAAGTAGAGCTAGGATGATTATTCTAGTACAGAATCAGAGTCAACCCTATCCAACTGCAGAGAGGTGTAAAACAGGGTGACGTTGTATCCCCGAAAATCTTCACCGCTGCATTGGAAGACGTTTTCAAGCTGCTTGACTGGAAAGGATGCGGTATTAACATCAATAGCGAGATTATCACTCACCTTCGATTTGCCGACGATATAGTCCTTACAGCAGAATTGCTGGAGGACCTAAGCACTATGCACAATGACCTCAATAGTGTCTTCCAACGGATAGGTCGTACGATGAACATGGACAAAGCAAAACTCATGTTTAACGTCCATGTCACACCTATGCCGGTAGTTGTTGGGAGCACTTAGCTCGAAGTTGTTGACAAGTATGTTTACCTGGGCCAAATAGTCCGACTAGGTAAGTTCAACTTCGATCGAGAGGTCAATCGACGGATTTAACTCGGCTTGGCAGCGTTCAGGAAACTCCGACACATCTTCTCGTTAGACATACCTCAAAACCTTAAAACGAAATTGTACAACTAGTGCGTGTTGCTAGTGATGACTTACGGATCTGAGACGTGGTCTTTCACTTCTTGCCGTATGAGGAAGCTCAAGGTCGCTCAGCGAGCTATGGAGAGGGCTATGCTCGGGGTTTGTCTGCGTGATAAACTTAGAAATGAGGATATCCGCAGTAGGACCAGAGTAACCGACATAGCCCAACGAATTAGTAAGCTGAAGTGCCATATAGCTCGAAGAACCGACAACCGATGGGGAAGAAAGGTTCTCGAGTGGCAGCCTCGTATTTGTAGGCGAAGTGTAGGGCGACCCACCATTAGATGGAGTGATGACCTGGTAAGACATGCAGGAAGTCGATAGATGCAGGTGGCTCAGGACCGTGCTTTGTAGCATTCTTTGGGGGAGGCGTATGTTCAGCAGTGGACTTGTGAAAGGTTGTAATGATGATGAACTAGAATCTTGATGAGGAGCAGCAATGTACGAGACTCATCGTAACTCATGAAATTTTTAGTTTCACCTTTATGTAATATATATATACATATATATATACATATATATATATATATATATACATATATATATAGGTCCACATATTACATGGAAGTCAAACTAAAAATTTTATGTAAAGAGTAAAATCGCTTAGGCTAATAGAAAATAAAATCAGCATTCCTGAAAATTGTTTCTCCTAAAGCTTTAGCAAAGAGAAATAGAAACAGAAAATGTACTCAAGTTATGGGTGCTCACGGCGACATTTACGTAAGCGGGTTTTGTGAGAATAGAATTTACTCAACAGGGTATAAATTCATTTTATTATTTTTCTGCTACGATGACAAGAATATTATAGAATAAGAAATAAATTATATCATCACCTTATAATATAGTCGATATTTTATTCATTACAACCACTCTCATTTCCTCAGCTGAACATCCTCCCACAAGAAATATCACATAAACCAGTTATGATTCACCTGCATACCGGTAAGTGAAGTGTGGTGTGGCTAAGATAGAGTAATGACTTTCAGGGTGTAACTATGGTAGGAATCGTTTGCTTGTGAAAATTATTCTATGACTGCATCATGTCTTGTCATTATTTTGTTTCATAAAATAAATTTTAATAGATAAAAAAGACATTGGATCGTCTGCTTAACAACTGCATCAGATAAATTTATGGTCTTCGTAAATAAGACCATGTATCTTCTTTTCGTACTCAGCTAAATTGGCTGTTTATCCGTCAGCGCAGATATGTTAGAATACTCTTCACCCTTTTCACAATTATTAACGATTCATGTGCTCCGGAGTATCTGAAATCCAAATTTTAATACCCGGGTGATTTTCATAATTGTTCTTTCCGATCTTCGGGTAATCATAAATTACGCAATCCTTTGCATCGTACACCCGTGTAGTGGCGGTTAGAATACTCAGTACCCCATATCTTCAGAACTCAAAGGTCCAGCAGCTGGCCAACTTCATGGAGAAAGAGGGACTCTTTATGATGAAATCTTTCTTCCAGAAGCAGTCCCACAGGAAGTGGACCTGGTCAAGCCCCGACTGTTCGAAAAAAAAAGAGATTGACTTTATTATGACGACCAGATGTCAACAGTTCAGTGATGTCTCAGTGATCGCGAGGGTGAAAACTGGTAGCGATGACCGAATGGTTAGAGGCATACGAAATCTAAACGTTAAGTTGGAGAGGTCACGTCTAATCAAGTCAACGCTCCGTCCCCCTCGTGCTCTAATCCAAAGTTCCGAAAGCTTTCAGCTCGAGTTACTAAACCATTTTCAGTACCTACCTGGAAGGTATAAATGACAAACTCGTGGAAACTGTCCATGTGGTCGGAGCTAAGTTCTGCTATACCCGCCGGAGGTGAACACAAAAACTCGCCGATCACACTCTTAATCTCATGGTTGTTAGACGGGAGATGAAGCTACATTCTTCAACAGATTTCACAGCATACAGGCAACTGAACAGACAGATCTCCAAATGCATGCGGCGGGACTTACGCAACTTCAATACAGCTCGTATTGAAGAAGTGATCGAGCGGAACCAGAGCTACAAAGTCTTTGCCAGAGATCTGTCTGCCAGAAAGTGCCAACTGTCGAAGCTGAAGACCGAATGTGGCAGCATCGTATCCGGGACCTGAAATTTTGATTAAGATTGAGAGGTTCTATGGCAGCTGTACACGTCATAGTTGGAGCCACACGCAAGTGTAAGTAATGATCAAAGAACGAGTCTTATCCGACACTATTCCGAAGATATCTCGGACGTCAGTCTGAGCGAGATTAGAATGGCTCTCCAGCACCTTGAAAACGGCAAGTCCCCGGGCGAGGATGGAATTACAGCGGACCTTCTGAAAGCGGTTGAAAAACTGGTACCTAAAGTCCTTCAGAATCTCTTTCATTCCGTCCTTCACGGAGGCACTACTTCGGAGGCGTGAAGCAGAAGTGCGGTAGTTTTATTCTTCAAGAAAGGCGACAATGCTCTTTTGAAAAACTACAGACCGATTTCCCTTCTGAGCCGCGTCTACGTGCTGTTTTCAAGAGTCATTACAAATCGTCTCGCATGCAGACTCGACGTCTTTAAACCTCCCGAACAAGTCGGTTTCAGTACAGGCTTTAGCACCATAGACTACATACATGCCCTTAGGAAAATCGTACAAAAGACCAAAAAGTACAATCTGCCAAGCTGCAGTCCCTCCAATGGTGCCAAGTGGACTGTCGGTATATCGAAATGCTGAAGTGAATGTGAATGTGAACAGTAGAGCTACGACGGCTATCCAAGTATAGAACCAGAGTAGGAAACCTATCCAACTGCCGAGAAATGTAAGACAGGGTGACGTTACATCCTCGAAACTCTTCACCGCTGCATTGGAAGACGTTTTCAAGCTTCTGAACTGGAAAGGATACGGTATGAACGTCAATGGCGAGTACATCACCGAAATTCGATTTGCCGATGATATAGTCTTTATGGCAGAATCGCTGGAGGACCTAAGCACTATGCTCAATGACCTCAATAGTGTCTCCTAACGGATAGGTCTTGAGATGAACATGGACAAAACAAAAATCATGTTTAACGTCCATGTCACATCTATGCCTATGTTAACCTGGGACAAATAGTCCGACTGGGTAAGTCCAACTTCGACCGAGAGATCAATCGACGATTCAACTCGGCCGGGCAGCGTTCTGGAAATCACGACATATCTTTTCGTTAGACATACCTTGGAATCTCAAAACTAGATTGCTCATCCAGTGCGTGTTGCCAGTGATGACCTATGGATCTGAGACATGTTCCGGCCAGCAGACCGTATGAAGCTCAAAGTCGCTCAGTGAGCTATGGAAAGGGCAATGCTCGGCGTTTCTCTGCGCTATAGACTTAAAATCAAAGATATCTGGAGTAGAATCAGAGTAACCGACATAGTCCAAATAATTAGTATGCTGAAGTTGCAATATAGCTCGAAGGACCGAGAAACGATGGGGAAAAAAGATTTTCGAGTGGCAGCCTCGTACCGGCAGGCGGAGTGTTGGGCGTCCCCCCACTAGATGGAGTGATTACCTGGTAAGACATGCAGGAAGTCGATGGATGCAAATGGCTCACGACCGTGCTTTGTGGCATTCCTTGATGGAGGCCTATGTGCAGCAATGGACTTGTGAAGGGCTGTTATGATGGTGATGATGATTACACCGTACTGGTTACTTATCTCACTCGTTCGGTCTCTCTCATGGCCATCAGACTCTGGAACGACATCTCTCTTGGCATTAAAAAAAGTTCCAACAAGTTTGTTTTTAAAAATCCAGTCCGTAAGCATGTGAATAAATCGTTGCAAGTTTGAACTAACACAGCCCTTCTTTTCATATGTGTATATTTCAGGTTTGTTCTGACATAGATAATAATAATATTATTAATTATATGTATATATCCTGTATGCATGTATATGTACATTTATATATTTATATGTATATATTGTGTGCATTTAGGTATGTTTATATGTGTATGTTTGTGTGTGTATATGTATTATTATTTATTATATTTTTAAGCCTTTCTATTTTGATTACTTCTACGCCGCCTTTTGTTTGTCTATCTCTTTTTAGCCTAATAGTTGAATGGGAGAGAATGTCATATGGCATTAAGTCCGCCATGTGTACAACTTTGTGCATGAAAGTTTGAATAAATAAATAAAAAACAGTGGCTTATAATCGATACTGATATATTTAGTCAATACAAAACCAACCATACTTTAAACGCTAATATTAAGCTAATAATGATTTCGACCAAATTTACTCAATCGTACCTCTGGAAGTCTATTGCATTTTGAACATTTGCAAGGAGTCAATAGATGCAGGTGGCTCAGTACGAAGTTTTGTAGGGCATGTTCAGCAGTGGACATGTGTAGGGCAGTAATGATGATTCACTGCTCAAAATTAATCTAAAATTAAATTACTATTTTATTTTATTTTATTTTTATGTTATGGAAAACCAACAGCTTACAAATCTTAGGTAAATAACATGTTAAATTTACAAAAAAAAGCCAATAACAGGTTCTCACTAATAGAAATACAGTAACATAATCGATTTCGTTGTTTAAAGGACATAGCACAAATATGAGCAACAAAAAATGGAGTCTAATTTAAATGTACAACATGCATAAATTTAATAAGTGAAACAAACAACAATAGCCACAAAAGAAAAGAAAAGAGAAAACAGGACGAAACATATAAATTAAATAACAACTATAAAGTAAAAGAGTAAATGTTTGTTCATGGGCTTATTTGTATTTATTAAGTGCTAGAAAATATTCCAATTTAAATGTATCTAAAGAAGTGTTTTTCTCTACCTCAGAATTCAATTCACTAATACTAAGTAGAAGCATTTGTTTGTTTCTAGAGTACCTTTGCATAATAATTGACTTAGCCCCTAAGGTCTTACGAGTTTTGAATTGCAAAGTGCAGCTAAGATAATTCCTTTTTAATTTACTATTGGTATACATTTTTACGCGACTCTATTGGGGAATAGCATTATTAGATTGGAGGTATATTATAAGCAATTTGTTTAACGTTTGTTTAAATGTCAAAACTTCTCCTAAATTTTACGTAGAATTTTCGAAATATATCTCAATTTATTGGTTACAAATTTTGCCTAGCATAGGCTATATTTATAACGTCATCATAAAATACTTATGGGTGGCATAAACTGTAAAACTTGCGCCTTGAAAGTAATGGTAAACAAAGGCATCTTAAATAACATCTAACAGTGTTTAGTTGTGCAAACCAAATATTATACTTATATTATTAATATAATTTGAATAGAGTTACAGCCTATATAGGTCGTTACTCCTGGGCATAAGCCTCCACTTATTTCTGATAGGATTTCAATACATTATTATTTTGTTATAAACTTGAATATAAAAATATATATTTTAAGTAAAGTGGAGTAACAGCCTATATCTGTATATCCAACTGCTGGATGCAGACTTTTTTATTTCAAAGAGGGTATTATATCAATTAATCTGCTTCAATGCATGGTGTCGAAATATTTTATTCATCAGACATACAGGTTTGCACATGTTTTTCTTCACCGCTGAGCATGTTGTTCGCATATTGTGGAATTAATAGTGAGCGCGAAGCCACCGATCTAAATATCATGTCTTCTTTGCTAAGGCATCATGTATCGAAGAATTATAATCCCGACTTCTATTCGAAAGCTATTATGTGGAAATTATATTTTTTGTGTTTTGAAGTCGGTATTAAGTTTTATCAAAAATTATTTTTTCACCTTCTTCAAGGTAACAAGTAATTGAATTTAAATATTGAAATAATAATTATAATTGAATTTATAAAAAGAAAACTAATGAATGGTAAAAGTTCCTACGGATCAGTAGTATATCAATAATATAATATTTATTACTTACTTATCTCGTAGGGGACAATCAAGTCAAAGTCGAATGGCATTAATTAAATTACGACGATACGTATGATGCTCTATCGAAATGGGGGACAAAATATTTTTAAAATATCGATTTTTAAGACTATTGGTCTTAAAAATAATAATTCCTAGTCTCACTTTTACCAAATACTTACCGAACTTTTAATAATTTTAATTAAAAAACAAACATTGTTTTGAAAATAATTCGCAATTTATATTTTAAATGAGCCAACCAGTTATACTGGTACTGATTCGGGGAATTCTAAGTTTAATAAACACGCAACAATGATGAAATGGCATCATCGAGATGTCAAAAAATAAATGTATTATTTTTTGACATCTCGACGATGTGTTAAAAACATTTTCATTAACATTTTCTCAAATAGTCATTTTCATAAACAGGCCTTCGTCTAACCGAATAGTACTTCACAGTTTGCTTCAAACCTAATATGGCCGACTCTGTTGACAAACCTGGCCTGAAGCCAAACTGATTGTCGTGTAGACATATATGTTTGTCTTAATAAGTAATTCTTAAGAAAATCTTTGCTTGTTTTTGATTTTATTAGGATATCAAAGCAATTAAATAGTGTCATTAAAAATTGACGCGTTTTAGTTGTATTCTGCACAGGAGTCTTCCCCGTTGTAACAGATGATTCGCATATTTGATGTTGTACCCTGTCGCCGGTTTAAGTATTTTACGTCTGGCGTAAACGTGGTTGTTATATCGCTATCTATCGGTAAACATTTGATTATTGTGACTAACGAAAGTGGCCTTTTACGACAAATTCAAAACTATCCATAATCCATATTACATATTAATTATTATTTATGTTATATAGATATATTATCGAACATATTAATTAATCTGTTACGCAATCTTCTGAGGCAATCTATGGGGGAGGGATAACATGTTCACTGGACTTTATTAGGTTGTGACGATGGTGATAGTGATAAATAATAAAAACGTCTATAACAGTAATTATTTAAACATCTAAATTTAATATAATTTGAGTAATAATATGAATAAACATAATTATATTAAATTATATATAATATAATAGAATATAAATCGTTTTTTCGACCACAAGGATCACAGACGTTAGTAATAATTCAAATCTTAAAACTAATGTTAGTAAATCATCATTTCATCATCATCATTACAGCCCTTCACAAGTCCACTGCTGAACATAGGCCTCCCCCAAAGAATGCCACAAAGCACGGTCCTGAGCCACCTGCATCCATCGACTTCCTGCATATCTTACCAGGTCGTCACTCCATCTAGTAGGGGGACGCCCTACACTTCGCCTGCCGGTACGAGGCTGCCACTCGAGAACCTTTCTTCCCCATCGGTTGTCGGTTCTTCGAGCTATATGGCCGGCCCATTGCCACTTCAGCTTACTAATCCGTTGGGCTATGTCGGTCACTCTAGTTCTACTGCGGATATCCTCATTTCTGAGTTTATCACGCAGAGAAACTCCGAGCATAGCCCGCTCCATAGCTCGCTGAGCGACCTTGAGCTTCCTCATCCGGCCAGCAGTGAAGGACCACGTCTCAGTTCCGTATGTCATCACTGGCAACACGCACTGGGTGTACAGTCTCGTTTTCAAGTTTTGAGGTATACCTGACGAGAAGATGTGCCGTAATTTCCCGAACGCTGCCCAACCGAGTTGAATCCGTCGATTGACCTCTCGGTCGAAGTTGGACTTACCTAGTCGGACTATTTGTCCCAGGTAAACATACTCGTCAACAACTTCGAGCTTAGTGTTCCCAACAACTACCGGCATAGGTGTGACATGGACATTAAACATGATCTTTGTTTTGTCCATGTTCATCTTAAGACCTATCCGTTGGGAGACACTATTGACGTCATTGAGCATAGTGCTTAGGTCCTCCAGCGATTCTGCCATAAATGTTAGTAAATGCAAAACTTTTTTTTTATAGGATAAGGGTGACAAACGAGCACACAGGCCACCTGATGGTAAGTGGTTGCTGTGGCCCATAGACATCTGCATCTATCCTCGATTACGAATCAAAATGCAGATGCGTTGTCACCCGTGAGGACTAAGATGGAATGCCTCTTTTCCAGTAAAAAGGGTCTCCGGTTCTCTACACTCACCATATGAAACACAGCAGTGTTAAACTGCTATTTGACGCTGGTATTCTGTGAGAGCGTGGTCCTTCCCCGGTCGAACCGACCCATTCGTGCTACAACTATACTACTAATATAGCTGCAGCATGGCTCTACCACGTAAAAAAATCTTTAACGTTCCATCCCCTCCTTCTTAACGGGGTACCGTATAACTTAATGGGTGGTACAATTGAGGGCAAGGTTGAAAGACAATGCATTTGCTTTTCTTGGCGTTATAAATCAATCCGTGACCACGTGGTAGCTTCCACACATGCGCGATAGTTTTGCTAAGCAACAAACAGAATCACTCAGCAACACCTTGTTGTTTACGTAACTGATGCTGTTGAGGCATACTCCGTAAATATGACAACCGACATGAATGGTACTAAGCAATTCAATCAGTGCATTTACATACAGATTGAAGATCTTAGGGGAAGTTAAATCCCCCTATCGTATTGCGGGAGTTAAACCTATATAGCTGCGAATAGGTTTTAGACAATCGCACATTGACCTGGTTTCGATACCAAAATTTGAAGATCCTACTAACTTCTTCGGGCAGTTCGGTATCTTTCAATTTCTGCTATAAGATATCGTAATTTAACAGATTGAACGCCTTGCTAAAGTCCAGAAAACAGACATAAACAGGCGTTCGTCTAACCGAATAGTACTTGACAGTTTGCTTCAAACATAATATGGCCGACTCTCTTGACAAACCTGGCCTGAAGCTAAACTGAATTTCGTGTAGACATATATGTTTATCAAGCTGGGCGTTAAGCAAACTGTCATGCACTTTCGTAATAACCGTGGCAAGTGAGATAGGCCTATAGTTGGACTTATCAGATATGTCCCCAGTTTTGTTTTTCAAAATTGGCACCACCGCAGTTCTCATCACAGCCGCGGGCAAGTACGAATGCTCTATACATAAGTTATAAGACATGGCAAGCACTTTAGGTAAGTGAGGATCTGCATGTTTTAGGTGTTCAATACTAAATCCTTCATGACCAGGGGACTCCCCACGCAACATAGAAGTTATAGCTTTATTGCCATACATCGCTGTAAATCGGATTCAGCAGATCGTGCTGTCGAAGCGCTCATTATTCCCGCTAATAAACTGAATATCGTGTCCAAATAACCAAGTTTGTTGAAATACTATCACACTCGCCGACTGACACAAAAACTTCACATTTTCAACTGAGCGTTTTATACTTTTACAGTTGAAACTGACTAAATTACAGTTGGATTTTTATCCATTGACACTAGGGATAGGACCGTTGACGGTATTCACCGCTACACCGTTCGTGTCACTGCTATTATTTCGCTTGAAGTTGACAAATCGCCTGAATACAACGCCCTTCGGCTAATGTGTTGCACCTAAAAATATTTTTATTTTTTGCTCTGATACAAAAAAAAAATAAACGAGTAAAATCCGTGTTTCCTCTCAAAAAATAATTATTTTAAAGTTTAATGTTTCCTTGCGTCTTATTTTAAACGTATTCCATAATATCCTTCTCCGTCGTGTATTTATGCACCATAGTAATAAAAATTGGAAATTTTCTCTCTGCGGCTTTAAAATTACAATTCTCGCCATTGGAAATATCCGCGGCTCCCAGATAACGATACGATCTCATTTTAGATTTCCGACGCAGTACAACATTCCACTCGCCCACTGTCTTAGTCACCTCGGCGAACGATAACACAACCGCTGACCGTTCATTTAAAAAACGGCTTTCTTTGCCTTTTCCCTTCCTCGTGGTTTTGCGCAGATCCTGCGGTAGGGAATGCCCGAGTAATTTGTTCGACTACTGGATCTCCTCAGACGAAAACGTCGCAGCACATATCCTCACAATACTGTCTTCATCCGCTACAGACAGTTTGTTCTGTACATAAAATAATAATTCACATATGATGATTCTACAGTTGTTGCATGATAACGTCATGTTTCATCATATTTCAATGAACCAATCCTAATTTTTGTTTTAAGCTTACCCGTAGTTGTAAACGGGCCTAATAGTAACGTTAATGGCATTGCTATTATTGATTTTGTATTTAAAAAATATGAATATTTCTATAAAATAAAATAAAAATTTATATATAGTGAATTTATAATGGTTCTAGTAACTTTGGATAATTATAAGTAGGTGATTTTTTGTGTCACAAAGTTTTTATATAATGGTTTAATACATACTTTTTATCACCTGGAAATTACATTACCAACCTTTCTTAGTCAAAACTTTTTAAAAAATACGACACCTGGTAGGTAATTTCTCGGAAGGTTGAAGGTAAATGTGGCCAACATTCACCGCATAGAGCAAGGGAATTGGTAACCGCATAATATTAGGCGTGCAACAATAAAACTGCGTCCAGTCACCAATCTGTGAAATTTGTTTGATTCCATTACACTAATACTTGATGTTTATCTCAAAATTTACCACAAAACGGTCATCACAATCACAGTCTGTCATCACTCAGCTCCCTGTGTTCTTCATTAGGTCGTCAGAATAATTTTATACTTTATATTTATCAGCATCATTACAGATCGTGAGGCGTGCAACGGTAAAACTGCGTCCAGTCATTAATATGTGTAATTTTTTTGATTTCATTACACTGATACTTGATGTTTTTCTCAAAATTTACCACAAAACAGTCATCAAAATCAAAGTCTATCATCACTTGGCTCCCTGTGTTCTTTATTAGGTTGTCAGACTAATTTTATATTTATCAGCATCATTACAGCCCTTCACAGATCCACAGCTGCACATAAGCTTCCACAATGAAATGCCACAAAACACGGTCTAGAGACATTTTGTATTTTTGGAGTTTATTGGACTGTACTCCTTAAGAATCGCTTCATATATAGCGCACGGTATGAAAAATAGATGGGTAGTAAAATCAAGCAATAACAAAAATGAAGCCGTTATGGTTTCCCTCTGCGCAATATACTCGTGTATCTCACCCTCTTTTAATCGTCTCTCTCTCTCTTTCTCTCTCTCCCTCTCTCTCTCTCTCTCTCTCTCTTTCTAAATATGCTGAAAGCTTGGTGGGGTTAGCATAACAGGGTGACGACTGTTTCTACACTTTGACTATTGTACTCAGTATACATATACAACATGGACTTTTAAAAATTTAAAGTTTTATTTTTATTTATATCGGTTTATATTTTATATAAAGGGAAATGAATAAAGTTAAGAGAATATTGTAAGATACGGTGAATTCGATGTTTTCACGGGTCGTAACTCATATAATATGTAAGTTCTGTCGTTCATCGTATTTTAGTTTCCACAACCTTATCGTCATAGTATGACAAATAAATAATCTTATACATATAAGTCGTATATTTTTCTGTAATAAAGTTTATGCAATATTTTATGAAATCAATATGAAAAGACTATATGGATTCATTTTCTTCCTTTACTTAGTGTATAAATTTTAAGAATATAGAATATATACGAAAAACTATATTTTAAGAATATAGTTTTTCGTACAAGTGTCGCGTCGGAACTGACTCGCACAATTTTTTTATCACGCTATTCACAGTGTATGGCAGCATAAGAGAACCCACCATCACGTTATATTATCTCGTGGGTCGTAAGTAGTGGCAGTTGATGACGGGTGATGGATAGCAGTATCTTTATCAGCTCCAAATAATAAAAACCTGCCAGGCGTTACAACTGAGGCAAATATTCTCCTATGAGTCAATATATGGAAGAGGTGTACGATCTTTGATATATTGGATATGAATGAAGCAACCTCACATATTTTTAATACATCTTGCTTCGGATTTGAATACATTCTACACCACTTTATTTTAAATAAAAAGCAACGTTCTTTAAACAAACCATTTAATAACTAAAAAAACCATAAAAAAAATTTTCACTAAATAGTCATACAAGTACATACAAGTATATGTTGTATCCATATAAATTGTGAAATAGCTTTAGTGCAAACAAGGAATGCAGGAATGGAATGTAACTGATTGCTTGGGGCTTGACGTGATGGACGACTGTACGGGTTTATTTCCACAGTTAGAGTAAATATATTACGGTAGTCGAGAATATATTTGCGAAATTTTAACTCAATTTTGTAAAAAATCTTACATTGGTATGAAACACCATATTAACTGTTACTGATACTGTTTTTTTGTTGTTATGAGTAGTTTTCAGGAAAATTCTGTTGCCCATTATTTCCTTCTGTCGCGTCTTGTGATACCCAGTAAGATGAAACGTGAATTGAAATGCAGTGTAAACTATATATACCGAAATTTAGTGGATAATCTTGAGCTACCACCAAGCATTAAACAAGCTTTTTGTGCCGCAAAACTGTTGAAAATATTATTTTTATTCAATGAAGATGATCTCACTGTATCTTAAAATAATTAATAAAAAACACCGAAAGATAGAATTAGAATACTGACTTGAAAACGACAAACAAAGAAAACAAATTATAATTTTGTTACGTAAATTTTCACTTAATTTTGTCAAAATTAAAACCACTTATTCGTAAAATTACATTGTTTTCTTTTATAATACATTTAACGAATACTGTTTATAACGCAATAAAATGCTCGGTCGCTTCAATTTCGCTTTATAGAGTTTACACTGTAATTGATAATTTTTAGATTTAGGATACAACTTTTATAGCGTTTACTAGTTCAAGACGGGTGGTGAGATTTAGTGTTAAGACTATGAGTGTTCAGTTTGTGTACATTACTTGACTGCCTTGTTAGTCTTGTGGTCGTAATCGCGATTGCTGATGAAACTGAAACTTTCGATGCCGGGACGGGTTCAGGTTCGGGTTAGGCCAAAATCAGTTATTGGGTTTTTGTATCTAGAAATTCTCAGTAGCACCGCGTTGAGAAGTTAGCAGTATTTCACACTCGTGTCTCAGAAAGCACGTGCTTTACGTGCTTTCTTTCGTTGGTCATGCACCTGATTTCTCTCAGATCGAGTCGGATTACCGACCCATCGGACTGTGATAGTGAGGGAAAAAAGGGTGCTTGCGCATACACTTGAAAAATTTAATTATGTCTTAATGCAGTCTTCGATTTGGTCCAACACCCATGACAAAAATTCATTTTGAAGGATATTACTATGCTTGAAATTGTGAGACTTTCTTTTAGCGATTTGAATCTAGTAGTAGTAGTAGTAGTAGTATAAGTAGTACAAGTTATGGCGCCATCTGTCTGAAGCAATGAGATTTACTTAGCTTGTCTTAAATTCCTTTTTAAAACCCACTCTCGACTTCTGAATATTTATATACATATATGTAAATTATATATATATATATTATACATAATTTACTGATTTTACTTAAATAATTCTAAATAATAAAAGAAACATTACTCGGGATTGTATACTTACCCTCGAACGTATAATGGTACGAAGCTAGAACCAGACTACGAAACCTATCCAACTGTAGAGAGATGTAAGACAGGGTGACGTAATATCCCCGAAACTCTCCACCGCTGCATTGGAAGACGTTTTTAAGCTACTGGACTGGAAAGGATACGGTATCAACATCAATGGCGAGTCCATCACTCACCTTCGATTTGCCGACGATATAGTTTCTATAGCAGAATCGCTGAAGGATCTAAACACTATACTCAATGACCTCAATAGTGTCTCCCAACGGATAGGTCTTAAGATGAACATGGACAAAACAAAAATCATGTATAACGTCATATATATATATATATATATATATACACATGGACGTAAAACATGATTTGTGTGTGTTTGTGTGTGTGCGCGCGTGTGGGTATGCGCGTGTGCGCGTGTGCGTGTGCGTGTGCGTTTGCGTGTACGTGTGCGTGTGCGTGTGCGTGTGCGTGTGTGTGTGCGTGTGCGTGTGGGTGTGCGTGTGCGAGAGCGTGTGAGTGCAAGTGTGTGTGCGTGTACGTGTAAGTGTGCGAGTGCTTGTGCGTGTGTGTGTGCGTGTGCGTATGCGGGCGCGTGTGCGTGTGCGTGTGCGTGTGCGAGTGCGTGTGTATGTGCGTGTGCGTGTGGGTGTGCGTGTGCGAGAGCGTGTGAGTGCATGTGTGTGTGCGTGTGCGTGTGCGTGTGTGTGTGCGTGTGCGTGTGGGTGTGCGTGTGCGAGAGCGTGTGAGTGCAAGTGTGTGTGCGTGTACGTGTAAGTGTGCGAGTGCTTGTGCGTGTGTGTGTGCATGTGCGTATGCGTGTGCGTGTGCGTGTGCGTGTGTGTGTGCGTGTGCGTGTGGGTGTGCGTGTGCGAGAGCGTGTGAGTGCAAGTGTGTGTACGTGTAAGTGTGCGAGTGCTTGTGCGTGTGTGTGTGCATGTGCGTATGCGGGCGCGTGTGCGTGTGCGTGTGCGTGTTTATGTGCGTGTGCGTGTGCGGATGTGTGTGCGTGAGTGCGCGTGTGCGTGTGCGTGTGTGTGTGCGTGTGCGTGTGCGTGTGCGTGTGCGTGTGCGTGTGCGTGTGCGTGTGCGTGTGCGTGTGCGTGTGCGTGTGCGTGTGCGTGTGCGTGTGCGTGTGCGTGTGCGTGTTCGTGTGCGTGTGCGTGTGCGTGTGCGTGTACGTTTGCGTGTGCGTTTGCGTGTGCGTGTGCGTGTGCGTGTGCATGTGTGTGTGTGTGTGTGTGTGTGTGTGTGTGTGTGTGTGTGTGTGTGTGTGCGTGCGTGTGTGTGTGTGTGTTTTTCATAAGTATATATATATATATATATATATATACTGGTTGACTTCTTACCCTCTGGAACATTATATCTTGTTTTGTGTAAGTGAAGTAAATGAAATCCTAGAAAATATTTGTAAAATATAACTAATAGTGATACCGCTCCTGCGCAACGATTGTAGGTTTTCTTCTTTGTTGTTCTTCTATGTACATTCGTCTCGCACCATTTAAGTTTTCACCAGACAAGACATACAGTCTCACCATTGCTAGGTATTAGAGTATTGGTACATGTTTACGATATCTATCAGCGGGCGCCCGATACACACGTGGAAATATAAATAGTACGAAGTCACGCGATGCCTAAACGCAGGTGACTGAAAACTGTAATGAAAGCGCGGGGAGTAGGTGGGTATGCGCGGGCGGCACTTGCGCCTGAGGAAGGATATCAAAGAGCCCTACCGTGGGTGCATCGAGTGTCGGTTGTTTTAAATGTATAGCTTCGCGTTACAAATAGATTGATATTATTATTGCCCCTCGTAAAATAGGGTGCTGATTGGAATTTCGATATTTTTTTATTGATTTATTTATTTATTTCAAAACTTTTGTTTATATACTTTTAGAGTGGAAAATTTCCTTCAAAATAATAGTATCTGTATATAGATAAATTTAATAATTTGATTTTTTTTAAAGTTGTAGAACATCAGTCCCATAGGCTTCTACTCCATTCTCCTATTACACTCTATTTTGTTTCCAGACGGTAAAAAAGTCATCCAGTAACATATATTTTTATTATAGGTGAGCGAGCAAACGAGTATGCGGCTCATATGATAGTAAGTGACTACCGCCGCCCATAAACAACTGCAACACCGGGGGAATTGCAGAGGCGTTGCCGGCCTTTTAAAAAGGAGTAGGCTCTTTTCTTGAAGGTCCCTTAGTTGTATCGATCCGAAAAATTCGCTGGTGGTAATCGATTCCACAAGGAGGTTATGCGAGGAAGAAAACATCTTCTAAATCGCATAGTGGTGGACCGCCAATCATCCAGATGGTATGGATGGTATCACGAGTTTTGTCACGATGTGTGATAGTGAAATAGAGCGGCTGGAATTAGTCCGAACAATTCCTCAGAACACTCCCCGTGGTACATGCGATAAAATACGCAAAGAGATGCAACATCTGTTGCAACGTAGTGCCAGTGAATCAAGCCGATCGGAAAGAACTCAGTCGTCGATGATTCGATCCACTCTACGCTGGATGCGGTCAAGTGGAAGGAACTGGCACTGGGGAGCCCCTGCCAAGAGATGGGAACAGTATTCCAAGTGAAGCCGAACCTATGCCTTGTGAAATTGCAGGCGGTTTGCCAGCATGAAATACTGTCCCGCTCTGCTGAGCACGTCAATCTTTTTAGAGGCCAATTTAGCCTTCTCTTCCAAGTGACCACGAAACTGCACGTCACTCGATATGTCGATGCCGAGAATTCCGATACTGGCTGAGGCAACTAGGGCCTTGAAACTGAGGAGACATATATATTTCTGGATGAGTTTGGTATTATATATATAACTAAATTATTTCTAAACTATAATTTGTATTTTATTTGATTGTTAGTCTTTTTCCGAAATGTTACTGAAATTGAAGAGGAAACCTTTCACTCGACTTTACAAAAAAGGGAGAAGTTTACAATTCGACTAAAGGTTTTTTTGTAAGTATATGACACGTTTAGTTTTTTTTTAATTTTTAGTTCAATTTGAAAAGGTGCATATATACTTATATATTATTCTTCCTCTGTATTAGCCAATATGAATCAAATACTAGATATAATCATTTTAACAGCAACAGCAACTAACGTAATACAACCTTGAAATATTTGCACATAATATTTACGTAGCTGGACAGGGTAGTTGCTGATTTTTTTAGTTTGTGGAAGCCAAACCGTTTATGGGAGATGTAAAAATTATATCGTCCATGTGTCGTAAGAGGTGACATACATAAACTGAAACAGGAGATAGGCAGCAGTACTTTCCTGAAAAAAAACTCGAAGTTATAAAATATTGTGGTCGCAAATCCCCTTGCAAAGCGTTGCAATTATGGCGAAATCCCTCCTTTGAGTTAGAGTTAGTTAGAGCTACGAGTAAGTTAAGTGTTCGATTTAACCTTTCAGTAACATGTTTTCAGTTTTTAGAAAGTAAGCAGAGCTAAGTCTGTAGTAAATTTGCCAGAACACATACATATACATACAATATACATATTCGTAAAAGAAATTATCTTGTGTAAATTATTTTATTGAGGCTTTTTAATGGTTATTTTTTAAAATAAACTTGACTAGTAAAAGTGCTATTATTAAAAATACTTTTTATGGAAACCGAATGTACTCTACTTTTTAAACAGTTTTAATGGTGACATTTCACATGGCTGTTTGTATTTGCGTATTTGACATATTTGGCAATTACCACACGTGGACTGTATATTTGACAAAGTATTGGCCTTTTTTGCCTACTTGACAAATATGACCAATATCAAATACGTGTTACCGTGCGCTTGTCGATTCCTCGACGCACATCAAAGGAGTCAAATAGGCAAGTACGCAAATAAACCGTCCACAAATGGCCATATTCAGAAGCGCGTGCGCCGTTAACCTATACGGATGTGGAGTATTTTGTGTGTGCATGTGTTGTGATCGCTAACTGGAACAACTATTAAAAATGATTTGGGACAATGAAACAGTGTTAAAATTTCTAGAATTGTACCTTGAATTGTACTCAATTAATTCGTGTATTGAGACACCTAGAATGAATCTCTTAAAAATGGACGCATGAAATTATATTAAAGACAATTTTTGCAGCCAAATAACAAACACACAAATGTTTGTGTGTTTGTTATTTTTAGCTGCCATGAGTGGATAGCCGTATTTACCTGTTTTTGTATTGCAAAATAAACTGAATGCCTCGTTGGTCTAGTGGTTGCCAACGCGGTTGCTGGTCATGATGTCCCAAATTTGAATTCCGTGTCGAGTCAAAATCAGCTATTAGATTTATCAAAGAAATTCAACAAATTCTAAGTAGCAGCTCGGAGTCAGAAAGTTAGCGGTGTTTTACACCCGTGCCTCAGAAAGCACGTAAAGCAGTTGCTACTGCTCCTGAATTCTCTCCGGTTGTGTCGGATTACTATCCTGTCCAATTATGAGAGTCAGGGAATAGAGAGTGCACCTGTGCTTGCGTATACAATCGGGAACTAAAATCTTGTCCTGCGCAGATGGCTAGTACCCGTTGAAACTGCCCGCCGTGACAGAAATACGGTGTGGAGGACTGTATTATTATTATTATTATTATTAAAAATAAGTCTATTTTAATCACGCCAAAATCGGTAAAAGATGTTTTATTCGATATAAATCTTTATCTATCTTTGCTGGGCACAGGCCGCCTCTCATTTCTGAGAGCGTTAGGGAGCAAAGAGTCCACCGCACTGCTCCAATGCGTGTTGACGAACTTCACATGTATTTTTTTTTAAATACTAGTATCTTAATAAACTTAAATCTCATTAACTACTATAAGTACGCTTAAAATATTTTTTTTAGGACCACAGTAGTGGAATGGAGGATTAAAATCCACGATTATTGGAGTTTGCAGTTCGTACTTTCAATTCTTATGTACATGTCTTAACCCTACAATGCTCAATTTTTTTTCTGTTGCCAATAAAAATATATGTAATGTTGTTAGTGATGAGTACTTGGGAAAAAATAATAAAAAAAATCAAAACCCAATAATTAACTAGAAAATCAGTCTTTTATTTCAGTTCCATATGTGGTACACTGAGCCTTAACTATATTTTTTAGTGACTGAAATAGAACTTTTGAATTACTCGTATTTTAGGAGCATATTACCATTTGAATTATGTTGAAGTGTACTTAACAAATTAAATAAACATTTTACAAAATAATTATAACAAAACATAATATCCTTTATTTTAAAGTACCTATTGGTGAAAGTTTCTGAAACAATTATTATCTTTATTGAAGCAGAGTTCAACTCGACATTTTTCACAAGATATAAATGTTTTTCCTTTGCAACCAGGGTATTTACAGCGCTGCCTTTTTTGACCCCAAATTGGAAAGTGTTCAAACCCGTCACATCTGACTTCACGAGGGGGTAAGATTGCCGTATTTGGCTTCTTTTTCTTTATTTCTATTTGATCAGACATACTTGATGGTCTGCCTCTTTTCTTAGTGATTGATGGCCCACACATGCACAAACTTTTTCCTAGGTCAAATTTGAAGTCCTTCAGCTTTAGTGGGGTTGGCGTTTGCTTTTGCTCCCCAACTCTTCTGTACAGTAACCAGCTATTTACGACAATAACATCAATAAGATGATAAAAAAGCCTCAAATACCATTTTTTCGTCCTTATTTTTATTTTATATTTTCCCAGGAACGAATCCAGTAGGTCCACACCTCCCATATGCTGGTTATATACTTTTACAATTTGGGGACAATCTACCTGTATATATTTCTTCTGTTTCTTGCAGTACCTTCTTACTAATTGTATTGGCTCTTGGCCCACGAAAGACGATGATAAGACAACTGGTTTGTTATCATACCACATCACTGTTACAATGTCTGTACCATCAACATTTGCCACCCATTCCTCAGAAAAACCTCTCTCCACCTTATCTTTTTTTAGATCTTTTAGGGAAGGGATTTGAACATCCTTTCCCAAACGACCTTTGCTCACAGTCCCCAGCGATAAGATTCCTTCTTTGGCCAAATATGAAATCAATTCCGGTGACGTGTAATAATTATCAAAGAATAACCGGTATTGTTGGTTCCTGGGTATGCACCTAGCTAAGCGTACAACGATATTTGAACTCGCTCCCAAGTCTGGCTCACTTGAATCCCTTAGTTCTGGATCGTTCTCCATTCCTGAATAAATTTCAAAATCGTAAGCAAAGCCACGATCATCGCATAGAACCAGCAATTTATACCCCCATTTATGTGGCTTATTTGGAAGGTATTGGCGCAGAATATTGGAAGCTTTCGTCGCGCACATTTGCTCGTCAACAGATAGTGCCTCTCTTTTAGGGATACTTAAACATTTCTTTTTCAATGTTTCCAATACTGGCCTGATTTTATGTAAACGATCATGACCTGGTGTACCTGAGGGTGATTGCGCGGTGTTGTCATTGAAATGCAGGAACTGGCAGATTTTTTTGAAATGATTTAGAGACATTGTCTCCATAATCAGAGGAATACCCAATTCAGGTGCCCAATACATTCGAATATTCGGCAATGGTGACAAGCTCATGATCAGACAGATACCTAAAAACTTTTTCAATTCAATAACTGAAATGTTGAATGGTTTTGAGGAATTTTTTGAATGCTAAATTTGTGCATTTCTTCTGCAATATGCCCCAGTAGTTCGTCATCGAAAAACCATGAAAAATATTGAACAGGGGTTTCAAATTCTATAATTGGCGACTGTAAGTTTACGTTTCCAGTAAACTGTGAATTTGGTGATTGAAAAGGCTTTTTTTTCCAAATGAACTTCCTTTTCTTCCTTTTGATGACAGACGCAGAGCCATGTTGTCTAGTTCTGTTAGCAAAAGCAATACTCACGGAAGTCGATGATCGCTTCGTTTCACGTGATTGTCTATTGTCACCTGAAGTCCTCGCTGAAATCACACCTGAAGTACTAGGTTGAGGGCTTGTCATTTGCTGCTCGCTCGATAAATAAGCATTTTCTTTAGCAGGAGACAAACGGAAATGTTTCTGGGGTGATTTTTCTATATCAGTAAGGGATTCAGAGAAAAAACTGACGGTAGATTGAATTTTTTCTATGTCTTCATCACTTCCAGCTTCAGAGAAGTCTTCGCCATCTTCACTCCCTGATGGTATACGCAAGAAATCTTCGATATCTTCATCACGCAATCGTTTCCTCGACATAATCTGTAATAAATAAAAGTATTCATAAGTACACTTCTCGTAAGTACGTATTCGTAAAAAGGAAGGCTAAAGCTCAACGTACCGTATGTGGAACATAGATAAAAATACGATTTATCAATAGATATAATACAGTAATAGAAAACTAACTTACCTCTGCCAAATAAACACTTTCTTACAATACGTTATATTTTTTCCTGGAGAAAAAACTTATTATAACTGTATTTTATTATTTATTTAATTTACGCAAACGTCAAACGCATACCTTGGGTATAAATTTCACCGTTTACTGAGAGTAATCGAATCAATAACGACATCTATACGCAATTATTTGCATTATAACATTGCTATATTTGCGACGTGTCCCTCAAAAACCATGAGATGTCGCTGCTAGTATTCCATAGTGCTGTAGGAACCGTTAAAGTGGTTGTCCCGCATATGGTACTGAGTGCCTTGTAGGGTTAAAAACATTTTCATTCGTCAGACATGCATGTTTCCTATTTTAGATTTACTTCATCAACGAACACGTGGTCCTCAGTACTTTAAATTATGCTTAACAGTTCTATTTGTACCATAGGGTTCGAAAACAGGCTGCTCGTAAATTTACTACTTCTGTGTAATTTCCAGCGTGCATTTAGTCTTTGGGCTACCTCGGGTATATATTAAGAAATATAAAGGTGTAATATATAAATAATAAGGCCAAATTTATTGCAAAAATTCTTAGGTTAAAACGTTTTTGGAGCTAAAAATTTCAGAAGGCGATTGTTTGCCACTTCGCTTAATATCTTTCGAGCCCCCAAACGATTTATCAACGTCCTTTAAACCGCCAGAGAGTGCTGACATTTGCCAGCCTGCGCGAGACAGCTGAAGCATCGACAGCACTTGATTTGATAAAGCACGAACATAGTATTTTAGCTTAATGTCCAATGTCTCGTAAAATAATACGTTTTACACAATTTCCAAATAATTTAAATATAAAAATTTTGTTCAACTGACTTCAAAATAAATTATTAAGGATAAATCAAAAAATATTGATCAGACCTTAATGAAATTTATATGGAATCACATGAGAAGCACTAGCTTTCAAATAAAAAAGAATCATTGAAATCGATTAAACAGAAAAAAGTTTTAATGTACCACGCTTAAAGAAAACATACTAATTCTCCCCGAAATTTATAACTACAATATTAGTACCTTTAAGACGAGAAACAACTGCCTCTCGTCACAGGCATTCACAGGATCTTTCAACAAAATACTAACTACTTTCAACAAAATAATTAACATTACCCACTGAAGTACATAAACTAAGAAAGCACCAAACATTAGTCTGACGAAAATATAAGTAGGACTGAAGGAAAAACTTTACTCTGTTGTTGATAAAATGTCCTCCCACACATCGATATACGTCACGGTCAATTCTCCAAATGCAAATTAATGTAAGTTTGTAATCACAATAACTACAAATTAATGACTATCGGGCTTTACCTGTACTGTAAACCTTACTTTTTGGCAAATTTCATTATTCTAGGTCAATAGTCTAGGTATATCCTAGAGGTTTTGATTTATTTGCGAGTATCAACATGTGTCGTTTAAGTGGCCTTATTTTTATTGCGATGACTTAAAAGCTTGAATTTTTTAGAGTTCCAAGGTGCCATAGATCTACGTATTTGTATATTAATTTATATATTAATACGTATTTTATATATTAATTTTAACAAACTGCCTTCACGCTTACCGAAACACGGACGGGCGGACAATGAAGTGATCCTAGTATAAGGGTGCAGTTTTTTTCCTTTTGAGTTACGGAATCTTCAAAAATATTTTACTTTTATATTTATTTAATAGAATCGGCGAAGATATCGCTTAACATATTATGTATATATGGTATAGAGTAACTTCAACTTTTAACTATTAGTTTTGTTTTCATATT
This sequence comes from Parnassius mnemosyne, assembly GCA_963668995.1. NCBI lineage: Eukaryota > Metazoa > Arthropoda > Insecta > Lepidoptera > Papilionidae > Parnassius > Parnassius mnemosyne. The sequence goes on along the minus strand of CAVLGL010000084.1, from coordinate 17,538,883 downwards.
TTTTCTAATTTTGACGATTTATATAAAATAATAACGGTAAAAGGAGATATGTTTCGACGGTCTGATGAAAATTGACGTTTTTATAGTGAATTGTGTTTATAAACTCAAATCCTTTCTCATTGTGCACGTGTGTGATATTGAGTTTCATATATAAGTCTACAAATAACTCTAAGCTTTCTATATCATTTGCAATGCATTTCTGTTCATTTGCATTGACTACCGCATGCGGCGTACTCCACCAGTGGCGGGTGCTGATTGCTGGGCCAGCGAAGACCCTGCCATCACCAAGCCAGCTGGTGGGGATGATGGATGCGAGGGACTGCTGGGTGGTCGTGCAGCACCTCGCACTCGGCTGGCGGTTCGCATGCTGTCGCGTCCACCGCCAGCTCCAGACGCGCCCTGGCGACCTCCAGGCAGCGGCCCTTTGCGCGTATTCCTTAATTCCATCATCCATGAAGTGGGCGTCAGTAAACGGGAGACGCCCAGACCCGGCACCATTTCATGGTAAGGCCATGTGCACAAGCGGGCCTTTGCACCTTCAATTTTGCCGAGGCACGGCGCTAACACCTCTTGGCAAGGTGCTGACTGACTGCGCTGACGTAGCAGTTTTGTCACATAACCGTTACGTCAGCGGGCGATGGGGTCGTCACTTCCCTACGCCTGTTTATTATTATTATTAAAATAATACATTAATAATTATATTATTATTATTAATGCATTATTTTATCTGTACGACATATTTAGTATGTATACATAATGATTCTGCTGTTTCGAATGGCAAATGTAAAAACCAGGAGACACGTTTAAGGTTTTTTTTTTAAATAGAAGGGGTTACCAGGGGAAGGAAGAAGGGAGGCAAATAAAATGCAGATCACCCGATGGCACTTTACCAACACCACCCGTGAATATTTACAATACCAGAGAAATGACAAGTTGCTTGATATGGGGGAATTCTGCCTTAGTTGTTATACTTAGCTTATTTGTTTTGAGTTGTTCTTTGGATGATGCTTTTTTATTATATAATAAAAGTGATAAACGAGCACATTGTCCATCAGGTAAGTTGATGCTGTGGCCCATAGATATCTACATCCATTCTCAATTCAGTGGTTATTCCTGAAGACTAAGATGGAATGTTTCGTTTCCAGTAAAAAAGGTCTCCGGTTCTCTAGACTATATATTCATCTACATGTATAATAACTGCATCATGGTTAAAATGGTGCTGCTGCCCTTCTCTTGTTTAATGTCGCTGTGACAGTTTCTTCTATATTAATTTCAGCACTATATTGCAGTTTAATCAGCAAGTTAATTGTTTAAAAAAAAAAAAACCCTATTTTCACATAGAGCGTTTTTAGCGTTTTTTTTAACAATATCTTCACATAAATTTTTCAATACTTTGAACTAAAAGATTTAAAGAAATACAAAATATGTTAGTTCTGTGTTTAAATTGAAAATGAAATATTCGCTTATTTTTATTTAGCCTTTTTCCTTATGTAAATGAATTGAAAGCATAAATTTATATATTTTACCATCAATTCGGAAAGATTTTTCGAGCAGAAGAATTCATCAAGCAGATTTTTTTCGGTACAATGGCCTAGCTTTTAAAATCATTAGGTGTTATAAAATCGTTATAAAACTTTTACTGGATCAATGTTGAAAAACCTAAAATGAGAATTCCATCTGCAGCCATTTTTTTTTCTTTTTATACAACAACTTTGAATTTAATTACCCGAATACACTCTCTGCCAAAGTAATTGGTTTCAGGGCATCCGTCTTTAATCACGAAGAAGGTACCAACAAATTTATGGGTAATAAATCACTATAGCACAGTCATATAACTTATGTCACTATATTATAATCCTCACCTAACTTTATCTAATGAAGAGCCGGTCCTATATTATTACATATTTTTTAATTTTCTTTTACGTATATCAAAAAAAAAACAATAACTTCTGATTTAATAACCTGCTATTACTAGATGGTAGTATTCCTTTTCTGCCTAAGATGAACGCTTAATAAGAGCGTGGTAAAACGCATTGTTACCACTCTCTTAATTTAATATATTAGCACGGGAAGAGAAATCTTTGTATCCCTTTATAAGCATATTGCATATTAAGAACATGGCATAGTTGAAGTGTATATGCAGAAGGAGTACAGAAAGTTAAAATTTATGTATCTTACAAAACATTAAATAAAACATTAATTGATATTCATATTGTCAATGTTAAACTCACAATAGTCTATGATCAAACAGTCGTACAGAGTAGAGCTTTAGCTGGACCAAAGTTTATATAATCACTGGGCGAAGAAATTGTCGCCCTATAATTTTAAAATGTTGCCAAACAAATAATTATGTTAATATTTACTCAATGAGCTGGGAATATTTGCGTGATTTATAATGTTCTTTTCAATAGTATGTGGAATGTAGGTAATGAAAAAAAAACGTTTATTTTACATTTTTTATGTAAAATATGTTTATTTTACATTTAAATATTTATATACTAATTTGCAGTTAAAAGTAAAATAGAGCTTGCTTAATATACAAAACCAAAAATTTAATGAAAATCGCACCAATTGCAACCACTAGGCGAACAGTAATCTATATAATTTTTTAAAGACTGTAAGTTCGTTTGCCACTTCATTTTTATAAAAAAGATACACTTAAAAATAATTGTTTCACTATTAAGAACTGGCTTTTAAACAGCTATTTCATTGCGCATTCCTATATCTATAAATAACGCCGTAATTAAGTGAACCATTACGGGAATGCAACTTCCCAAAATGTAAGCTTCCAGTATGCGGCAAACATATTTGAGCTAAAAGCAAAGCTATTTTTGGAGGAAAATCAAATGTATTTCATTTGCTTTACGCAAGTAATATTTAGCCTAAAATTTAACCCTTTTTAGCATGATTTATAATACTTACTTGGTGGTGAAGGCAAGCTTTTCTAAAAATATAATAACTATCTTAAAAATATTTCATACATTATATTCACTAGTAGCTTAGCTTTTTTATTATTTACTTACAGTTGGTTATAGTTATAGTTATTAAGAACTAGTTGGTACCCAGCGCTTTGCTGTTGCGAAAGAAATAATTATGTAAATATCGTTTTAAATTTGGAAGAATTATATTGGTTTATTAGGAATGTCAATATATTCATGGAAGTTGAATAATATATTAATTTCATGTAAATTTGTCAATACCTTATGCACGTATTAGATCTATAAAAATGTAGTATCAAAAAGAAAAATCAAAGATAAATCTTAATATTAAATGTAAGGTTACGGAAAAAGTAAAAGGAACCACTGGTTCGAAGAAAACCTCTGTCATGAGAACAACCAGCTAGAAACCCAGCGGGACATTTCTTTTATATAAAATATAATTACAATATGTTGTCTGATACAATTAGTATGACCAAACCAACACAATACATAATTCCTAAATACACAGGTCAACATAAGGCACTAATATTTAAAAGATATAGTATAATAACTAAGAGTATAATAACTAAGAGTAGCTTTACGTCGAGAGTGTTTTCACGAGAGTTTTTTCACTTACCTATACTACTACTTTAGGTACAAAATATTTAAAGCTTTTATAGAGAGTTTCACCTCCTGTTTATCCAACCGCTAACAGTTAAGTGTTGGCCATGAGTTCTGCTTTCCTAAACCAATATGTTTAATTTACATTTTAAGGAATACCACAAAACACAATCCTGAGCTACCTGCATCAGTCGTCAGATGACTTCAAATTATTATTAAAAAAAATCCAGATAATATATAATGAATTATTATTATATAAGTACTTGCTGGGCAGGCAGATGTTGTTCTGCCCTTTCCGACGACCTTTCGTTTGAAAAAGTCCTTAAATTCTCATTAAAAATATATTAAAGGTCACTTATCGGGTTAAAAAGTATCCTATCTCTCAAATTGGACCAAACTGTACACAGTGTGCAAAATTTCATTGAAATCAGTTCAATGGTTTAGGAGTTCATCGCGGACAAACAATGTGACATGTAATTTTTATATATAAAAGATAAGTAAGTAACTGAATATGGCAACAAGCCAGCAGAGATGTACAAAATATTTTTATAAAAGATATGATATTATATTTACAAAATTATTCTCTTTTGTATTTGAAACGAAAATATAAAATCTAATTAAATATTACTGTTTCAATATAAAAAGTACAAAAAAAATGCACAAACCTACACTCTGTAGGTTTGTGCATTTTTTTTTAACGTAAACGATGGTTTTTATAACTCAATGAAATATATTCATAATATAAAAAATGCTTTTAAAACGAGCACACATTCCACCTGATGCTAAGTGGATTCATTGCCCTATGGAAAACTACATCTATCCGCCATAAAGAATCAAAATTTAGATGCGGTGTTACCCCTGAGGATTAAGATACCTCTTTGCCGGTAAAAAGGGCCTACAGTACTCTAAACTCACCAGACGCAATAAAACAATATTAACCTGGTATTTTGCGTTGGTATTCTATGAGAGCGTGGATTCCCCCGGTTGAACCAACCCATTTGTTCTGTAACTTGGCTATAGCCATAGTTACAGCATGGTTCGACTGGGTACAAAACGTATTTTGATACACATTTATTTTTTTAAATTGTAGAGCTATGTTTCAACATATTATACTGTAGGTTATCTCATCAAAGGCCACTCTTACACATTGTTACAAATTGTATATGAATGCGATAAAGCCACAAAATACTGCTGTTATTCGCATTTGACGAGGTATTCCATCTGAATCTTAATTGAGGGTAGATAAAGGTGCTTATGAGCTACATAATGCACTTACTATCAGTAGACTGAGTGCTCGCTTATCACACTCACTTCTATACAAAAGGAGACTTTTTATAGAAGTTTCTTTTAAGGATTTTAAAAGAATAAGGTTTACAAACGAGCACACAATTCACCTGAAGGTAAGTGGGTGCTGTGGCCTATAGATATTCTACATCCATCCTCAATTCAGAAACAAAATTCAGATGTGTTGTCACCCCTGAGGACTAAGACGGGATGTCTTGTTTCCAGTAAAAAGAGTGTCCGGTTCTCTACATATATAGCCATCTCAAGCTGTTATTTTGCGCTGATATTCTGCGAGAGCGTGATCCTTACCCGGTCGAATTAACCTATTTGTGCTACAAATAATATAATATGTAGCTGCATCGTGGCTCTACCACGCATAAAAGCGTTTTTAATTCTATTAATTTTTTTTAAGTCTTATCTCTGTAAGACGGCTTAATTAAATTACTTAACAATGTAAAGTCCTCAAGTGAAAGTCTGAAATCGGTTAAAGTTTTATAGAGTACCCCTAGTGACGTATCTATCTACAAGATAGATACTTCACTAGGGGTTCAGTTAATAAGAACAGTATTTAGTAAGACCTACGTTTTACTTTAAAGCCGTGATCAATTGAATTATGTTGCAATAAAATATTAATAATTATATTGTCCAACCACTGTGGTAGTAATGTAAAAAATTGCACAACCTCATTGTATCCCTTGGGTTTCGTAAGAGGCGTCTATAGGCAATGCAATAGAAATCATGGCCTATTATAGATGCAGTATCGCCATCAAATATGTCCGATATAAAATAACCCATATCGGTAATGGTGGGAAACGTTAAAGAAGCGAGGTATCTGGTACTGTAACCTGCAATCCAGCTGCCAGCGCACCAATTATAGCTAAGTTTTACCGAAAACAAATGAGGCTTATGAATAATGGCGGATCTTAACAGGCTAATGTAGGATACCACATTGTAAATAATAATAATAAAATTACTACAATTATTCTCACCAAACATAAACCAATGCATTTTTCTTTTGTTATAAAGGCATTTAGTGAGCTGAATATCCCGCTTAAAACGACATTAGCTCATAAAGCCGTGCCCATACATTTTATAAATTGCGGCTGAGACCGTAGCCCCGCTGCCGTTAAATTTATGTGATGTCCGTTTAAATATTGTCACCTTAGGGTTACTCGTATGACTCTGAATTTGTTATATTTGCAATAACGTCATTTGAAATAAGTTTTATTTTTATGTTTTTTAGAATACTGTAAATATTATTCAGAACAGGTGGTAACACGTTCTTGTCTTATTATGAAAGTACTGTCAAATTTACTCTTGTAACATGCAACATTTTGGCAATATAATATTTCATTGTACAGTAATATAATATAATAATATTTTTGTATTATATATATATATATATATATATATATATATATATATATATATATATATAACCTTTAATTATGATCGTACTTAAATACACCATTTGTGAAGTTAATTTTTTTTTGTGTAAGTGATGAAATGAATAATTAAAATTAAATAGGTACAAAATCAATCAAACGTAATATAAACCTTTATTTACTTTTGTAAAACTTAAAAGAATAATTTTAATAAAAAACCATTTCCAGCCTTGTCATGGCGGGCGAGCTTAGTAGCCGTGGCTTGGTCACCTGCGGTGAACTAAGAGGTACACACATAGCCGGCCCGAGATGTAGGGCCAACCCGAGTGGCCACTCGGAGTTGGCTTGGCGAGCCCACTTCCGGTGTGTGTTGGTCGGCTGGGGCGAGAGAGGTGCCATCTCTCTACCACTGCAGCCGAGTTGGAGTCACGGAGGAAGAGGAGTGTTGGTGTGGCGATGCACCACTCGCCCTATCTTCTGTGACTCTGACGGGGCTGCACCGTTTATGCGATGATGGTGGGGTTGCGGAGGGAAAGGAGTTCCGGCAATAAGAGGTACTACTCTACTTAACCTCCGCAGCCAAAATTTTGGTTAGCGTCGGACACATAGACCTAGGCTAGTGCTTATGAGCGCTCGTTTTACCTGGCCCCATAGTCTTCGTGCATTGGATACGGGGGCGGCCATTGTGTAGGTGAAGTTGGACGCTATGGAGAATGGCGTGCCATATGCCATGTTCTGTTATACCTTACCCGAAAAAGAGATGGGTAAGGAGTACTCCTCTCCCGAGGAGGGGCCACTATGGAGCTGCCAGCTCTAGTGGGGCCGCGGATGTGTGCGAGAGCGATACCGTGGCCCTGCCAATATGCGACAAAGATGCAACACCATGTAGTCCCCGTGTAGTGGCGGGTAAGAATACTCACTACCCCATATCTTTCCGTGGGTGTCGTAAAATGCGACAGAGGGAAACAGGCAGGAGATGGGCAGCAGCATATTTCATAGATAACAGCAAAAATAACAATAAAAAAACTGCGGTTGCCAACCCGCTCGCCAAGCGTGGCAATTATTGCAATATATCCCCATGAAAGTAACGAAGAGACGGTCCCCAGTCCCCGGTGGCCCCGCTATTCCTGGCTACGGTGGCGACCATGGTAAAGGCGGGGCAGGGGGTGCTAAGAATCTCCGGTGGAGGTTCGGTTGCCCCGTACGACGACTTGACCTGGCAACTTATAACGCACGCACCCTGAGGACTGAAGAGAAGATACTGGAGCTGGAAGAAGAGATAGACAATTTGCACTGAAATGTCATAGGATTATCCGAAGTCCGAAGAGAGGCGGTTATTCTCGAATCCGGCAATTTGTTCTTTCACCGGGAGGGCGCCCATCTGTCCCAAGGAGGTGTCGGATTTGTCGTCCACAAGTCTCTCATTAACAACGTTGTAAAGATTGGGAGTGTGTTGACGAGGGTTAGGTACCCTTATACTCAGAATCACCATACGGTATTCGCTGAAGGTCATACAGGTTTACGAACCAACCTCGGCACACCCCGATGAGGAGGTGGAGGAAATGTATGAGGATATCTCTAGAGCCATGCATTCCTCCGAAACCCACTATGCGGTGTTAATGGGAGATTTCAACGCAAAACTAGGCACAAGAGAGAACGGTGAGCTAGGGAATTTCGAAATAGGGCAACGGAACACAAGGGGCCAGCTGCTGGCCAACTTCATGGAGAAAGAGGGACTCTTTATGATGAACGCTTTTTTCCAGAAGCGGCCCCAAAGTAAGTGGACCTGGACGAGACCCGACGGTTCCACAAAAAATGAGATTGACTTCATTATGATGACTAGACGACAACTGTTTAGTGATGTCTCACTGATCGCGAGGGTGAAAACCGGCAGCGATCACCGAATGATGAGAGACACACTGAACCTAAACATTAAGTTGGAGAGGTCACGTCTAATGAAGTCAACGCTCCGTCCCCCTCGTGTACTAATCCAAAGTCCCGAAACCTTTCAGCTCGAGCTACAAAACCGTTTTCAGTGCCTAGAAGATTGCAATGCAGTGGACGATGTTAATGACAAGCTCGTGGAAACTTTCCATGCGGTCAGAGCTATGTTTTGCAAGTTCCGCCGCAGAAGAACACAAAAACTCTCCGATCACACTCTTAATCTCATGGCTGTTAGACGGTATATGAAGCTGCAGTGTTCAGTAGATTTGACAGCATACAGGCAACTGAACAGACAGATCTCCAAATGCATACGGAGGGACTTACGCAACTTTAATACTGCTCGTAGTAAAGAAGCGATCGAGCGGAAGTAGATCTCCAAAGTCTTTGCTAGATATCTGTCCGCCAGAAAGAGCCAACTGTCGAAACTGAAGACCGAGTGTGGCAGCGTTGTTTCCGGGACCCCTGAGATTTTGAGTGAGATTGAGAGGTTCTATGGGCGGCTGTACACATAATCGTTGGAGCCACAAATAAGTGTGAGTAACGATCCAAGAGCGAGTCTTATCCGACACTATTCCGATGATATCCCGGACGTCAGTCTGAGCGAGATTAGAATGGCTCTCCAGCACCTTAAAAAAGGCAAGGTCCCAGTCGAGGATGGAAATACAGCGGAGTTCTGAAAGCGGGTGGAAAACCGGTACTTGAAGTCCTTCAGAAGCTCTTTAATTCCGTCCTCCATGGTGGCATTACACCGGAGGCATGGAGCTGAAGTGCGGTGGACTTATTCTTCAAGAAAGGTGACAACACTCTCTTGAAGAACTACAGACCGATTTCCCTTCTGAGGGGTGTCTACGTGCTGTTTTCGAGAGTCATTACGAATCGTCTTGCGCGCAGACTTGACGACTTCCAGCCTCCCGAACTAGCCGGTTTCCGAAAAAGCTTCAGCACCATAGACCACATACATACCCTTCGGAAAATTGTACAGAAGTCCGAGGACTACAATTTGCCACTATGTCTGGCGTATGTGGACTATGAGAAAGCCTTTGATTCCGTCGAAATTTGGGCGGTGCTGCAGTCCCTTCAGCTATGCCAGGTTGACTGTCGGTATATCGAAGTGCTTAAGTGCTTGTACAGTAGGGCTACGATGGCTATCCGAGTACAGAACCAGAGTAGGAAACCTATCCAATTGCACAGAGGTGTAAGACAGGGTGACGTGATATCCCCGAAACTCTTCACCGCTGCATTGGAAGATGTTTTCAAGCTTCTGGACTGGAAAGGATACGGTATTAACATCAATGGCGTGTACATCACTCACCTTCGATTTGCCGACGATATAGTTCTTATGGCAGAATCGCTGGAGGAACTAACCACCATTCTCAATGATCTCAATATTGTCTCTAATGTATAGGTCTTAAGATGAACATGGACAAAACAAAGATCATGTTTAATGTCCATGTCACACCTATGCCGGTAGTTGTTGGGAGCACTTAGCTCGAAGTTGTTGACGAGTATGTTTACCTGGGACAAATAGTCCGACTAGGTAAATCCAACTTCGACCGAGAGTTCAATTGACGGATTCAACTTGGTTGGGCAGCGTTCGGGAAATTACGGCACATTTTCTCGTCAGGTACACCTCAAAACTTGAAAACAAAACTGTACAACCAGTGCGTGTTGCCAGTGATGACCTATGGTACTGAGACGTGGTCCTTCACTGCTGGCCGGAAGAAGAAGCTCAAGGTGGCTCAGCGAGCTATAGAGGGCTATGCTCGGAGTTTCTTTGCGTGATAAACTTAGAAATGAGGATATCCACAGTAGAACCAGAGTGACCGAATTAGCCCAACGGATTTGTAAGCTGAAGTGGCAATGGGCCGGCCATATAGCTCGAAGAACCAACAACCGTTGGGGAAAAAAGGTTCTCGAGTTGGAAGAAAAAAGGTTTTCAGATATTTAATACCTACAAAATATTTTGTTTTTATTTCATAAACGTCAGATGTAGGTTTTTGGTAAGCTTTTCTTATATATAGAAGTCGGATGGAAGAAATATTGGATATATTTTCTTAGCAAGTTCAATAGTTGCATGTATGTTATCTGCTTACATTTGAATGTGCTCAAGTTCTAAATACTTCTGGTGAATCTCTGGTATATTGAAATATTCAACGCAGTACAGTATTAGAGCTGAAATATATACATTACGTTATTGACTCGCGCAAGTGTCGGACATAAATGTGATCAGTTTACTATCAGCTTTGGTTTTCAGATATTTAAACAAACATGACCCGATTTCAATAACATCTTTTCAGTACCATATTTCCAGCAATAACAGAATTCTTTACGCTTTTCTGTCTCAAAATCATACAGCATATTAAATACGCAATCTGACGTTTGTAATAAATTAACTTAGATGATGATGAAGGGAAATTACAAATGGCTTCCAAGTGATATTCAACGAAATGTATATCATCAGATTGAACTGACATTTTTGCTTCATTGCGATGTCATCCTGCAGTAACTTTTCTTTTTAAATGCTTTTCGTAGTCTTCTTTTTGTCTTTATTTTTCTTCTGCGTATAATTGTTGGAAATTAAAACATTTATCACACAAGTCTTTCCTTTGTTTAAAGAAACTAATATTAAATTTTTTATTGAAAATCATACGGTATAAAACTTTGTCTACCGGTTCTCTTTGCTCTTCACGACATTTACTTTTATAAAACTCATACATCTAGGCTAAATTCAGATTTTGATCTAAGAACTCGTTTTTTGTATATATTCGCGCATTCGGGGAAAATATTTAATATGATCTCGTATGAACTGCCTAGTATCTCCGCTTTTTCATTATGAGGTGCATGTTTGCCCCACTTATCGTCTTCAACAGCAGTATTAGTTTCAGTCAGTTTTTGAAAAAAAAAATATATAAATGTTTCTGAGATACTCAGTTTCTAAAAATAATTTTTGACATAATTTTTCCTTTTCTGTATTTCCTTTTTATCCAGAGATATTTCGAATCTCGAATTCTCATTTAAATCAATCAGAGACTAATCAGAAATAAATAATAATTTTCTAGGTGACGGGCCAGGTTTACAATAAACATAGTGTGGTACATTTTCTAAAGTTTTCGTCAAATCTGTAGAGGGTGTTTGAGGACAAAGGGTTAAGCAATTATTTATTTCATCAATGTTATTTTGTAGGTGGTCTCGATTTAATGAGCTAGTTCCTGAGAAAACAAATTAAAATATAAAGTAAATAATGTCACAGCTTAATAATAATTGATTCTAATGTAAATAGGGTTTGGTTCTATAAAATTAGCCATTAACCTTAAATTACTAATTTAAATTGCGACCACCCGTGCAATATTTTAGGGCATGGCTTGGTGTTCTGTTGCTACGTTAAAGTAATACCAATACTCACAATTTATAATAACAATAACACAATTATCATAATATTATTATAGCTCGTCTGTGTTCTCTGAAAGCAATACAAATAGTAGGGCGAGCCTATTGTTATTAACCGAGCTCAAAGTAACTCAGTTACACCTAACCCTACCATGGAATCGAACCCAGGACAGTAATTTAACGTATATTAGTAACATTGAAGGCCAAAACATATTAAAGATAACTCACCTGTGCGACAATCTGATTAAATTCGTTGTTGTGAACCTGGATGTGTCTTTTTGTTCCAGCAATGAACTTCCAATTTCGACTGGTTTTCTTAATTATCTTGAATTTCATATATTTATTTCACTTTATAACACAATATTTACGAAGTAAAAAATAAAAAGTATTCTCCAAACTTCAAATTCGGAGGCCTCCCGTACTGCATGTTTCAACTTATCATCCACCTTACATCAACTTTTAGGTGCCATACTAGCGCATGTTTATATTGGTCAATGGACAATAATAATTATCAACGAAAATAGTACCGACTCAATAACGTATATAATATTACATCACTTTGGTCATTAATATGACATATTTCTTTAAATGCTTATGCCAATAGACGACTCCGTGACATAGTGGCTTAGCAATGAGTTGTTGCGCTGGGGGCCGCGGGTTCGAATCCCGCACGAAATAAGTATTTGTATGGCCTACAAATAATTGTTCCAGGTCTGGATGTTTGTCCTCGTATAATTAATGTTTGTAAACTGCCTCCACGATACAGGAGAAAATCCTAGTGTAGTGGTAACGTTTTTACAAAAAATTGAAAACAAGGATTAAAAATGAACTGAAATGGTTCGTATGATATTGGGAAACAAACAATGTTCTACGAATAAAAATATTGTTTTTGCAAATAAGTTTATACAGCCCCAAGTTCATAAAGATAGTATGATAATTAAAACTAATTTAGTGGTACTCATAATACGTTTTTCTTGTTCTATTGAAGGTGGTTTTTATGTTATTTTTATTTTTGGAATTTATGAAATATTTAATATGCTGTTACGTTGTGTTGGCACTTCATAAAGTGATAGTGACACTGTGACTCGTTTTATGAAAAAAAAAACGATTTTTTAATTTTTTTAGATACGTTCACCTGGTTTAAATACCGCGATTTTCTTTCCCTAATACTGTTTTTTATTTTTTGCATTCCCCATTGTATAATAACGAGGAATGCTCCGACGATTTTTCAGAATTATTTTAGTTGCAAAATTTTGTAACTGCAGTAATGATTATTATAACAATTAATATAAGTACAGGATATGTACAAATAATAATTAAAAAAAAAATATTTTATAATAAAAATGGCTTGTGTGTGGTGGCGGTATAAGAGAATCGATAACGCTCATTTTGTCCCGTGGGTGGCGCAAAAAGCGACTGTATGAAATGTAAGACAAATGTTATAGATTTCACAATATGGTAGGATAACAAACTCGTTACTCGTACAGGTGAAACGTGTTAAACTGTGATCGACAATCCGCCTACCAAGCGTGACACTTCCTTCAATAAGAGGGGCCTGTATTTTACTTGGAAAGGGAAATTATATTTTCGGGCTTTAATTGGCTTTTGGTTAATTCAGCCGGCACACAGCCCACCTGATGGTAAGTGGGTGCTGCGGTTCATAGTAGTCCTTAAATAAGAACCAAAAATACAGATGCGTCGTTACCCCTGAGAACTAAGATGGAAAGCCTCGTATCCAGTAAAAAGGGTCTACGGTTCTCTACACATACCATACGAAACACATAAATATTTAGCTGCTATTTTACGCTGGTACTCTGTGAGAGCGAGGTGCTTCCCTGGTGGAGCCGGCCTATTTGTGCTACAACCATAATTATAGCTGCAACATGGCTCTACCACGTATAAATGAAGCTGATGGGCACGTTTAAATAAATGAATGGGCTGATAAAGAAGAAACATCACTCGAGACTAAAATAATACTTTATTTAATGATTTCTTATATTTAAGTGAAGATTACACATTAAATGAAACTAATTTTTACGGATTTTATCGCGTTTAATCTAACTTTTTAATTCCCCACGTTTCGCGTGCTTTACAGCACCCATGGTCAAGGAGGAGGACTGAGGTGTTTGACGTCCCGATGTCATAGTAGGCCTGGCTAAATTCAGTTTTGAATATTAATTTACGATTGATCTACGCAAAACGAGCTTATAGTATTTTGAAGTCTTGCAGTGGTATGTTTGGGTTCAGATTTAATTTTATTAATTCAAGGATCCCAAGCAGATGGCAGCACCCATTCATATTCTCTATTGAAATTACAAGGACATTTTTTAATTTCAATAGCTTCGCGAATCATCCTTGGTAGGAATCGGTGTTCTTTTGCGAGGATTTGTAGTCTATCAAACCTTATGTAATGGTGGGAATGATCTTGAACATGTTCACACACTGCAGATTTCCTGGAACGTCGGTGTTTCAAGTCAGCTATATGTTCTTTCACGCGGGTTTTATAGATCTTTTGGTTTGTCCTATGTAAGAAAGACCACATTCAGAATCCAGCTTTTACACAAATGCATCTTGTAGAGGGATATGACACTTGACGGATGGTAAAAATTGACTAAACTTCTGCGGCGGCTTGAAGTATGTTTTTATGGAAGCTCGCTTCAAGATATAGCCAACCTTGTCTGTGACTCCTCTGATACAGGGTAGTACAACAGGCATACGCTCGACTGTGACCGGCTTTACTTGGTCGCTGTGACATAGGCGCGGAACCCAAAGCTTGCAATACTTGCTCTACGTACTGAAGCTCGACGGCCAAATGTTTTCTGTCACAGATCCCTCGTGCTCTGTGAAACAAATATTTTTCCACGGTAGCTAACTGTGATGGATGATGGTGCGATTCACTTCTTAAATATCGGCTTTTATGGGTCTTTTTCCTATACGTAGTGTGACCAAAAGTGTTATCAGGATTTCGGATGACTAAAACATCTAGGAAAGCTAAAGAATTGTTTGCCTCTAACTCCATTGTGAATTGTATTTTAGAGTTTACGGAATTAAGGTGGTTTAAAATGCTGTCACTTTGTCAGATAGTAAAATTGTAAAAGTATTGTCTTCGTACCACTTGTAGAATCTTGGATTTACTGGAGCAGTAAGAAGGGCTTTATCCTCGAATTCCTCCATGAATATGTCGCCGACTACGGGAGATACAGGCGGGCCCATCGCCACACCATCTACTTGCTTGTAGAAATGTTCCTTCCACAATATTTAGTCAGTTGTTTGAGTCAGGCAATGTTTGAGTAATACTGCATAATCTGTGGGAATGTTCTTCTAGCTTCTTAGTTACAATTTAGATGCATTCTTCAATAGGTAAGCATGTGAGTAGTGACTGAACATCAAAACTGACCATAGTTTCATTGTCAGCGAGATTTAGGTCTTTTATATCACTAACAAAATGGTAGGAACCCTTTGTGTGTGCTCTGGTGTATCCTCTCAGTGGTGACAATATTTTTGCCAAGTTTTGAGCCAACTTATAAGTTAGTGAATCAATCTGGCTTACTATCGGACGTAGTGGAGCGTTTGGTTTGTGTATTTTAGATAACCCATACAAGCTAGGTGGTTTGGCACATGATGGTATTGTCGAATTCACGTGGAGATTTATTTTCCGGAGTATTTCTTTATTAAGTCGGTAATTGTTTTAGGTGTATTAGTTGTAGTGTCTATTTTGACCTTTATGTATGTTCTTACGTCTGATAAATGTTGTTGTATTTTAAAAACCCGCGTGAAAGAATATATAGCTGACATGAAGCACCGACGTTCCGGGAAGTCTGCAGTGTGTGAACATGTGCAAGATCGTCCCCCCATTACATTAGATATGATAGGCCACAAATCCTTGCAAAAGAACACCGATTCCTACCAATGATGATTCGTGAGGCTAATGAAATTAAAAAACATCCTAATTTCAATAGAGAAGATGGATGGGTGCTGCCATCTACTTCGGATCCTATAATGAATAAAATTAAATCCAAACTCAAGCATACCACTGCAAGACTTCAAGATACTATAAGCTCATTTTGCGTAGATCGGACCAAAAATTAATATTCAAAAACTGAACGTAGCCCGGCTAACTATGACATCGGCACGTCAAACACGTCAATCCCCCCAGTGACCATGGGTGCAGTAAAGCACCCGATACGTGGGGAAATAAAAAGTTACATTAAACGCGATAAAATCCGTAAAAATTAGTTTCATTTTATACTTTATTTATTGTGATATCCCCAAGTAACATATCATAAATTTGGCGTGATAACGGAATTATTATAATTTACCAAAAAATCTGAAGAAAAGGTTCTAGAGTTGTAGCCTCGTACTAAAAAAAAAGTAAAAGTTTTTGACTCCCACTGACCTGACACAAAGAGTCGCTACATGCAGGTGGTTAAGAATCGTGCATTATTGCAACCTGTTTATGAGGCCGACTCATAATATGCTGTAATGAGAATTAGGCAAAATTATAAATTCTCAAATAATAACATTGACAAAACTACTAAAGACTTTATATTATCATATAAAACGTCCAATATATAATTTGGCTGAATGCAAAGAGTACCCCACAGAGTCGCTTACTTTGTAGGTTTGCAGAAAATTGTTCGGATATGGGTAAAAGCCGCACCATTTCAAACAACTTTTATTACTAGGTATGTTATAACAGTTGCTTCCGTCTCTTTTGTAAACTGTTAAAGGAAAACTGCAGTAAAATAAAAAGAAATTTCTAACTTTGTAAGTTGTAAAGATAAAGAGGTGTGAATACAGTTTTATTTAACAGCTCACACACCTTTCTTTGCATAAATCATGTACCTAAGCCAAACGACGTATGTTTCATTAGGTTGTCACTGGATCTAGTTGCACTTAGCACTGCGTTTACTGCTTCGTTCCTTCCAAGTCCTTCGTCGGTTTTTCAAACTATATAACCGGCCCATTGCTACTTTAGCTTACTGATCTATTAGGCTTTGTCAGTTACTGGCTCAACTGTGGACATCTCGTTAAGGTTGGAGGAACGGAGTGATAACGCATCGGTAGCCAATATTTACTTGAAGTAGGAAAGCACGTAAAGTCAATGTTCCTACACCTAATCTTTCTCTGGTTGTGTTGAATTGCCATGCTATCGGACTATGACAGTGAGAAAATAGCGTACCTGTGCTTGTGAAGACACTTGGACGCTATAATACTGTCCTATGCAGATGGATATTTTTCTTTGAAACTGAGCTACGTGAACGAAATTCGATGTAGAAGACATTATTATTCCCGTTCACTACGCTAGTCAAGCTTATTATAATTTTGCTCGACAATTTTTTTTTTTTTTTTAATTTATTTACCATATTACAAAGCATTACAAAAAACTATACTAAAAAGTCGCATACAGAAAACCACTAAGGTTTGTGATGACGCGACCAGAGTAGACGTTACATTAAGTATAATTAATATAGTTTGTAAAAAGGAAACATTACAGCCTAATTAGGACCTGAGCAAACGCATATACGCTGTTTCAAGTAGTAATTTTTTTTTATAAATTACATAAAAAGTACATTTTAAGTTTTTTTTTAATGTTTTTGATATTTAAGTTATCGCGGAAATCTGGGGGTAGCTTGTTTATAAGTCGTGGAACAATGTAACTTGCTGTTCGTTCCCCGTACATATTGTTTGCCTGGCTCATCTGCAGCTTGTGGTTGCTTACGGCGCGCGTACACACGGGGTGCTTCATTTCTAATTTTAACTTTTCATTAAAAAAGTGTTTTTTTAAAAGTAAATATTTGACTTGTGTATGAACTGGTAGTATATTGCAGTGCTTAAAGAGCATACTATCGTCATCATGAAATTGACGTCGAATCTTGTCTGTTACAATGTTTTTAAGGATTCTTATCTGGAGGTTATATATTTTGTTTAAATAAGTATTAAATGTACGACCATAGCTACCTAGACCATACTGTATATAAGATTCTGCCAGAGAGTTATATAACATCATCTTAACTGGGAACGGAATTCTGTTCTTCAGTATTATAATATTAGCTAAGAATTGTCTTAACTTGTTACAAACACACTCGATGTGGTTATGCCAAGCAAACTTACTATCGATCTGCATTCCAAGATATGTATGGGTATTGACGAGATCTATAGAGGGGCAACTGCAAGTGTTTTTACAAGACGAGTGAAGGCAATTATGATCGTGAGCAACAATGTGCTTGGATAAAGTACACTTGATATAAGGAGACTTTATGTGTAACAGCTTGGTTTTAGAGGAGTTCAGAACCAATCCGGCGTCATGACACCATTTTGCAAGCATATTAAAGTCAGACTGTAACAGGTCACATGCTATATCAGGGTCTTTATCGGCGACTAGCAAACATGTGTCATCAGCAAACTGGTAGCATGAACAGTGATTTATGTAAAAATGCATGTCGTTTACATATGATAGAAAATGGAGGGGGCCAAGCACAGATCCCTGTGCTGTGCCTTCAGTTACAGTCACTGGGTCGCTGTGTGTGTCATTTATTCTCACAGAGAATTTCCTATTTTTATTCCACAATCGTCCAACTTAGTGATGATTTTTTTATGATCAAGAGTGTCGAATGCCCGTGAAAAGTCAATAAATAGGACGAGTACATGGTTTTTGTTATTTAGATACTCGTTAATTTCATCTGTTAACTTCATCAAAAGATCATTTGAACTCTTCCCAGCTTGAAAACCAAACTGATTTTCATATATTACATCATGCGTATTGTAGAATTTATAAATTTGTTCACACACATACTTTTCTACAATTTTGTTAATTGAAGATAATAAGGTGATTGGTCGATAGTTCAGGAGATCATCCCGTCTTCCTTTCTTGTATATTGGTCTAACACATCCTATCTTTAGTTCGTCGGGATAAATGCCAGTTTCAACACTTGTATTAATTAGGTTGGCAATGGCCGAGGCCCCTTCTGTGTCCATACATTTTATATCAGAAACCCCAATATTATCAGAGCCTGGTGCCTTTTTAGAGCTAAGTTTTTTGATTATTTTATTAACCTTGTCACGGGTTGCTTTTTGAAAATATATACTAGAATTATTTGGTCGAGAATACATACTGGGACTTAACAAATTCGAGTTACAGGTTTGAATTATGTTTTTTACAGCGTTATCAAACCCCATTGCAAAGTTATTTGCGATATCTTTGATAGTTTGCCCTTCAAAGGCTTTTAAAACTGCCGCATCTACTGATGATGTTACACGCCCTAGCATTTTGTTGATTATTTGATAAACTTTTCTTGTATTTTTGAAATTCTGTTGAATGTTTTGAATATAGTATCTATTTCGTTTATTCTCTAATACTTTATGAACTTTATTTCTTATTGTATTGTATTCTAATCTTAATTTAGAGTCGAGTGGATTTCGTTTCCAAGAACGGAACAGTTTGTCACGTTTTTCGCATAATCGATTGACATTATCATCGATCCATGGTAGTTTATATTGATTAGTAGTATTTAGTTTGTTAAACTTATGTTTAATAATACTCGTAGCTGCTTTTTTAGCATTTTGAAAAGATCGTTTAATGAAATTAAAGATCTCAACAGGTGATTTCGTAGAGTTTGTTTGAAGCCATTTTACGTTTTTTAATTCTTTGTAAAGGATATCATAATCAATGACTTGTTTTAAAACCTCCCGTGTGTCAACAATAACTGAATCGCCCATGCAAGCGAGCATGATTGCTCGGTGATCTGCCAGTGTAATATCTAACGCCGCGGCGTACGGATTAAATGTGGGGAGACGTAAAAACATGTGGTCAATGCAGGACTTTGTGATAAGACTTAGTTTTTTTTCTATCCTAGTGTAGTCAGATATTCCACACATTAATCCGTGCTCGCTGAGCATTTCTAGGTATGAGTCTGTAAGTGATGATACACTTTTTAGGTCAATATTGGTATCACCTATCAAGATTAGATTTCTCTTACTGTGAAACGTAGACATGCATTTGCTCAACTCCTTTACAAAAATATATCTATTTGTTTTTGGCGGTCTATATACTGCATACAAAACTATATCTTGATTTGAGTTAAGTTTAATAGTACCTGTTATGTTCTCAAATGTTTTGGTTTGCTGTTGTATTAAGGTGAATTTAAGGTAATTTTTAATGTATACAATAATGCCACCCCCTCTTTTGTTAGACCGTAGTTGTGGATACATGTTATAGCCCGTCAAGTTATATAGATTTACAATACTATTGGAAACACCAGCCTCTGTTACAACTATTATGTCTACAGGGAACGTGCAGTTGTGAATTACTTGTTGTAATTTCGTAAAGTTTTTTATCATCGATCTTATGTTAACGTGCAAACAAGAAATATTTAAATGACAATTGCTAGGTAGCTGTTTGAAAAACGAGTTTATTGAAGAGCAATTTGTTAATTGATTTATTTGTTCTGACATACTATTACAACTGTTTTTAATTACGAAAGCTGTGATTTGAAAGTGAGTGACTAATTAAGAATCACGGAGCCTTCCGGCTGTTTTCGTATGCGATCAATATCATAAATAGATCGGATATAAAATATTCTACTATTGCTAGTTTTTCGAACACACACTTTTCCATCTTTGCACCATATAAATTGAAAAGATTTACCTAGTTGGGATTTTGCTGTATACAATAGTGTTTTATTCAATTTCGTAAGTGCTTCCCTGAAGTATACTCGGTTTTCGACGGAATCCTGGGGTGTTTTGGGTATTAGAGCTCCAGCTGTGAGCGTTCTTCTTTTGCTGGCTTCAATCCATCGGCTACGGATACCTTTACTCTTCATTTCGACGAGAATCGGGCCAAGTTTATTTTTTGATCCGGGTAGGCGTGACAAAGATTGAATATCATCTTTGTTTAACTCAAGTTTAACAGCTATTGTTGCAAGTACTTCTGGTATATCTTTTGGAGGTGTATCGGGTAAACCAGCTATTTCTAGAGTAGATGCAAGACTTTTTTGTTCGTATTTATTCATCTCTTGTTCCATCGCAGATACCCTTAGTTCTAGATTTTTATTTTTGTTAACTAGGTCTTGGTTTTTGGTCTCCAAATCCCTGATGGCACCATCCTGTTTTCTTATAGACTGCTCCATAGTAGATATTTGATCACTCAAGAACTCCAGGGAGGACTCGAGGTTGCGTACCTCCTCCTTAAAGGTTTTTTTAATCTCGCGACTAATATCTTGTACTAGCTTGCGTGTGTCAATAGGCTGTAGGTTGGACCCTAGTTCGGATTCATCATCTCCATCGTCGTCTTCTGGAATTATGAATGAAGATCTTCTAGAAATATTTTTTAAGCAGTCTTCACAGCTCCACTCAATGCCCGGTGAGTTGCGTAGCGTATTCAGCTGCTTATTAGATAGTTTAGAGCAGGTGGCATCAGTGTGAACTATCTTCTCACATCTGCTACACTCTAGGCCTGGGGCTAGGCTTGGGCTTTCTACTGTCAATTAGCGAGTATTTTGTACATATATACAAACAACTGATGGTAAGTGGCTACAGCAATCTATGTACACCTTCATTCAACTTATGATAGAAGGAGGAGAACTGAGAGCTTCAAACAAGAAAGGCTGCAGATACCTTGTCACCTCTGAGAATTAATTGCTGTCACTGTCACTGCTATTATTCGGCAAAAATAGCTAAGTGCATAAGAGAATAGAATATAATAGGTAACGGTTTAGAATTTTTTTTATGTACGATAGCCGATTCTATATTTATTTGGTGCGAGAAAAAAAATAGGGTGAATCGCACAGTAATGTACTGACACGCATGCAGCTGGACGCATTCTTACGACATTACATGGCACTACATTCATCTATCCATCCATGATAGTCTATAAAAGTCTACTGCTGAACATAGGCCTCTTTCACAGATTGCTTCAATAGAGTGTTTTGCCATAGTTGTCATACTTGGTAGGCAGATTGGCTACCGTGTAGTAGCAGTGTAAGAAAATGCATTCTTGTATAATATGGTACATGTAAAATATCTAGATTGGTGACAGAGGGAAGTAACAAACGTGACAGCATCTGGTACTGCATCGTCTATCTACCAAGCGAGATGTAATCATCAATTCAGTACCATCGCAATTCGTACCTTCCCTGGGAGAAGCAAACGTCCAGCAGTGGAATTTTTCGAGTCGATAAAGGAGAAAAACACAATACATAAAATGGGATGGCATGTTTAGGTTTTTGACTACATCGCTGCAGGCTGCATGTAAGATTTTCACACGGAACATTTGTTTGCACGGCCTCTAATTGTTCGGTGTAAGGTGTTTTTCCTTGTTTTGTCTTTGTATGTAAAACACCTTAACTATTCAGGATAAATCTAAGTGTGTAAGTCACTTTACAAAAGTTATATAAAAGAATAAACACTCAAAGAATTTAACTTCTGCAGCACATTAATTTTTGTCAATACCATTTCTTACACCATTTTTAATTTAGCGCTGGATAATGACATCGAAATCCGCGATAGGGGACTGCAGATTTCGATGTCATTTTCCTGTGATATATTATATTAGTATTATAACTCTATAATAACTAATACATGTATAAAAGTTAAAGTTAAAGTGACAGCCCATATATGTCCCACTGCTGGGCATAGGCCTCAAACATGCAAGTTTCCTTACGATGTTTTTCTTCAGCGCCGAGCACGTCATTGATGCAGGCGGGAAGCGAACGCGTGTTACTCGCGTACTGTGAAATGTACACCAAACGCTTAGCCTCCCATGGCTCTATCAAATATATGATTCGATTATATTAGTTATACCAGTTACTCGACACCAAAGATTCAGTAATTCCTTCATAGAGCAATATATACTCTTTTACAACATAGTCCCAGAAAACTTGCGTACCTTATCTATCAAAAAGTAAAAATTTAGTTTAGCTAAAATTTTTAGTAAGGGTTATTATACTACTATAGAGTGCATGATTGATAATAACCCCTGGGAGTGAGGTGATCGCTGCCCTGCTGTTTCCAAATGTTTTAGAATTAATTATATAAAATAATATATTGTAAATTTGTTTTATTTAAAAAAAGTCTCCTTGGGATTCTTGGTGGTTCGCCCCAAAACAGAGGTCTTTTCCGAACCTGTGCTAAAAGTAAAAAATGACTTTCAACAGATGAGTAAAGAAACTGTACACAGGCAAAGCTTCTAAGGAGCTGTCAAAATTTTTACCTATTTTGTTAGGTTTGGCACAGAAGGACAAAATTAACGTTTATCAGCTTTATAATACGAGTAGATATAGTTAAGCTAAAATATTTTTTACAAACTACGTATTCTTAATATGTTACTTCTATAAATTTTCTTCCTCAACAATTTGTTGTGGCTTTCTTTAAATATTCTTTTGGAATGCACTCACATTGCCTATAAAATGTACAATCTTGCACACGTTTAAATATTTTTGAATGTGATTTCCAGCCCCTTCAAAACGTCGGATTGATTTGAATCTTCGCCCACTTATCAAGGACTGACGACAATGCAATAATTTAAATAGTTTGTCTCATAATCCTTGCCAGGATCCTCAGGATTTTCAAATAATTCATGATTTCTGCCATCTGCAGTGTAAGCCACGCAAAAAACTTCTTTCCAAAAAAAACAACAACAAAAAACACGCTTTTGTAGCTAAGCGCACTAAGAAATAGAAAATAAGTAATAGTTTAAAAGAAACTAAAAAATCACGGTTTAGTAGGTAACCGAACTCAAACTAGAAATTAATTTTCAATAAGTTTAAAATATGAAAATAGTTATTAGCATAAAAAAATAATTATATTTTAGATAATTAAGCGTGGGGGTGCCTTGTTGTTAATATTTTTGTGGATATTTGTAAAATTAGCGTCATTATAAAGATATCTGCAACCCACGCTTTTTTACAATAAAATGATTTTTATATTAATCACTATTTTCTTTTCAATTATTTTCTATTTTTGGTTCGCTTATCTACAAGAGCGTGTAGTTTTAGATTTTTTAAAGTACTATATATTTCTTGATTAGCTGGTCCTGTTAATGAAATATAATATTTAAGAAGTAAATTCTTAATTTAACTTAACAAAATATCCGGATATGCCTAATGGTGCTGATAACACTAAATCGTGTTTCTTGATTCAAATTGTAATATTGATCGATATATAAAGTAAGCGTTTATAATCAGTTTTGAAAAACACCAGTATGAATCGAAAACCGAATCGAATTTAAAAACTATCGTGGGGTAAGAAATTTGAGTAGGAAAATCTGAATTTCTGAAAAATTAAAATATTATGTGGACATGGGAAGAGTGTTGACTACACGCCTTGTGGTGGTAAAGAAGCGATCTATTTTTTCCTACTAGAATTCACTTAGAAAAGAAAAATAGGCCTGTGTTCTATAGTGGGGTGTTATTGAAAAATATCTGCCAGTTCGTCATTACGTTTTTTGCAACTCGATCTTATAAAAACTGTGAAAATAAGAAAGAAGACAATGACGTAATTTATATTTATCAGACGTGACTCTTTAACGTTCATTTGTTACCAGTTTTCCTCATTTTCATGCAATATTACTCGCTTGTCGACTTATCTTCTTTTATCTGGTTTATATTATCTTTATTTAAGTGACTATAGCGGAGTTTAACGAGTAAATTAGTTAAATATTTTTGCAAATAATTTTATATACACCATTTACTTGTTTAATAGCCTTTTTACCAATATTTGATATGACTGCAGTCTGTCTTGTTAAGGTCATAAAATCATTTGCTTTAGTGCGTTGGAAATTGGAAACTTTTAATTTTAACATTGTTGTCTAATGAAGTAGGAACTTTTTATATTCACGTAAGAGTAGGCATTCGACCATGCGGTTCAATTAATGGTAAGTTACTACTGC
This sequence comes from Parnassius mnemosyne, assembly GCA_963668995.1. Classification (NCBI taxonomy): domain Eukaryota; kingdom Metazoa; phylum Arthropoda; class Insecta; order Lepidoptera; family Papilionidae; genus Parnassius; species Parnassius mnemosyne. The sequence goes on along the minus strand of CAVLGL010000084.1, from coordinate 17,514,458 downwards.
CGTCTATGAACACCTACAACTCTAGAGAAATTACAGGTTATTACTTCTACATATATTTTTGGTTATAACATTTACACCCGGAAATATAATAAATGACAAATAAATAAAATAAACACAAATTTGATACGATGAGGCAATATGTCGATTATGGGCGACAATGTGCTCAATAATGAAGTCTCTATTGTTTAATACGAGCTCGACCTCGACTCGGTAATCTTATTGTATGTTGCACCGTTGCCATATCGACTAATTAAGAAATGGTTTAAGAGTAATAATTCGACATGTGTTTGTTTTAATGCATATTACGCTGTTTACAGATTTAGCTTAACTAAAAACACCTATTTATTATCAGATGGCAAATAATGTTTTAAAAAAATAATAATAAAGGCTCAGGTTCGTTTGTGAAACGAACCTGAGCCTATATCAGGTTATCGAAATTTTTGAACGACACTCCATATTAAATAGACGGAGCACCCTTCGCTCAACGTGCTGAAGACTTTGCCCGGCAGCTGATTTTCCCTTTTCCTTCCAAAGCCAAACCACGTGCTCTAATCACGTGGTGTGTATTTCCTCCAACGATTCTGCTATAAGGAATATATCGTCGGCAAATCGAAGGTGAGTGATATACTCGCCATTAATATTAATACCGTATCCTTTCTTCTTCTCTCCAGTAGCTTGAAAACGTCTTCCAATGTATTGGTAAAGAGTTTCGGAGATATAACGCTACCCGTAACACCGTGAAGTGTTAGCTCTCTGCAGTTAGATCGGTCTCGTACTCTGGTTCTGTACTCGGATAACCACTATTCAGCGCTTCGATATACCGACAGTCAACTTACCACCTCTGACAGGACTGCAGTAACTCCCAAATTTTGACGGAATCAAAGGCTTTCTCATACTCCACATAAGCAAGAAACAGCTGTACAGTTTCCTAATGTGATCTATGGTGCTAAGGCCTTTTCGGAAATCAGCTTGTTTGGGAGGCTGGAAGTCATCGAGTCTGAGTGCGAGACGATTCGTAATGAATCTTGAAAACAGCACGTGGACGTGGAATGGAAACGGTCTGTAGTTCTTCAAGGGAGCGTTGTCACCTTTCTTGAAGAACAAGACCACCGCACTTCTGCTCCACGCCTCCAGTGTAGTGCCACTATGAAGGACGGAGTTAAAGAGCTTCCGAAGGACTTTAGATACCGGTTTTCTACCCGCTTTCAGAGGTCCCGCTGCAATTCCATCCTCGTCTGGGGCCTTGCCGTTTTTAAGGTGCTAGAGAGCCATTCTAATTTCGCTCAGACTGACGTCCGGGATATCATCAGAATTGTGTCGGAAGCAAGGCTTGCTCTTGAATTGTTAATTACACTTGCGTGTGTCTCCAACGATACTCGCAAGTGTGTCTGTACAGCTGCCCATAGAATTTCTCAATCTCACTCATAACCTCAGGTGTCCTGGAAGCGATCCGACCGTTTGGACAGTTCCATGAGCTTATCATTAATATCGTCCACTCCAACTTCACGTTTAGGTTCATTGTGCCTCTAAACATTCGGTGATTGCTACCAGTTTTCACCCTAGCGATCACTGAGACATCACTGAACAGTTGCCGTCGAGTCATAATGAAGTCAATCTCATTTTTTGTCGAATCGTCGGGGGTCGATCAGATCCACTTCTTTTAAACCGCTTCTAGATGAAAAAGTTCATCATAAAGAGTCCTTTTTTTCCATGAAATCGGCCAGATGCTTGTCCCTTGGGTTCAGTTGTTAAATGAAAGAGGATCCGCTACTCGTTTGACCATTAAACGAAGTGGGAGCTTTATGCAAGGCTCCGTATCGTTCAAACGCAGACTTCTTCTTGACCATAGGATAATGAAGTTAAATGAAACTATTGTTTATACAAAAACAAGAGCGGCTTGTGAAGTATAGCTTGTTGAGACAGTGTAGAGATGTCTGTTGGGCTGGATGCAGAGCGAACGATGAGCGAGTGACGAGTCATGAGCTGATAATGATTTGGGTCGCTCACAGCATGCCTTTTATTTCGTTCGGTCAGTTGCACAACTCGTGCAAGCGCTCGTGAGGCGCATATGCTCCATTTGACCAATGAACGGACAGGAGGGAAGTGTGCGGGGGTGTGTGTAGTATGACTCATAATTTATTTCATAATTATTCCTTTTCATACAACAAATCTTTGCAAACAATTATTTATAAGTATGTAACAAACAAAGATCATGTTTAATGTCCATGTCACACCTATGCCGGTAGTTGTTGGGAACACTAAGCTCCAAGTTGTTGACGAGTATGTTTACCTGGGACAAATAGTCCGACTAGGTAAGTCCAACTTCGACCGAGAGGTCAATCGACGGATTCAACTCGGCTGGGCAGCGTTCGGGAACCTACGACACATCTTTTCGTCAGACATACCTCAAAACCTTAAAACGAAATTGTACAACCATTGCGTGTTGTCAGTGATGACTTACGGAACTGAGACGTGGTCCTTCACTGCTGGCCGTATGAGAAAGCTCAAGGTCGCTCAGCGAGCTATGAAGAGGGCTATACTCGGAGTTTTTCTGCGTGATAAACTTAGGAATGAGGATATCCGCAGTAGAACCAGAGTGACCGACATAGTCCAACGGATTAGTAAGCTGAAGTGGCAGTGGGCCGGCCATATAGCTCGAAGAACCGACAACCGATGGGGAAAAAAGGTTCTCGAGTGGCGGCCTCGTACCGGTAGGCGAAGTGTAGGGCGTCCCCCCACGAGATGGAGTGACGACCTGGTAAGACATACAGGAAGTCGATGGATGCAGGTGGCTCAGGACCGTGCTTTGTGGCATTCTTTGGGGGAGGCCTATATTCAGCAGTGGACTTGTGAAGGGCTGTAATGATGATAATGATGATGTAACACACTATTAGACATGCAACAAATCTCTATAAACAGCTGCTAATAAGTATGTGACACAATATAAGACATACAGCAAATCTTTATAACAACTACTAATAAGTATGTGACACAACATAATACATACAGCAAATCTTTATAAACAACTACTTATAAGTATGTAACAAACATTAAAAAACACACAATACTTTGCATAGGCATACAAACATTAGTTATGTATTTGACAAACACTATAAAGACATATAACAGATATTTATTTGGCAATAACTACTACAAATACATAGGTGACAATCACTATAATGATATACAACAACTCTTTATAGGCATACAAAAAACATTAATAAGCTTACGTACAATTGTAAGCTTACGTGACTAACACTTAAATAACTACATAGATCGTCTTAAAGGACATTAAACATTAATAACGTCTTAAATCTAGGCTGTTATTTACAGTTGTCACATTCTTAACTTCCGTACTTTCAGCTCACCGTTCTCTCTTGTGCCTAGTTTTGCGTTGCAGTCTCCCAAAAACACCGTATAGTGGGTTTTGGAGGAATGAGCTTTAGGGATATTTCCTTCACCTTCTCATTGGGATGTGCCGAATTTAGTGCGTAAACCTGTATGACCTTCAACAAATATCGTTGGGTGATTATGAATATTAGGTTAACGACCCTCGTCGACAGGTCTCTATTTAACAACGTAGTAAACATCACTTACAATCTTTACTTTTTCACGTACAATCTTTCCCCTTCTTTTCGGACATCAGATAATCCTATTTCCAGCGCAACTTGTCTATCTCTTCTTCCAGCTCCAGGATCTTCTCGTCAGTGCTCAGGGTGCGTGTGTTGTATGTTGCCAGGTCAAGTCGCCCTAGGTGGCAACCAAACTTCCACCGGAGATTCTTAGCATCCCCTACCCTGCCATTACCATGGTCGCCAACGATTCCAGGAATAGCGGAGCTGCCAGGGACTGGGGGCCATCTTTTTGTTACTCTCATCATAGGAGGTATATTGCCATAGATGCTGCTGCCCATTTTCTGGCCATTTCCCACTGTTGGCTCTTACGACATCTACGGAAAGATATCGAATAGTCGATGTTCTTAACCGCCATTATACGGCATATCTATTCTTAAGTATTTTCGATACTAAAATTAAATCTAAGACATGTTACGTTAATGTGGCCAACACGCACTGGCGCAGTGTCACAATATTTTCCTGGCCTTAAACCATTTCTAATTACTAATAGGCCTAGTCCTAGCAAAAGGATGTATTAAATGCTTTTACTTTAAACTCCATACTTGAAGAAAGTAGGCTTGAAGTGGCCCCTTAGGATTATAAAGCCTTCTCCATGTCGTAACTGTGTTTCTATAATGCCGTTGCTGAACTTAGTGCCTTCAATTATTTCACAACTCTTAAAAGGAATTTCTGCGATCAATATGCTTACCGTGACAATCTCACATTTTTTTATATTACACCAATAGCATCAAGGCTATCAAAATTCCACTGCTGAAAATTGGCCTCCCTGATAGATTGACTCATAGGGAGATATTTGCCATAATTTCCCTGCTTAGCATGCGGGTTAGCAACCGCATTTTTAGCTGTTATTATGAAAAAGCTGTTGCCTATCTTATCATAAATATATTGTTTATCAAATCCATATTTCACAAAACATCGACCGACACGATTAAGGCCGTCAGAGCTGGGGCTCGCTCACCTCTGTTTGGACGTTACTTAGATAACCGACTGACGGATTGTTTGTTGAAAAAATGTACTGCGATTGTTTTGAAGGAGATCTGATATTTAGCCAAGAACAGTCACCATTATCATCATTATTCATCCTTTAATCGATGGCGGTGAAAATGAATAGGATGTAATAGGTGAAATAAGTAAGAGCTTATAATTATCTAATGAGGCCAGACCCAGAACAAAAAGTATGTGTCGGGCTAAAATGTATACATGTAAATACCCTTTTTGTTAGATTTTATAACGTCAAGATTTTTAATTGCACTTATTTAATTTAAAAAATACCAAAGTAACCACTAACCACTTTTAAATACTTTTTAAAATGAAAAATAAATAAGTTTAACAACCGAATTTACTTATTAAAGCCAAAATTTATGGCCATGTTGAACCTGATAATGCTTCTGTATTATTAAGTTTTTTTTTTCGTAAGCGCGAAAGTATGCTATTAAAATAGATACTTGTTTTGTATGGAATATATTTAGCACTTGAGAATAATTTTGTTTTTTGTGATATCAGATAAGAAACATTATGACTAATAAGGATAACATATGTAAACTGTGGTGTTTCATAATGAACAGAGATAGATGTAATTTAGACAAGTAAGACACTAGCCTCCTACCGAAGTAATCAAGACCGTGTAGAAATTAGTAGTTCACTTCGTGTGAGATGCAAGCCGAGTGTAAATAATGCAAAATAAATATGAAAAATAAATATTATTTGTCAGTAAGCCAGGAAAGGTTAGTTGTTAAAAACAGTAAAAGTATGAGAGCGGATGTTCAACTTACTCTCTTGCTTACGCAACTGATCATTAGTGCCAATAAAACAGCGTAGCTGCACTGTACGTTCAGTATAGGCAATTACATTTTGACCATACCGTAATACGTCCCCACCACAATCATACACCAGTGTAACGTGAGGTATTTAATTACATGATAACATCAAAGTATGTAAGCCAACAGCAACAATACTTATCTTAGTGTAACCCAGGACAGCCGAGAGGCTACAAGCAAGTAGGATGGTCTTGCTGCAAAGCAACACCATCCATCTTGCCTGCACTAGAAAAATTACTACCACGAACAGAATCACGAAACTATCTTAGCACTCGTAGAATGACCTACACTGAACTTTATACTACACAAACGAGTGGAAGGGGGTTCAATTCAAATCAAATTCGCCACCATCCATATGACGTTCCGCTAAATTGACGCAAACTCTCGCTCACTCTCACAGTTATTTTTCTGTACTCATGACATTAAACGGGCCAGAGTTTTTTATTTTAGTTAACAGGGTGCACTACGTACAAGTATGCTTAATACGTGGATCATCATCATCAGCCTGTCCAGTTGTAAGTAGCTAAAGTTAAAGTTACAGCTTATATACGTCCCATAGCTAGGCACTAGCCTCCTCTCATTCTGATAGGGTTTTAGGCCAAATGAGTGTCCGCAGCGCTGCCCCAACGCGCGTTGATGAACTTCACATGTCTTAGAAATAATTTTCTTTATTATTTCTCAGACATGCAGGTTTCTTTACGATGTTTTTTGCATGTGGCAAATTAGCATTTAGAATCGCAATTAACAACTTTCTTGGTGCCGGCCGAGATCGAACCTGGGTTGCTCGCGTACTACGAAATTTACAGCGTGCGCTTAGACCCTGCGCTAGGGTCTTTGTTGTAAGAAGTTGTAGGAATGGTTTGCCTTACTTGTCACGCTTAACAGGCGCCATCTATCGGAAGCCATAAGATTTACCCTAAGACTTTTCTCGTGATTGAATAAGGTGACGGATTGTCTTGTCACCATCACAAGACAAAACTTGAAAAAATGTTAGTATATTTCCCTCCCTAACCTCCCTCTTTCCCCTCGCTCTTTCTAACACTCCACAATAAAATAAACAAAAGTTAATTCTAGCACGATATTGTGTACAAAGCAATCTGTAATGTTTACAGAGCTTTTAAGTAAGTTTTCGTATTCAATTAATTCAACGATCCTCTTAATATTTACCCGAAGAAAGCATTGAACTGGGATTAGCCTAAACTTAACTTGAATATTTCCAAAGCGTGGTAATTATTTCATTCTTCGAATTTATAATATACTGCTTCATAAACTTGGAATTTTAGGAACATAATAATTTATGACAAGTTGATTGTTTACTTCCATAGAAATTATTTTCTATGGTTTAATTAAACAAATTATGTACAGTAGAAAAAAAAATTACCTGCGGCTTTGCTTACGTGGTTATTTTGAGATAAATCGTAACGTAGTAATTTACTTTTCAAATGAAATAAACAACTTTTGGCTTTCTATAATAAAATTTTAATTTCTTTGTAAAAATATGCAACGTCCATGAAACACAAATTTTACAACAATAAAAAATGGCCGTCACATTTATCTCCCCTCTAAGCTCCACCAATCACAAACCAACGTCTCTCCCGTCACACAAGACAGCACACCGCACCATGTGACACCTTTTCAATACAACCTCTTTTATGTTTGTTACAAAATATCAGTTTTGTCACATTAGTGAGACACTGATAGTAAGCACAAAATAGGGCATAAGATAAGAACGCTACCTGTGGGCCATGTTGTAGGTTGATTATGCAAAGATCATGACAGAATCATTATATTTTTCCAACTTCGGGTTTGAATCCCGCTCGGAACCGTAATTTCTAAAACACACTCACGATACAGGAGCAAATTATAATGTTTTAACGTTTATATATGAGAGACAATAATTTACTATATCTTCCTGTAATGTATACACATGTACTTTATTAATAGTAATGTTGAAGGTGATCTGGAGTGGCAACTATTGTCTTTTAGAACCGCAAGAAAGTGGAAGTAGTGTTGCTAACAATATTGACGCTTCCCTTTCATGTCAAATAGTGGCGCCAATTATGTTTCACATAAATTGTTTGACGCGAACTCTCTTAACTAATTGCGATGCATCTTGATACCAAATAAAAAATACGTGGAGCGATTTATTTTAATTGAAACTTACGTGAGTTTACTGAAAATTACTACGTTTTCATTGTATCTCTTTTAAAAGGCTAATATTCTTTTTGTTCAGAAAGTCGTTTTCGTGCAAGCTATTTGTATTTATAGTAATTTGCAAATCTCGGTATCGAATGACTTTCAATTCTGCGGCTATTTGGAATGGAAGGACAAATTAAGCTATAAAATATGTATGCCTTTGCCGGCCAAAACCGTTGACGACTGCGATTTTTCATTGCTAAATCCACTGGTCTGTGAAGAGACATTATATTTTGATCGCAAATACTACAAAAAGTGCTTTAATTAATAGTTCGTATTAATTTAAGGTTACCATTACCAATAAATCCTGTCAAATGTCCACTGCTGAACATAGGACCATATAGATTGCCTCATAGGGCCGATAGTTGCCATACTTGCCGCCAATTAACGCCGCTTAACTATTGTAAATTGCAACAAGACCTTATCGTTGTAGTATCATCCATATCCATTGTATGCAGTACTAACAATCAGTACCTACTAATTAGTACTAAAAAGTTTGTATTTCTACTTAACTGAATATATAAAGCGCTAGTCCAGTCGTGCGTGGAGTACTGCTGTCAAATATTTATGGGCTGGTGATAAAAAATGCCACCTGATATTGTTGGACTCAGGGGTGAGATGTACCAAAAGGCTCATTGGTGACCTTGATTTGGTTGAAACCAATCTTGTCAGCCTCGAGCACAGGCGTAGACTAGCAAGTCTCACGGTATTCTATAGGATGCATTTCGATTAGTGAGCGCAGGAATTACACGCTTTATTTCCTCCCTCTTCTTTCCACCATCGGACAACAAAGCGGGCGGCGGGTCTTCACCCCTTTATCGATATTCCACGCATTATAACTAAACGGTAATGCGTACAGCAAAGGAGTGGAATAAATTGCCGGCGTCTATCTTTCCGTCCTAATACAATCTAGGCGTCTTCAAGGCAAGAGTGAATAGGCTTTTGTTGTGTGCGATTTATCATCTAGGGCTGCATCACCACTTACCACCATGTGGGATTGTGGTCAAACACTGGCTATAATAAGTAAAAAAAAGGTCATGAAAATAAAATGATTACACTATAAAATACACTACAAATATTATTTTAATACTACATATTTATAAAGAGTTAATTTTAAAATGAATAAAAGCAAAGCTAGCTTTAACAAAACACTGAAAAGATAATAGAATGTCTTTGAAAGTAAATACGGAACGTTCAAGAAAGTAACTTGTACTTTGCAAGTCGCATACATATGAGGTTGACTTTGCATATCATTGAAACTTTGTCTTTTTGTATTATGTCAAACATTCATTCGTTCTCATGAAAAGTAATACAATTTAGCTACATAATATAATGATATGTGAAATTTAATTTAGTAATTTGTGCCAAGTGTGTACACGGATTGTTTAAGATACATAACTAACATTATGAATGAAACGACACTAAGGCCTCTGCCTCGAATCTTGCGGGCAGCGGGGTGGCGGCGGTGGCGGCGCGAGAGGGCAGGATCTTATCCGTAAAATCAAATGGACCGACCCTCAAAAACAGCGGCGCGGCAGCGGCGAGCTCCACAGGAGGTTCTACAAGGCTCTACATGAGCGTTTCGTAGACACAGTTGCCTCCCTCCACTGCCTACGTTTTGGTGACCTCTTCATGGAAACCGAAGGTTATGTCTGTGCAATACAATTTCAGGTTATTAAGACCAACAGCTATCGGAGATACATCTTAAGGGATGGCACCGTCGACATTTTTTCGAGCTTGTCGCCATCTGTGTGAATCACTTAGGCATATCATCTCCGGTTGTTCGGCGCTTTCGAACTCTGAGTACTTGCATAGGTACAACCTAGTAGCCAGGATTCTACATCAGAAGCTCGCTCTGAAATACGATCTCGTGGATTAGAAACTGCCTTATTATAAGTACATGCCGGAAGCCATGCTCAAAAATGACCGCGCCAGGCTCTACTGGGACCGGGCCATCATCACAGACAGGACCACTCTTGACACAGACCAGACCATTCTTGCGAATAAGCCTGATATTGTGCTGATGGACCGGGCACAGTCGAGGATGTTTTTGGTCGACATTACCGTTCCGTATGACGATAACCTCGTGAAAGCCGAAACAGATAAGCATACAAAATATATGGACCTGGCTTACGAGGTGACCGACATGTGGGGCGGGCTACCGGCCGAAATTATACCTGTAGTCGTTTCTGCGAGCGAGTTAATCCCAGTTAGCCTCTCGGATCATCTGAGGAGACTGGGACTCCGTGACGGAACGCTCCAAGCTCAAATGCAGAAGGCAGTGCTCCTCGATACCGCCCGCATCGTCCGCTGGTTTTCTGGTTGGCTGGTTTTTCCTTTCCCCCTAACCCTAGGCCGTTTGGTCTCCCCTGCTGAGGGCTTCCATCTGGTTGGATTTTTATATATTTATGCATGTTTTATGTATTAATTTTAATCTGTTGATATTGATGTTTGTTTATCATTTTCATTTATAATTATATATTTATACAGCCCAACCAGATGAAAAAATTATATAGATACCCTTCATAAGAATTATAATATTTATATTACCTATAAAAGGCAATTTGTAGAATTGATAAGAAAGGTAACAGCTTATATTAGGTACCCACTGGGCACAAACCTCCTATCATGTTATGAAGTTTTTGCGCCAAGGAAAAATCTGAAGCATTTATTTGTATAAACAGAAGTGTTATGGTCTCATACATTTATTCATCATATATTACAAACTATCAAAATTAAATTGCTAAACGTAAGCCTCCTCCTTAGATTGTCTCAAATTTGTCTCTATTTTGCCGTAGTTGGCAGACGGCTTAGCAAACGCATTTTTATTATTTTCAGTTATTATAACATCTGATGAAAAATGGTAATAACGTCTAACGAGTGATAGTGCTACTATGGTATCGTATGGTGTAGTGGATTATCTTAAACCCCCATAGTTATTTCATTGTTGCCGACGTGGATGGAAGTCGGTTGCTCACGCACTATGAAGTTTAATGCGAGTGCTTATACCATCAGCTACTTATTTAAGTGCTTGTTTGCCACGTGTTCAGCGGTGAAGGAGAACATTGTGAGGAACCCTACATGTCTGAGAAATTAAAGAATGTTACGAAGACCTGTGAAGTCCGCCGCGCTCCCAGAACCCTCCCGGAAAGAGAAGGTCTTTGTGGACGTATGTAGGCTGTAACTGTACTTTTTATGTATTCACCAAATTCTTGAATTTCATAAATCATGCAAAAGTGAAAGAAGCAGTATGAAAAAAACACAATGTAAGTAAATTAAAATATACTAGTATTAAAATCAAACAATTTGAATTCAATTTGGATCAACTTTAAAGAAAATGAACTTCCAAATTAAATATTAAAATTGTGAAGATCTTACGGAACGTATAGAAGCAGCGGCAAACACTTGTATTCTTTTTATTGACAATATTTTGCTGCAAGTTTACTTACTTGTTTGTTAGGTAATATTTGTACAAAGAAAATTGCGCGCTTTGTCAATTTTATCTTCGTCTTTTTTTAATTTCTTTTAAACAAAAACCTGTATGAGAAGTAATGTTATTTTGTATACTGCGAGGATACAATAATTTTAGTAGTAAACTGTATATAACAAAAATTATCTGGGTGGAAGTCTTTGCGAGAAATAAATAAACATATTAGTCGAAAAATCTTACATGCTAGATTGTAATAGGTTATTGGTGACAGTGGGCCATGAAACTGCTATTCTTGCTCTTTACAGATCTTGTACTTTAGAACAAATAGACAATTTTTTCGTGTCATCAGGGGATGAGTCGCTCGCGTCCGTAGGCATCGACCACCTAGGTCCACCCTACACGTGTCCCCAGGGTGGTGCTAAACGAGCGACAAAGCCGAAACGATAGACTTGGCTCCTCACCGTATGGTAGCAGCGTAAAATCTACCACTCTTTAGGTCGCACCATGAACCAACAATTAAAAGAAATGGCCCCGAGTTCCCGGCGCCCTTTAATGGGGCAGGGGTGCGAAGAATCTCCGGGAGGAAAACCGGCGACGAGGTTAACCACCTGTCACATCCTGTCTCCCGGAGGGGCGAAAAGTGGATTGCGAAGGCCCGTCTGGCTACGCTGAATGTATGTGGAGCAATGAATGTTAAGATGGATGAAATATCCGAAATGATGAATGATAGAGGAATAGATGTGTTATGTGTGAATGAGACGAAACGAAAGAGAAGAGATGTCACTGCACATGGCATGTATACCACTTACTGGTCTGGTGTAGACGAGACTGAGCGGGCATGCCAGGTAGTTGGTGTCATTCTTTTAGAAAGAATGGGTCAATGTGTGAAAGAGTATGAATGTGTTAGCCCAAGGCTGCTGTGGATACGAATGAAAGTGGGCTTAAAGAAATTGTTCGTGCTTGAGGTGTACGCCTCAGATATGTTTAAGCCCACTTATATCCGAGAGCAGTTTTGGGACATGGTAAGGGTGGTGTTGACGAAATGTTAGGAAAATGAAAATATGATTATGTTAGGAGATTTTAATGAAAGGGGTGGGGTGAAGATGTCTGGTTATGAAAGGATATTAGAAGCGTTTGGTGATGAAAGAATAAATGAGAATGGTGAAGACCTCCTCACCGTATGTGTGGAAAAGAATATTTTTGTGGCAAACACTTTCATTCGCCATAAGAGGATTCACATATATACTTGGGAAAGAGGGGATGATAGAAGCATGATAGATTTCATAATTGTGGATGAAAGTATGAGGAGCGCAGTGGTAGATACAAGGGTTTACCGTGGGTCCAACGGAGGGACGGATCATTACTTGTCCTTATGCCGAATTAATGGTCTATTTAAGCGTTGGCGGCATCGGACATCTGTGTCTACCACTGCGTTACAGCGTATAAGAATAGAGAGGTTACAAGATGAAGGTGTGAAAGAGAAGTATAAAAGCAGAATGAGAGAAAATATTATAAGTGTGTTGAATGAATTATGTATGAATGATTTAGACCTGGTTTTATACGTGGTAGAGCTATACTGCAGCTATATTAGTAGTATAGTTGTAGCACGAATGGGTCGGCTCGACCGGGGAAGGACCACGCTCTCACAGAAAACCAGCGTAAAATAGCAGCTTAACGCTGATGTGTTTCGTATGGTGAGTGTAGAGAACCGGAGACCCTTTTTACTGGCAAAGAGGCATTCCATCTTAGTCCTCACGGGTGACAACGCATCTGCATCTTGAGTTTTTATTGCGGATAGATGTAGATGTCTATGGGTCGCAGTGGCCACTTACCATCAGGTGGACTGTGTGCTCGTTTGTCACCCTATCCTATAAAAAAAAACCTGAAGAATGTATGGAATAATGTTAAGAAAGATTTGGTGGATGCGGCCACCGAAGTATGTGGTGTAAGTAAGAGAACGAATGAAAGGAAAAGTAATACGTTGTGGTGGGATGATGAGGTACGGATAGAAGTTGAAGCAAAGAAGAGAGCATAGCTAGATTTACTAGCAACCAAAGCTGGTAACTCTGGCGGTATGAATGATGAAATTGAAAGAAAAAAGGCAGAGTTTAGACGTATAAATAAGAGAGTAAAAGTAGTTGTTGAAAAGAAAAAGCAAGAAAGGATAGATATGAATGATAGAAAGATATCTGATAACTTCCAAGCAAATATTTAAATGTTCTAGAAGCTCGTAAGAACTGCCAGGGGAAATTCAAAACAACCTAGAATGCTATACGAGACGTAAATGGCTGCATGCTAAATGCTGAATTTTATAATTTAAAGAGATGGAAGGAATACTTTGAAAGCGTGTTTAAGAGTGAAGAGTCGTCTGAAGTAAGTGAAATAGAAATTCCGGAAGAAGTGGAGAGAGGTAGGGAGATAAGTGTAGATGAAATAATGAAAGCAATTAAAATCATGAAAACAGGTAAGGCAGCCGGATATGATAGAGTATCACTCGAAATTCTAAGGACTGGGGAGGGTGTTGTTGCAGGCCTGCTGTACACCTTGTTTATTTTATGTTGGGAACTGAAGCGGGTACCGGAAGACTGGTGCAAAGCCGTTATAGTCCCAATATATAAGGGAAAGGGATCGCAGCAGGACTGTAAAAACTACCGTGGTATCAGCTTTCTTAGCATTGTGGGAAAACTGTATGCTAAGGTGTTAATTGAAAGAGTTATGGAAGAAACTAATGGAAAAATTTGGGATGTGCAAGCTGGATTTAAAAAGGGGATGGGGTGTACGGATCAAGTCTTTTCCATGCGAATGATTGCGGAAAAATTTTTGGCCAAAAACCAGAAAGTTTTTTGTGCGTTCATGGACTTGGAAAAGGCTTGTGACATAGTGGACTGGAACGTGTAATGGCAAACACTGACCTCATTTGGGTTGAGCGCTGGTCTGATACAGGCATTAAAGTCTCTTTATAGGGACTCTAGTGCTTGTGTCAGGATCAACGGGGCTACTCCGACTGGTTTGGCATTCAAAAAGGTGTCAGACAGGGCTGTGTAGCTTCTCCATGGCTGGTTAACCTATTTATGGACAGTTGTTTGAAAACTTTGAAAGTTGAAGAATGTGGGTTGAGAATGGGTGAGTTAACCGTCAAATACTTTTTGTACGCCAATGACCAAGTCATATTTGCATCGTCGGCGGCCGAGTTGCAAATGATGGTTACTTTAATGAACTATTCATTAAAAGAAAGGGGTATGAAAGTGAACGCAAGTAAGACAAAAGTGATGGTTTTTGAAAGAGAAGAAAGTAAAACGTTAGGTAAAATAAGAATAGAAGGGGAGTTGATGGAGCAAGTGGATGAGTTTGTAAATTTGGGATGTTTATTTAGCAGGGATGGTAGATATGATAAGGATATAGAACGACGAATGAACAAGGGAAATAGAGTTAATGGGGCTCTACACGCTATTGTGAAGTGTCAGAATGTGTCAAAGAAGGCAAGTATGAATACGTGAAATTTGGGTATGGCAGAAGAAGCATGAGAGTAGAATAAATGCTGTGGAAATTCGACCATTAAGGAGTATGCTAGGGCCGAATCCGAATCTGAATGACAGGGTGAGAAATAGTGTGATAAGATAAAAGTATGGTTTGCAAGAAGACGTTGTGACTAGGATTAAAAAAGGAATGCTTCGGTGGTTTGTTCACGTAGAAAAAATGAACGAGGAAAGAGTGACAAAGCAAATCTATGTTGCAGAAGTGAATGGTAAAGTCGGGAAGGGACGCCCTAGACGAACATTTATCGACCAAATCGGCGATAAATTGAAAATGGGCCAGATTAGGAGTACCCTTAACCGACGAGCTTGTATGCGTTAATATATGGATGTAAAGGAGGCGAGAGAGGTGTGTCAGGATCGCGCCAAATGGAAGTCCGTAGTCTCTGCCTACCCATCTTGGTGACAGGCGTGAGTGTTTGTATTTGTTATTCATCAGACAATACACTTAGTTAACTGTTGCCATTCTTAAATATACTGTTAATGGATGATGTGAATAATGATGTGATCTCAACTCAAAAGACGACGATGGCGGAGCAAAACACTATCTTAATATGTGTGCATGCCAAGGCCTACTTCCAGCACATTTGCTCCCTACTCCTCTAAGTCGTTCCTGTTTAGACCACACTTTGCTAAAAATTAAGTTACCATCTATAACTCTTGTCACCAATCCTATAGTAGCCGACCATAGTGCCGTCTTTCTTAAATTAAACATTAAAATACCTTCATCTAAATGTATATACTCCATTCCTTAAACTAATAAGGAAAATCTTGAACATGCACAAAACAATACACAACATTAATTTTAGCCCAGTTTATAAAACCGATGACAATAACTTACTTAATAAATAACGCATGAAATGACATCGTTATCAATACTTCGTATACCACGATAGCTAAAAAAATAATAACTTACAGCCTTGGACATACTTTACACTCGACCCTATTTGGTACATAGATAATTAGGAAACACAAACACCAGGTGATTGGATATCGGAACAGGTGAACGGAATTATCCGAAGAAGATTTTGCCAATCTTCTTCGGATAATTCCGTTTTACAAATTTAAAATAAAAGATATAGGAATTTTATATAATTAATAGAATCAGGCGTTACTTTGCAGAAATCCATTATATAAAAGCTGTTAGAAAAATTTACTTCGCAAATATCTGCGTTATTAAATAAAATGATGTGTCTTACCTAGTATGAAGAGCACCTCCCGCCCTCCCTCAATTGCGTGCACTATCCCCGTCACCACTAATCCCAGCACCGCTACTCCCAACACCACCACACTAGGCAAGACACACCACTGACGATAATACGACACGTGCCTCGCCCCCACACGAGTCATCTCCAGGTGATATAGACTCTACGGTGACTAACCGCTCTTCATACTAGGTAAGACACATCATTTTATTTAATAACGCGGATATTTGCGAAGTAAATTTTTCTAACAGCTTTTATAGGAATTTTTGTAACAATTTAAAAAAAAAAGGTTGAAGTATAATTATCTTCTCTAACTCTAAATGCACTGCAATTATGCAGCTATACACTTACGAACCCATTTCATTTTAAATTATAATATTATGAAGTCTGGAAGTGTCTAAGAACAGCGTCAATACAATTAAATCCTATAACTAATAATTTTTATTTAGAATAATTGCTTGGAGTAAACTCGTGAGCGTATACACGATGACGATTTTTGACAAAAAATATAATAATATTTATTTGCATGTTTTCTGCGCGTACCTATACTGCTCATCCGATTAAGATGAAACTTTAGTGCGTTGTTATGTTCCCGCTAAAAAAAGTACTCATTGCAATGCATACCGGGTACAAATAAAGCGTTTTACAATCAACAAGTTTCTATTGAAAACAATTCAAAATTTAATCAAGGTGAATGAATACATCAGATAAAAATTAAATTTATTGAAAAAGCTACTTTACTACTACAATTTGCTTCTAAGCCGGGAAGTCCAGTAAAATAACTTAGTAAAATTGTGCTGAGCCAATTGTTATTCAAAAGCATTAGCTAAAGAAGTTAGTAGACGTTTCAATTTTTAAATGGAATTGCTTCAAATTAAGGTCTATACTAAATTAAAATGAGTTTTCACTGTTGAGTGAAAGTTGGATGAAAAATCCTTCCTAAAACTCTGAACACTAATCTCATGAGGATACTTAATATAATTGAGGACAACATTACTACTTCAAGAGTCCCGACACTACGCTCACTATTATACCTGCCCATTTTAATGAGTATCGGCAATCTTAGCAATATAATCAGCGTATTCCTAAAAAACGACATACGCAGACGTGCTCCGGGCTTAGAAAAGCTTAATGATACGAAGGTGTTCATAATTTTATACGTGACTTTATAAATGATGTCAAGAATTTTATGAATGTCTAAAACTTCTTTATTTACCCACGAATATCAAAAAAATGGCACATTGATTTCTTATATTTACGACACATTACACTAATTCTAGGTACTTCATTGAGCTTAATTTTAATTTTTCAGTCCCGTACTCGTACTTCACAGCTATCTTCTTGTTTTTTTTTTCAATCTCAATAGCCGCGGAATTGAAATCAAATTTTGCGAGCATTCGTGATTATCAAATCTGATGTTATGGCGGGGATAAACATAAATTTGTTCAGAGACTGCACACTTTCCGGAGCGTTAGTGCATCACATCAGCATAATACATATGTTTTTTTTTTTACGTGGGGTTCTAGTTGAAACAATGTTACTATTAAGATATTATGATCACAGATTTTTATCAACGCAAAATTTCATTTAGTTTCATCGTTTTTATACATTTTGCTGCATACAAGATATAAAAAATCTTATAAAGTTTTCGAATAATAAAAGCATGCAGAAATTGCATCGCTTTTGCGTATGTTCGCGCCATTTCCGCGTACTATTTTTCAGTAAACTTTCAGTAAACGTTATCAGCTGAATGTTGATAGGTCTCCACTTCCTGCCAGATAATTAAAATGGAGACAATTACCTGGTACTCCTCATTAATGATTTCCCAGAGGTTCTAAACGAGGCCAAAATACTTATATTGGCAAAGAGAAGATCAACGATTTTTCAACAAGATGATTGTCCCTACATTGGTTTCTGAGCGTCCGAGAACATTTAAATAATTGTTTCCCAGAGAACTGGATCAACAAAAACGGTCCTATCTGTTGGCCACCTCGATCGCCTGATTTAACTCCTGTGGATTTTTTCGTTTGGGGATCAACCAGAGAGGAGTTAATAGAAAGAATCCATACGTTTTTTTAACTTATGGAGCAGGAGATGAAAACGAAAATAACGACCACATAAGTGGGAAGACGAGACGAAATTGCGATCAACATTTAAAACACGAAAAATACATTATTTTACCAAAAATTTTGTTTTATTGGTCTGTTAATAGTTAAAAATATTCGTTCGCAATTTGCTTTGAACACCCTAATTCCAAAAGTTCATGAGATGTTTGCGTAAATAATACCTCAAAAGAAAGTGCTATAACTAATCTTTTTAAAAAGATTTGAACAACTAAGGCTATTTTATTTATTTTTAATGAAGGCATAAACACACCATTTCCTTAACTTTTTTTAGCTTTTTCGCATATTACATAAATAAAAAAAATTAAAAAATAATTACATAATAACTTTTACTGGACATTTATTTAAAAAAAGGGTTTTATAGTTAAAACAATTAGAAGTTCGATTAAAAAACCGGCCAAGTGCGAGTCGGATTCGCGCACCGGGGGTTCCGAACAAATCCGTAGGTTTCCGTAGGTAAGTTTAAAATTATTAAAAATATTTTAATTATATAATGTAACTAAAATTTTTTGCTTATCGCAATTTTTCCTTTATCTGTACTATAAAACATTGCTTCGTAGCAAATTTCAAGATTCTGAGTTCACGGGAAGTACCCTGTAGGTTTTGATTCCCTTGCGAATGTCGAAAATTTGTGGCATAAACGGCTAGAAGTTTGATTTTTTCACAACTCCAAGGGACAGTAGACTTGAGTATTTGATATTAATTTCAGCTTGATACCTCCACGCGTTCCTGAGAAAAAGTTTCTTGACAGACAGACAGACGGACAACAAAGTGATCCTATAAGAATTCCGTTTTGTCCTTTTGAGGTACGGAACCCTAAAAATGGAGCAGACTTCGTCTGAAATAAGTTTAGGTTAATATGTTCTAAATGTTTCAAGGTATCATCCCTTCAGGCTTCGCATCCATCTTCCAAACATCGTGTACTCGTATAATGCCTCCTTTTCATGAAAATGTCAAGCTACCTATTTCGTAGACAAACTCCTATGTTAGTATAAAAGAAAATGTTTTATTGGAAACGGTTATAATTTAAGATATTATTACAATTATTACAGTGATCATACATACATGCATACATTACATACAGAATTTCTGGCTCAGTAACGGTTTTCTTTTCGTTCCTAGTAGTCTATATCTATTAATTAATTCAAGATTGATAAATTCTTTCAGAATTATCATTCTTCCGCGTCATTTAATATTGTTCGCAATAAAATGAAAAATATTATTTGTGTAATGTGAGTTTATCCTTATTTTGCTTGAATTTATTCTTTTACTTCTTTCTGATTAGTATCGACGTCCATCCCCTTGGGGCGACTCTTGCCGAGGAGTTGAGGCTCGGCAAATTTATTTTGTTGATATTCTTTTATCTTTTCTTCAGATTTTTACCTCACTTTTCATTTAAAATAATCACATTGCTACGTGTATCCAAATAAAGTTTAGTGGTTAATAGTTTTTGTGCCATTTTAAAGCTATATTAAAAATTTAGATTCTATAAAGTAAGAATATGACCTCACTCATAAACCTGATTTATTATTTGGAAATATGGAGATTTCCGGCAGACATTTTCAAGCTGAGCAAAGACCGACACCGGGTGTGGTACTTTTTTTATAGAATAAGGCTGACAAACGAGCATTTAAAAAATATATAAGGCAAATGCAAGATCTCGTCTTACACTCAACTCTTTGTATCCAACTATACCCAGAATAAAAAGTTGGGTACATTAATATGGGTACATGGGGTACACTCCTTAATAGCGCATATATAAGTATCTAATAAATTTATTTTGCACACGTTCTAGCATTGCACTATTTTCGTGCGGCGACTATATTACGGCGTTACACCCCTGATTACTTCTTACCAGTGTATTATGGAGGTTGATGATTATTTCAATATTCGTGAAGCCGTGAATTATACAAAGAATGAAGCCTAAGTTTCTATACACTTTTTGTAGCAATTTGTTCCCTAATGATTTCTTATATTTACGCGAACACTACACATTGAATAAAACTATTTTTACGGATTTTATCGCGTTTAATTAACTTATTTTATATTCCCGACGTTTCGGTTTCTTTCCAGCAACCGTGGTCACGGGGGACTGAGGTGTCCCCCGTGACCTTTTTTATGAAGTTTTATTCAATTTGTTCCCTAAATGAAAATTCACTATTTACTCGAACGCTTAGAACTTTAACTCCTACTATTGGGGAACCATCCACTTCATAGTTATATACAATAGGCGTGCGCTTTTTCGTGAATGAAATGGTTTCACACTTGGTGGTGTTAAGCTGTAAACGGCTATTCTTGCTCCATGCCACTACTCTGTTTACGTCTTGTTGTATCTTCTAGCACAGGACAGTCTACCAACGTGGTCATATACGACGTGATACAAGTTGAGGACATCAGCAAAAAGAAGGCACTTAGATTTCTTAACTACCTTAATTAAATTGTTAACCAGTAATAAAAACTAAAGTGACCCTAAGTAACTGCCTGGGCTTACTCCAGATTTTGTTACATATGGTCCGACATATGGCCGGCATATTGCACACTACTTTCTACCTACCTGCCAACTGCCGCTAACTTCTTAACAAGAAATCGTTATCCACTAAGTCAAACACTTTTTTTTAAGGTCAAAGTAAAATAAGTCAAACACTTTTTTAAGGTCTCCTGTCCATCGCGGGCACAATTCCAGTCATGTAGCTAAGAAGTTTGCTAGTGGTGCTTCTCACTGGCTGAAATCCGTGCGCTGTCGAGAGCTCCTGATTCATCTGCGCGAATATTTTGTCGTACATAGCCGACTCAAATATTTTAACTACTGACAAAAGCACGGAAACAGGTCAGTATTCGTCCACCTGCAATCCTGAATTTCTCTTTGAAACAGGAACGACTCTTGTGATTTTTATCTATCGGTAATAATAGCACTGTCCAGGTATTTAGAACTTACTTATGTTCAACTTACTTAACATGAGAGTCCCTGAGTATATATGGCGGAATGCTATCCGAGCCTGTGGACCTATTTGGTTTCAGCTTTTGGAAGGCGCATTTCACATCCTGAAGACTCAGACTTTCGATATGCACCTATGCAGCTGCGTTGACACTGCCAGCCGCTATTATTGCCTAGGTGATGCTTTTTCTGTCCTATACACATTGCTAACCGCTCAATACTTTCCCATTTTTCAAAATTTGTTTTTTTTTGTTTATGCAGCCTCTTTGGGCCGTATGTAATTTCAATAAGCTTTGGGATCTTTTATGAGATGGTTTTTAACGTGACTCTGATGTTGCCCCTCCACAAATTTTATCATATTTTTAACTCTCGCTCGACACTGAGAAAATAGTTAATAAAAGAATTTTGATTAACTCATCTTATACCACTTATGGCGATCGGCTTTTAATTACAACGGGCGTATTATCTCAGCTGTATACCACTTGGGATATATATACTTCGACCTTACCTCTACTTAGTTTTTTCCTAGGTATGTAGTTAACTATTATATTATTCATAATGCAATAAAAAAGTCATGACTTGTTTATAAATCTAGACCATATGTTGGAGACCATTATTTTTCCAATATAGCTTATAAGAGAAAGCTAGCTTTGTTAAACTTCCAAGCAGGTCTATCGCTGTCAATGGAACACTGCGCGTCAGCGGCTCCGTCTGCGTCAGATTGCATCCACACTGTGCGCATCCACTGGCACAAGCCCCGTATCTGCCACATACACCATCATCGATTTCTCACCATCAAATGTAAAAATCTAACTGACGTTTATTGTAATTACCTATTCCATTGCTCCGTCAGAATTGTAAGTAATTCAAAAAATGTTGATTTGTCCGGAAAATTGAATATCATGATGAAAATACGAATGGTAAATTCAAAATAACCAGTTTGTAAATTGTAAACCCGTTTGTTGCGCTATGCCATTATCACTGTGCCACATTCCGAAGCTGCTACATTAGTAAAAACTATATATCCTATTTATTTGCCTTTTTATTTATCATAAATGAGTGCTTGACTGCACTGCCATATGCTGGTAAGTGGTTTCATACAGCGTTGCTTCATCACAGCTTATCAAATATCTATTACTGAACATACACCTACCTATAGATTGCTTAGTAGGAGAATATTTGCAAAAGTTGCCACGCTTGGCTGGCGGGTTGGCAATCACCATTTTTCGTTACTTTAAGTTGTTATCAGGAAGGTGCTACTGCCCATCACCTGCTTCAGTTTCCCTCTTACGATACCCTCGGGATGATAATATTGATTAGTGGTATCTCTTAAGTTGTCAATATGCGGCACGACATTCTATTTTAAATTCTAAAAATATTTAATCCTGCGACATTATGCAACTTTTAATGGCGACCTCATTTTTTTTTTACTTTCATTATTTTGGCTCTTATTATATAATCAAGGCATTTTATAATCACGGATTTACGATTTTTTAAATTTTTGTTGAATATTTGGAAGATATATAGGTATTACAACTTCTAAATGTGCTTTTAATACTATTAATTTAGTAATATTGTGCTGTTAATATTTTTTAATTGGTAATAGTGTATGTTTTACGCTTATTTAATATATAATAGCGTTAATTGTAGATTCTGTTTGTCAAATGTAAACTTGCTTATAATGTTTCTTGCCTACAATCTTACTCGTAATATCCGCTCGGGCTGCAATGAAAATGAGGGACAGTCTGCCATTCACTTCCTGCATTTAACTTTGGTACTGATTGATATCCTTTTGAAACCGTGCTTTAAGTTTAAAGCTTCGTATAGATTAGACTTTCACTTTGCAATACCTTTTTTTTATTTATCGATATCCCCTACATGCCAAATCAGGTCAATTTTATATATCTCTATCTAATGATTATATACACACAAAATGATTTAATCGATGTAGAGCCATGGTAGCTCTCGGGCTTAGTGCTCGCAGTGATATGAAGTTGTTAATTGTAATTTTAAGCTCCGATTTACCAAGTGCTCGTCAACCATAGCAAATTAAGACATCGTGCGGAAACCAGTATTTCTGAATCAAAAAAGTATACACTTGACGAAATGTAAAGTCCACCAAGACGCACTGGGTCAGCTTGGCAGACATTTCCTTGCCATAGTCCCTCTCTAAATTACAACATTAAATATTATATTATTATTATTACTACATTACTATATACATTAAAATTAAAATTAATAAATGGAATTTGTTGGATATCAGACGAAGTATAATAATATTCTGGCTGATTTTCTAGTGAGAATCAATTTATGTAGTACTTGAAAACACGTGTAAATAGTTTATTACATTATCTTCAAATTCATTAAATTTTATAAGTGTTGTACCACCGAAGATGCAGCTTGAATTGGTAGTTTTACATTTTATGCAAATTAGTCTCATCCAATTTCTTTTCATATCCCTGCACATTGTTTCTGTGCGTTTGTAAATCGATGTTTGCTTGCTTTTACAATAATTTGAGTTTAATATTTGAATATAAAGAAGGAATTGTGGCCAATTTGAAATAAATTTTTCGCTCTATAAATAGAAATGTCTTTTTTTGTTTTTCACTAATATATTTGAATTGAAGGCATAATTATTATGCATCGACTGTAGCGTCAAAACAGCAAATAAACGCTACGTTAAGAAGGCCAAGGTGGCCTTTCGTTTCTCTAAAAGTGTTCTAGTATGGGCAACGTTTCATTTAATTTAAAAACAAAGAAAGAATAATATAAAAGTTAGAAAAGAATTTTCTCATAAGCTGATTGCTCACAGTAAATAAATCAGCAGATTTAATTAGAATCGTTGACTATCGTTTACTTAAATTAAGTGAAAAATTTTCGCTGGCTAAATTGGCAGACTTGAACTGTAGGTTTCCTCAAAAAAATTTTTCCTCATCACTGGGCTCAAAATATATTCACTAGTATCTAGCACTGCAGTTGATAATTTCAATAATTAGTCGATAGAAATGAAACTGAAGTGACGCGGTTAAAAAGAAATTATTGAATTATAGAGGTTTAAAATACTATTACGTGAGGTGGTTATAAGTGATTTTATAAATCAGCTACTTGGCCAACACGATCAGTGAAAAGGCTTTCTGTCCATCAAAATTATTCAAATAAAGACTCTCATTACAAATATCATAAATTCTAAAAATAACAATTTTTTTTAAATATAACAAAACGTGTTTATAAATATCGTATCTAAATTAATATAATTTAGGAAGAGACCCTAAAAAAACCCTTACTTTCTAATCCCATAAAATTGGTACATTTTCTTTGCAATTTTAGTAAGAATTACGCTCTCCTGGGACGTCCCTTGTCAAGACATTATCAAGTGATAATCTTATACTGTCAATAACATTTTACCTTTTCTTTTAATATCATCAAGCCAATTTTCACAAAAAAAAATGAAACTAAAATATATATATTTTTTTAATGAAACTAAAGTGACAAATGAGCACAAACCAACCTATAATTAAAGAAGATTATGGATGCGTTGTCACTTCTCAGATGTAATGAAATAAAATATCTTTATTTCTCCGACGCGAAATAATTTAATTTCTTTCGACATACGTCCTTTTTATCAACCTAAATGCGAAGCGGGGAGGTTAGGCTTTTAATTAAGACTCGTACCTGTTAAGGTATGGTGATAATGACATGCTCACATTAATTTTGATTTTATATTTTTATACTACAGACGTACCAACACGTGATAAAATATACATTAACATTTAGGGAAATACTAGTAAGTAAGTCTGATGAGTTATTAAATTTTGCGATACGTTTCATTAAAAAAAAAAAATACAATATTCTTTTATCGTCGGGGTCCGTTAGCCAGTAAAGTTGTGTCTCAAAATATTTCGGTAATGTGTTACATACATTATATTACACACATTACACATGATACATATTTTAACTCATTTATTTCTTAACACATTACCCAAATATGTTGAGGATGACTTGAAGCAAATTTTATTTTATCACTATCTTCAGAAACATGTTGTGTTGTTACTTTTCGAAAATCTCTTTTGTAATCTTTCTAGTTTTTTTTTTTTTTTACATTAAATCATTACTGATAAATCCGATAGTTTTACATGTATACATGCTCTCAAACTCAAAGCGTAAAATGTTATCATTACTGCCTGTAAACACTAGTCAAAAGTTACCTAAAGTGTGTTGATGCCTTTAAAGAAGTAGTACGAGTCGTACAATTTATTTTACAATTTATTTTTTCTGAAGAATATATTGTATTCCTTTCAGAATGGACTAAAAAATCTAGCGCGCGCGGAATTTCGTTTTACTGTCACGAAACGGTTTCGATCGATTGCGCGTTGATTTAACTATACAGCATAAAATGCATCGCAGGGCTCAGAGTGAGTAGTGACGTGTCTGTAAGTGTTCAAGATGTACATAACGATTTTAGACGGCAGCGGTTGATATAAGTTTATTTTATTCAAGTTTAAAGTTGTGTTGTATCAATTGTTTGTATTTAAATATTTATTTTAATACAAACAATTTTTTTATATACAATAAAATATTTTTACAATTGCATTTTGTGCATTTTATTTTTGTGGTAGAAGATCATCCTTGTAGCCTGTATTTCCTACCTTTGTCAGATCATCAAAAACAAGTAAATAGCCAACTTGGTCAAATGTTTATCGAAGCGGTAATGCTAATATTGTACCTTTTGTAAGGCCTTTTGACAGATGATGCAGGCTCTTTATTCTCCTTTGGATCTGATTTTATCATTAAATCTATAGAAGTTGTTTTTTGCATGCTGTCACTTGCTTATTACAGTTCTAAATATTATTATAGTAACACTCAAGTCTTATTTCTGAACGATGGTGTATGCAAAATGCCTTTTAAAACTTATTTTTATGGCGCAATTACACACTCTTGTAACTACAGAACTTTTATAACTTCTCTTTATAAGGCTGATATAAAACTAAAAAAATAATTTAGCAACCCATGTAAAATGGCAATATTCTATAACTTATATAGTTTTAAAAAACAATTTAAACCTATATTAGTGATAGAATATCGCCATTTTACATGTGTGCCGTGTTAATATTGTGCTAGCGGACAAAAATAATTTCTTATTAATATATGGGAAAAAAAGAAAAAAGATTTCGTGCAATTAGAAGATCATTGATCTAACATTGTTCCCAAGGCAGGGTCTCACATTTTTATACATGTCTCTAAAGAAGGTTTTTTGTTGAAAAAACTGGACCCTCGAAATACGTTCAGGCTGTTCAGCAAATTGTCGCAATTTTAGAACGCATAAAAACAAAATTTCAAATATATTTTTAGATATATAATACATTAGTTTTAGCGTATACCGTTGTTTTAAGTTTGATTAATGATTAATGTGCCCCAATATGCCTTCATATCCATATTTTTTTATTCTATCCTATACAATCGATATTTAGTTAACGTATTTATTATTTTGTTATTTCGCTCGCGCGTTATTTTTCTGTTGGAAAACATATACAAGTTCACCGTAGATCTAATTTTGCCCTTTAATTCACCAATGATCACCATCAAAACTAAACTTCATTCCGATTCGCCATTATTCTATTTAACATACAAGCGCTTATACATCCTTTATACAGCCAAAAAATACAGCCTCTGTGATAAAAACAAACTAAATGCTGCTTGAGATTGTAGCGCAGTACTTCGGAACTTTGATAGCATTATTTAAGCTTCGGGGTGTTTGGCTTGTGGCGTGACGACAGCGTCGCCACATCAAGCCCTTCTGGTCAGAACAGAGGTCGATGGTGCAGTCTAGTTGTCGACGAATGTGCAAGTATCAGAAATTTCCTTTTACTTGTAGTCTGTGGTGAGTCGAGAAGAAGGCAAGTCATTTGCGAGTGTGAAGTGAAGAAGAGGAGAGCAGTAACGCCCAGAGCCGTGCTGTACACTGTAGCTCAGAGAATAGCTTGAAAGAAGAGGAAGCGCTATTCTAGTGTTATGTACCTTGCAAATAAAAATAGCTTTCAGTATTTGAAGACTGCAGACAATATATGCTCGGAAGCGAATGGATTGTATACTTTAGAACAAATTATATGTATATATTTGAGGTTTCCGAAGGTAGGATGTCGCGTGTAGCTTGTTCAGTTCACGTGGGGTTCACCAGTTTGGCCGTGGAATGAAAAAGGGATATCTCCCAATAATCAAGGTGTTCAACCCAGGTTTGCAAATTAGCTAGGTTTAGTTTAAAGTTTCTACAAGTTGCAGGAGTATACAAGTTTGATGATGAATGTGGTCTCTCTGGCATAGGATAAACAAACAGATTGTAGAATATCAAGCTCCACTTGTGCTGGTGGAATTCTTGACTAAAATAAGAACTTCAACATGTCGACTGTATATAGGTTATTTATTGTTTGCTTTAACAGAGGTAGCCGTAACGTGTGCGTTCGCGACCGGGTTGTTCCGAGCAAGTGGGCGTTGTAGTCGCGTTGTGTCCATGAAGGTGGAGAGGCCGTGAAGCGCCCGCAGAACCGGTTTGCACCGCCCGATAACACGAGCCGGGGGGAAGAATACGCAGTGACCTCAGGAAAACAAATATATAAAAACCCTGTAAAATACTATATAGCTCACATGAAGCTCCGACGTTCCGGGAAGTGTGCAGTCTGCGAACATACAAGATCGTCCCCGCTATTACCGATTCCTACCAAAGATGATTTGTGAGGCTTTTTTTTATAGGATAACGGTGACAAACGAGCACACAATCCACCTGATGGTAAGTGGTTACTGCGGCTCATAGACATCTACATCTATCCTCTATTACAACTGAAAATGTAGATATGTTGTCACCCGTGAGGACTAAGATGGAATGCCTCATTTCCAATAAAAAGGGCCTCCGGCCACCTGCACTCACCAAGCGAAACGCAGAGGTAAACCTCTACTTCACGCTGGTTTTCTGTGAGGTTGTGGTACCACCCCGGTTCGAGCCGGCCCATCCGTGCGGCAGAAAAAGCTGCCGCGTGGCTCTACCACTGTTAAAAAGGCTTAAAGAGGCTACTGAAATTAAAAAATATCCTAATTTGAACAGAGAATATGGATGGGTGCTACCATCTGCTTGGGGTCGTATAGTTAATAAAATTCTTAATAATTATAAACAAACACCAGTACTTCAGGATACTATAAACATGTTTTGCATAGTTTGTACCAGAAATTAATATTCAAAAACTTAAGGTAGCCGGGTTAATTATGACATCGCGATATCATGCAGCTCAATCCCCCAAGTGACTATAGGTGCTGTAACTCCGTAAAATTACTTATATTTGATGTATACGTAGTGTGTGCGTAAATATAACAAATAATTATGGGAAACATAACATAAGAACCTGGATTTCTGAGGAATAAATATATTAGTAAGATGTTTTTAAAGTCCGCCAACTCGCACTTAAGCAGCACTGCGGACTTATTGCTTTATTAGTCCTCTCAGACAAATTCAATATAAGTAATAAAAACATTTTCTGTAAGTGATAGTTGATGTCGTAAATAAATTTCTTATTACTATAACTAACTGCAAGCTGTCATGATTTTTCATAAAAATATGTTATTCATAAAAAACTATTTTGTTATTTTAAGAGGTTCCATTGTTAGCGATATATGTTGGTTCTGTTTCAATTTAGCTTAGCCATGTGCTGCATGTGTCTTTAAAGAAGATGGACAAGAAAAATGTATTGCACTGAAAAACTTGACGTATTACATTTTCGATGAATATGAAAAATATTATACTTAACTAATCTTTTTTTTTTTGTAAAATTTATTATATTTTTTGTTATCATGGGAAGCTGACCAAACTGGTTAAAAAATGTTGGTATTTAGCACGTCCGTCAGTGGTGATGTTAATATTGCGACAATATTAAGTACAAACACTACAAAGAAAAAAAAAACTAATTTGCAGAAAGTAACATTTAGTAGAATTAGGTAAATTAGGTAAAATAAGGCGGTCTTATCGCTAAAGAGCGATCTCTTACAGCTTATCTTTTCAATTTATATTATAATGTTCTATATTATATTTGTTACAATTACAATAAATTATAATAATATTTATGCTCAACAAAATAATTTGTTACGGACTGAAGACACCGTGGTCAGTTCACTTGATCTGCTTTAATTTAAATTTTTAATAAAACTATATTTTACGGATTATATCTCGTTTATAAACTCATTTTATACTAGCTGTTCCTCGCGACTTCGCCCGTGTGTAATTTAGGGTTTTAATTTTGTTGCGCGGTACCCTAAATATTTTTCTGAAATATAAGTAACCTAGATTACTACTTTTAACGTGAGCTCCCGTCAAAATCGGTCCAGCCGTTTTGGAAATTAACTGGAACAAACAGACAGACAGACAGATAGACAGACAGACAGACAGACAAAAATGTAAAGAATTGTGTTTTTGTTATACGTACCATATATACTTCCATATGCAATTAGTAAAAAGCTGTTATTTTGACATTACAAACTCACGCTTCAATTTTATTTATTTGTATGTATTCTTGACGTTTTGAGTAACTAGGTTACATATAACTATGACATGTCATATATCTCGGCTATTCTGTTTTAAGTGTTGTAAATTAGCATAGACATTCGACACGTCCTTTTAGATAGCTCTACAGAAAAAAAGTCAGAAGCTGCCAAATTCGGTGATCTTGGAGGCAAAACAATGTAAAAATTTCTTGAAATTATATCACCTGATAACATTCTTCTGAATTCCGATTATGTCACGTGCTATATAAATCATGTGTCCCCTTCTTGTTAGAATCATATGTTTTCTAAACGTAACTGACTTATTTGATGATTAAAAAAGTTATTGACCATCTCACAGTAACGATTACCATTCACTCTTATATCAGCACCCGTAGCATCTTCAAAGAAGTAGGGTTCAATTACCCGCCTGACCAAGCCACTACAAACAGTTACTCGACGTGGATGCAGTGGTCGTTCATGGATTAACAAAGACTGTTCTTTGCTTCAATAGCACGAATTTTGTTTATTGACAAATCCACTGAGGGTAAAATGAATTTCATCTCTCATAATGATTTTTTGATGAAAATCTGCGTCGCTTTTCAATTTGGTTAGCATACAACTTCTGAAGTTACGATGGCGTTCATGGTCTCAAGACATAATAAGTTCATGAGTTATATGGAAAAAATACCTAGGTCTTTATTCAGAATAGTATGTAGAGGGATTACCTTAATTTCCAGTTGTTGAGAACGTCACCTGGTGGACAATGTCGGATCTTCGGCTCCACTATCACGAATATTTTCAATATTCTGCTCCGTATGGACTCTTCTAGCACCATGACGAACTTTGTTTATTGACGATTTTTATTTGTTACAACGACATGCTGCTCAAATTTATCCACCAAACGAGTTATTGCTCGGTAAAAATCACTGATTTCTACCGAAAATTGGCCGCAATTTTCTCATCGTTTCCGTAATAGTAGATTGATTGGAGTAAAAAGTTTTGATAATTAAAGTACTTTCCTCGTGCAAAAACCGCCCCATATTGAATTTTCCGTAGCTACAAAAAATAATTGTTACCGAACAACTGTCAAATTTGCCGCTACGTCCACCACTCTGTATAAAGTACTCGAGACGTCGGGAATAATTATAAAATAACTTAATGTACGCGATAGAATAACAAGTTTCATTTAAAGGTAAAGTGTTTGCGTAAACATTAGAAATAATTATGTAAATCAGTACGATTTAATTATATTTTTAGTGAAAAAACCGTAAAATAGTTTTTTTTTTTATAGGGGAGGGGGCAAACGAGTATGGTAAGTGACTACTTTTTTAGTCACTACTTTACTTACTTTATCCGTAAATATAAAAAATCGCCCCCACTATTATTAATATGGAAGTGTGTTTTTTGGTTTGCTCTTCGTTCGCCCAATGACGGAGCACAGGTTCGACATCATTTTTTGCAAGTTATAGTTTATGGACTGGAGAGTTAGTCTCCTTTCTAGAGCGCAAAAGGTGGCGTCGTTTTCCTCATTATATTGCACCGCGGGCAGCGAGTGTTCAACAATAATGTAGTATTTTTGCAAGAGAGTGCAGCGTCCTCTTCTTTCTTCTTATCTTGCTGGTGTTGTACGATGGTCTTTCTCAGCTTGCGAGATTAAGTACCAATTTTGACACCGAATTGCAGTCCAATCACAAATGATCAAAATTGCAGCGATGCCTGAGGAAGCGATAATCAAAGCTTTATTGTAGTCCTTGCGAATTTAAGGCAGTAAGAAGATCAGCACAAAAGTTTTGTTGACAATGATTTGCCAGATATTGATATCATTATCTATTCAACTAACGTCATATAATTAACGTTATTGATAATTAAATCACTAAACGTGCCTTGTATCTTACGCGCAACATCTTCTGATAATGTAACGGAGCTATGCAGTTAGTGTTTAGCATGCATGATGTCATTAATTTAAACATATTTCATTACTTTACCTACCTTTAGATATAGTTAACATACAAATATAGAATTTTAATTATATGTAGCTAAATATAAAATCTGTGCACTTCTCTATTTTACTTTTTACTTTTCTATTTATTAAATATTATTATTTATTCAGAGCCTGGGAAAACTTCATATGATTTTTTTCATGCCATACCAAATGTATTATGGCATTATACGAGTACTGCAGACCCGTAGATGAGACAGAAAGCGCAAAGCGTAAAAGGCGGCGTCCTGTTTCCCCATTTTGACATTTCCTATGACTATTAATAATTTAGAGGGTACGACTTAAAAAAAAAACGGTTATTTATTTTCTCGCTCAAAGACTGAGTAGCCAGCGTCCTTGGCACGATACCACGGGGAATAGGACTGTATGATAATTTATGTTTTAAGTTTCAGTATGTTTTATTATAGTTTTTAATATTGTATAATATATTTGCAAATAATAACACATTTAATGTATTACACAGTTAAAATCCCCTTCATTAACTGTAAAAATTAGCGTCTTACAATCAACAGGTTTTTTAACAAGTTATTATTTCATTATTTTAAAGTTAAAGCACTTTATTAATAAGTTAGTGATAAACAAACTATCTACATAAAATATAAATCTATTTGAACTGCACGCAAACATATCGTATATAGTTAATTCTTGAAATGTGTAGTAACAAAAATATTATTTCCGCCAAACATGCGGACGAAGTCGCGGGCAAAAGCTTATATAAGATTAACGTGAACAAGGGGTGTGAATTAACGAAACGATATAGTTTCCGTATACCACGTAGGTGAAGCCGCAAGCAAAACTAAAATAATGGTATTTAATGTTATATGTTCGTAGACTAATGTCTTTATAAACAATTAAATATGCTACAGAAATTAGTCATCGATAAGTTAGACAAAGTCGGCACGGGACGGTTGTTTATCGCCCAAATTTAAAACATAAAGTTACAGTTCTCATTTCAGACAGGGTTTAAGGGCAAGGAAATGTCCGTCGTACTACTCCAATGCTTGTTGGCAGACTTCACATGACTGAAAAATATTTTTTCCTTATTTCTCAGACATACTGGTTTCTTCACGATGTTTTCCTTCACCGTCGAGCCGAAAAAAGTATCTTCCCAGAGAACAGGAAAAGTTACTTAATCGACGCTCCGTCGTCTTGGTATAAAAACGACATGAAAATGATCATGGAGGAGCTGGTAAGACTGTAGTCTGCCTTGAGAAACAGAATTATCTTTTTACCAGGTGGCTTCGGAGCACCAGATTACCATGGCATGGAAATAACAAAGTTTATTGCAGTAGTTTATTGGCGAAGTAGCACTTACCGTTAGGCGGAATGTTAGCTCGTTTTTTCACTTTAACACAATAAAACTAATCCTCAATAAAAAAAATAAAGAGTTCCAAACATTTACTGTGGGTGGAACAGTATAAATCGGAATCTATTTGCGTATATATTGATTCAAATAAACTTCAATTCAGTGCTACGTCGATCACGGCAAGATTAGGGAATAGATTCTAATAATGCTGCCAGGCCAAATTTTTTCCGTCCCCTTTAAAAGAACTTCCTTCAGCTTTTATGTTTGGCCAGTGTTCTGATTCAAAAGCGCAAGCGGCACTTATATTTTTTTGAAGTGAAAAACAATTAAGCTTTTATTACGATTATCCTTGATCGAAACATTTAACGTGTCAGAAGTTACAGTGAATAAAAGTAACAAATGTAAAGATGGTTTCTTATGTTTACGAGAACACTATACATTTAAATAAAGCTAGTTTTAACGGGTTTTGTCGCCTATTTTAACTTTCTTTACAGCAGCCATGGTTACGGGGGTAACTGTGGTGTTGGACGTCTCGATATCATAGTTAACCAGGCTACCTTCAGATTTTTTACACAGCTCAATGAAAGATTTTTGTCCGCTCAACGCAGTATGAACTTATAGTATTTTGACTTCTTGCAGTTGTATGATTGGGTTGAGATTTAATTTTATTATTATAAGGATCCCAACCAGATTTTAATAGGATTACAAACGACCACGCAGTCCATCTGATGGTATGTAGTTGCTGAGGCCCATAGACATCTATATCTATATCTATCCTCGACTATGAATCCAGCTAAGATGCGTTGTGACTCGTGAGTACTGAGATGGAATACCTCATTTCCAGTGAAAGGGGTTACCGATTCTCTACACTCACCATACGAAACACAGCAAACAAAACTAAGAATAAATATTGAATAAAACTACTTTTACGGATTTTATCGCGTTTAATTAACTTATTTTTCTTATTTTTATTAAGATTTTATTAAGAAATCATTAGAGAATAAATATAATAATGTCTTCCTTTCAGCCTAATTTCATTTCATTATAGAAAACTATTCGCTTACTCGTTTACCTTTTACTTTTATTTCTATACCACAATTTTTATACGTAAATCGGATTCCAAGTTGTCGGCTGAGCCAGGTAGGTCTAAATTTGAAAATGTTTTGTATCGCAATAAGCTAGGAATTCGGTATTTATTAGTGGTGGCTTTCTGATCGATTTTGTTCACGCTGTCAATGTTATTGTATTTTCTAAATTTTACTTTCTAAAAATAGTATTCTAGGTTTAAAATTTTTTGAAATACTCATTATTTTGAGCAAATATACTGTTAGTGTTCAAAATTTGGCATATTTTAACAATAAATTAAAAATTAAATGAAATTTAAGTAATAAAAAACCTAGAATATTATGGTAGGTTATTATATTGACAATGTGTTCGGCGGTGAAGAGAAACATCGTGATAAAAGAAATCCGGCATGTCTGAAAAATAAAAAAATATTTGGAAGACATGTGGAGACCGCCAACACGCATTGGGGCAGCGTGGCGGACGCTTCCTTGCCCTAAAACGCTTTCAGAAGTAAGAGGAGGGTTGTGCCCAGCATTGGCACGTATATAGGCTGTTAATTTACCTTTAAGGCCTTAACAGTGGTTGAAATTCCAAAATCGTGAATATTTATGTAAAAACACCTCAATAACTGTTCATTTAATACAACAAAGAAAAAATACAGGGTAAGAGAAGAGGATTTGGTTAATGCTTTTAATTGAATATAATTGTACTTTTGTCAACCCCTTAATAGAAAAAAAATCCCCAAAATGTACCTATCTTTGCCATATTTTGCAAAATTTCTCCAAAACTGCACAAGCGTTCTAAATAGTTCTTACACTAGAAAAAAGGTCTTAAAAATATCAATATTATTTATTGAGTGCTTTAGATTTACTCCCCGTTTTATAAGAGAATATATAATTTTTCCCTGAAATTGAATATATTTACGCGAGCGCGCATGTTCCGTCGCCCTATCGCAGTCCGTTTTCGGACATCATCGAGGGTGGACCGCGCGTTGGTATTGGAGCGAGTTCGTTCAAATATATATTAGTTTTTTAAAAGTTTATACTCAATTATAAATATTTTTATGACTAGAAATACTTAATTTAGTTAATATCTGTACACTGGTAACTGTAAATATTATTTTCTAAATAAATGAATTTTTAAAGTGCCCAAAGAAGAAGAAATTTTCGCGGCGTCGTTGATTAGTAAAATTGAAAAATGCATTTTTATATAATTTAGATGTGGAACGACGAACATGCTCTCGTTACTTAGATTTCGATAGTTTTTATTACCTATATAATTTATTTGTTGCATATTTTTATTAATAAGTTGATACTAAATTTTATAATTATGTATTACAATAAAACGCTGTTTTTATGAATATGACTTTATTAAATATTATTGGAGAGGGAAATATAGATACATATAGTTACATTTAGGTACACTCTTATCAAATTAACTCAAACAATTTAAATAAATAAAAAATGGTGCTTCCCTAAGTATAAATAACTATTTAAAGACATTCTTGGGTTAATGGTTTTTTTTTTATGTTAGACAAACTATCATCTAAAAATGTTAAAATTTTAAATTGGAGAGTGGTTTCTCTACGTGAAAAAGTTAGAAATGAAAATATTCGCAGTAGAACCAAAATTACTGCCATAACCCAACGGAATATTAAAGTGAAATGGCAATAGGCTGGCTATATAACTTGGAAAACCGATAAAAAATAGGAAGAAAGGTTCTCGAGTGGCAACCTCGTACAGGTAAGCGAAGTAGTACTCAACCTTTATTCCTCTTCACGTATTCTCATACGCTTTTCTTTACAAACACACACACACACACACACACACACACACACACACACACACACACACGCACACACACACATACACACACACACACACACATACATACATACATACATATACACACACACACACACACGCATGCACGCACGCACACATGCACGCACGCACGCACGCACGCACCCATGCAAGCACGCACGCACGCACGCACAAATAGGTCGCAAATAATACTTACCTAGTACTATTAGGCAAGAGTGAATAGGTTTTTGTTAAGTCAGTGCAATTCACCATCTTAGGCTACATAACCACTTATCGATGGGATTGTAGTTGCTTTACTACTTGTTGGGTAAAAATAGTAAGAACAAAAATTACCCTGTGAAAGTTTGCATTTAGATATAATTTTTCTAACCAACCATAAAAATATGATGAGAATATGTATATAAGTATAAAGGTTGCCTTACACGGGGCAGTAATAATATAATATTATATCTTCCATTATCTACGCATAAAAACTTTTAAAATCTCTGAATCCTGAGTAATGTCCATGTTAAGAGGCTGAACAGAGCCACATTGATATGCATGGGGATCTTTTTGTAATTTCACGTCGTTATCGAAAAAAAATTTTACGTATTTCAGGTGGCGGTTTGCAAAACACGATTCCACAAAAATTCACTCAATAGAAAATAATTGCAAAGTTGCTTCTGAAAATACTTAAATTTACAACATCAATTTTTTCTTACGTGGTAGAACCATGCTGCAGCTATATTAGTAGTAGGTATATTTGTAGCACGAATGGGTCGGCTCGACCGGGGAAGCGTCACGCTCTCACAGAATACCATGTAAAATAGCAGTTTAACACTGCTGTTTTTCGTATGGTAAGTGTAGAGAACCGGAGAACCTTTTTACTGGAAACGAGGCATTACATCTTAGTCCTCTCGGGAGATAACGCATCTACATTTTGATACGTAATCGAGAATAGATGTAGATGTCTATGGGCCGTAGCAACCACTTACCATCAGGTGGACTGTGTGCTCGTTTGTCACCCTTATTCTATTAAAAAAAACTTTCTGTGATTTCAGTAAAATAATGTTAGTATTATAAGCAATAAATACTCGTACAATAATTATGTGTCTCGTGTTAATAAAGCTATTGGGCTATTTTGATTTTTAATAAAGTGATTTTACTTTATCGATTTAATAATTTATTTACCCTTCTATATCAAGAACCGTTTTTCTGTCACTCCTATTGAATTTGACAGTTCTTGCTGAAATTTAGCATCTTTAGATGGATCAGAATCGCGCGCTGATCCGACTTTTAGATATTGCAAAAATAATCGAAAATATTTATTTTTATTTTCATGCCGAAGACTACCTCGTTTTATTTGATTACAGTCAAATAATATTTATTAGGTTATAAAGCAAGTATTTACAAATGTTTTCATTATTTTGTTATTCTATTGTTTACAGTTATTATCACGTCTTAGCTTTACACCAAGAATTACATTAGAAATTCTTGATGGGATACGATGTAACATACTTTTTTTTCATCAAGTACTATAATATATATATACATATATATGATTTTTTTACCAGTAGAGTTTCAACACAATCTTAAAAAAGTTCAATGAATTAAAAAATGCCGATATAATTATATAATTTCAAGTCAGCGTTTTACATTTAAAGATCAGTTATAAAGAGCCAAAGAAAAGTTCTTATTTTCATTTTGATTAATTTAATTCGAGACTAAAATAAATGTGAAAGGGCTTTTATCTGCAATAATAATTTTCATCAAAAATAACAGACTTATAAAAGTCATATACACGGTCAATCACACTGAAGATTATCAATTATACTACAAAATATTTAAAAGACTATTTCCAGT
This sequence comes from Parnassius mnemosyne, assembly GCA_963668995.1. Classification (NCBI taxonomy): domain Eukaryota; kingdom Metazoa; phylum Arthropoda; class Insecta; order Lepidoptera; family Papilionidae; genus Parnassius; species Parnassius mnemosyne. The sequence goes on along the minus strand of CAVLGL010000084.1, from coordinate 17,477,029 downwards.
ATAATGACCCGAATATCATCATTAATGCTTGACTGGCACACTTAAAAGTTTTATCACAGGGCTAAATGATTGACTATTAAATTATGATAAGTTCATGATTTTTTATAAAAAGTTGCAAGAAATTTTAAATCACGGACCTATTGGTTTGTTTTACTTTTCACTTAATTAGTGAAAAACTAGATGGACTGATCTAAAAGTTTACTTTCTTGTGTAAAAAGTGTTATTTAGAATTTTATGCAAATGATAATTAAAGTTTTTATGTAAATAAGTGTAACATAGGGGGTATTATATTCAATGGTAGCGGCCATCCATATTTGCAAAACCAGCATCATTTTCTGTATAGAAACCGGCAAAGTGTTGCTCAGTGCATTATAAACAAAGCAGCTGATAAAAATGTTACACTCATAACTGTTAACAAAAACTGTTTCTACAAATGGTCTTATAATCAATAAAAAAATAAAAATCAATCAAAATTAAAAAAAAAAAACATAAATATTTAAATCAAAAAATGTATATACGTATGTCTATACATTCATATTATGATTTATGGCCGCTTATTAACTGACGGTGACTCAATATAACATCCTACAGTCACACCGAAACTAAGAGGAGAAAATCACTGCAGAAAAGGTTAATTTATTGCGGAAATTTTGTGATAAAATTAAAAAAAATACAAACTTATCCAAGTTAATCTAACTTAGTTTAACTTATTCTTATGCGTTATAAAAAAAAAACAAATAATAAAATAGTGAGATGGCGTCAGTTTTTAAGAAGATATATCAAAAATAAACAAAAAATTAAAGTTTAAAAAAGTTCAGTATTTAATTGATTAAATACCGCTGACATTTAATTACGCTTTTCGAAACCACGCCAGTTGTAAACAATACTTGTATGAAAAATGTTGTACACAAGATAATTAAGAACAGACAAAATCTTCTTTTCAAATTTCCGCCGAGTTGTAAGTAGAAGCCCAAATAGGTCATGTGTCAATTTTAATTAAATATTTTTTATGAAGTGATCTTGACTACGTTTCATCAATTAACCATTGGTAATTTTTTTTTCTTTATTTCTTTTAAAAACGTTACCCCCACACTAGGATTTTCTCCTGTATCGTGGAGGCAGTTTACAAACATAAATTGCACAAGGACAAACATTCAGACCCGGAACAATTATTTGTAGGCCATACAAATACTTTTTCCCTGCGGGATTCGAACCCGCGGCCCCCAGCGCAGCAACTCATTGCTAAGCCACTGCGCCATGGAGCCGTCGATATATTTTATATGAAGTGATGTTGACTACGTTTCATCAATTAACCATGGGTAAAATTAAAACAGGAATTTTACAATTGTGTTTACAAGAAACATTATTAGTTGTTTATAATTTTTATTATAAATACCTATAAATGTATATATTATTAATAAAAAATTACCATCATATTTTGTATTATTTTTTATTTTGCCCTATCTGCAATGATCTACGCTCTATAGAAAATGTGGCGTATGATATGACTGACAATCTCTCGAACGTTTTATCTAGGTACTAAGATGTTTTACGTTTTCGTCGCCTTTGCATGATATTTTTGTCAGCATAAAGTACCCTTCTATATCTGAAACGAATATGAATATTGCTACAAAGTAAAGTAATAGGCTATACAAGTCCCTCTACTGGGCACATGACTCTTTTTATTTCTGAGAGGGTTTTAGGGCAAGGAAATGCCCGCCGCGCTGCCCCTATGCGTGTTGACAAAAATTGCAATTGCAAATTTCTTTTGTTGTCGGGGATCAAACCCGGGAAAAATTTACAGCGATCGCTTTAACCCAGATCTACTAATACGACACAAATAAATACTATTTAACATATATAATAAAAAAAAACTCTTACATACTTGAAATTTGAACACTTGATAATTCGTGACGCCTACCGGACAAAGCTACAGAACAATGTAATTGAAGATGCGTAACCGCGACATAATTCTCAGTGATGCGCAAGCATAACATACAGTATGTCACTTATATAATTTTCATCTCTGCAGTCTATTAATCTTTGCACTTTTATAAGTAATACAGAACGTAGTTGCTAGAAGGTGTTGACGTCGGCTAAAATCTCTGCGATCGCCGTTTCGTCAAGGTCATTCAGGCTATTTAAAGCCTTAACTTTATCAGAATTGAAATTTGGTGCCGGCAGAAGGGAATTCATCACCTCGTTCCGTGGAGAACATAATAGGGGTCTATTGGAAATCCCAGAAAGACCGATGGCATCCGGATTAAGTTACAACCTTTATACGTCCCACTGCTCGGCACAGGCATGCCTCGTTTCTGAGAGAGTTTTAGGGCAAAACGATATCCGCCTCGCTGCATCAATGCGTGTTGGCGAACTTCACATGTCTTTGAATTGTTTTTTCTTATTTCTCACACATGTAGGATTCCTCAATATGTTTTACTTCACTGCCGAGTACGTAGTCACTTACAATTGCAATTAACAAAATTTTAAATTTCATTTGTGCCGGCGGGCATTGAACACGAACTACTCGCGTATTCTTAAACTTACAACGAACGCTAACCATCTGAGCTACCACGGCTCCAGATAATCCGGATAATGGCAGCTAATGTCAACAAGATGGATAATTGTCTTTTCATGGTGGCGATTGAGGCAAATACTCCCAACACCCGTTGTTGACCCATTTAAAACTAACAGGTTTATTATGTGAATATTTTACTTTATATCTTCTCTATTTTAATTAGAGGTTGACTGATAGAAAATGCTTCTTTCTTATTTAAGTAAAAATGCGTTGTTTTTCCTTTAAGACCAAGATGTAATGAATTAGTTTCTTCGGTCCTCGAAATTCACTATACTAAACACAACAACACTATGCTACTATTTCTGATTTTAACTTGATAAACAGTTCAAATAAATATACATATTAGTTCATATGTACATACTTTTCTTTATTCCGCTGAATTGAAAAAGTTTTGGTAAAATTTTAGAGATATGTGTGCTATCGACGTTTTAAGGATGAGTGAGCTTCGCATATTATGAACTCGGAGTAAGTTTAAGCTATTCGATAAGTTTGTGGAACTTATAAAGCCGTCGGTGTCATGTCGGAAAATTCGTTTTCCAAATTTAAATTCTACCGATGCCATCTTTAAATTCAAAAATGCTTTTATTTTCTTATTCTTAATCATAACCATTTTACCATGCATATTAGGCAGTTATTAATATTTTTTTTGTTTGAAAAATTATTAACGTGTCTATTTTTTTTCATATCTTTTACTCGCCCGCGGGAAACAATGGAGTTATGGATTATCTTCCACCACACACTTCTAACATACAGCGGTTATCATAACGGAGTAAACTTTTATACAATGTTTTATTCAAAGAGCAAAATGGCGTATTAAATTACTGTGGCGGCGCTGTCGTCACGCCACAAGCGAAACGCATCTAAGCCTAAATCGCGCCAACAAAGTTCCGAAGTTAAAGCAGCATATATAGAATAGCTGCGAACTATCACTCGGAGCGTTGACCGCTCCCCGGGCAAAACACCTTGCCTGGTGGGAGATCTCCCCTTTTCCTTCCACCCGCCACAATACTAGAATTTAAATGAAACGAATTTTTACGGATTTTATCCCTTTTAATTTACCTTTTTAATTTCCGACGTTTCGGGTGCTTTACAGCACCCATGGTCACCGGGGTCACTAAGGTGTTTGAAGTCCCGATGTCATAGTAAGCCCGGCTACCTTCAGTTATTTGATATTAATTTTTTGTCCGATCTACGTAGAATGAGCTTATAGTATCTTGAAGTCTTGCAGTGATATGCTTGGGTTTGGATTCAATTTTATTGATAATAATAATAATAATAAATCATTTTTATATACGGTTGCAGAGAATTTGTAACCTTTGTGAGAGACTGGTGTCCATACTAGAATAATCCCTGTGTTATAGATCACCAGGCGCTCACCCTAACGAATTGCACATAATATTTACATTTTCAATTATACTACAAGGAATAATTCTATATGGTTTTTTTAAAGTTATTTCTATATCAATAAAAATAGTGAGTGAGTGAGTGAGTGAGTGAGTGAGTGAGTGAGTGAGTGAGTGAGTGAGTGAGTGAGTGAGTGAGTGTGTGTGTGTGTGTGTGTGTGTGTGTGTGTGTGTGTGTGTGTGTTTGTATTAGGTATGTGTTTTTAGGATAATACTGTCAGTAAATTTTCAGCAGCCTTATAATCGATATTTAGCAACCATTTCTGTAATGTTTGTTTACATGCATGTTTTGTTAGAGAGTAAATTAATAAACGTTTATTCAATTTATCATAAAGGTAACCTCCTAGGAAACAGAAAAATCTATGTGAAAATTGGTTCTTTAGACTTTTACTGGGACAAACTATGTATTTACTTCTTTTATCATTATTGGAGGACTCATACTGTATCATAGAATGTTGTAGTAGCGCAGTGTGTAATATAAACAATTTGCGAACAGATAAGACACTACACTGTTGATAAAAGTCAGTTGTAGGGAAAAGGAATGGTAGAGAATTGCTAACTTTTAATACCGCCCTCTGGGCCCATTCTAATTGCAATATAGTTGTTTTAGGTGCGCCTCCCCAGATGGTAATACTATATGTCAACAATGATTGACATAGTGCCCATATAAATATATAGGATTACAAAGTTACATTTGCAGTGAATGAATCAGTGTACCTATATATTATGTGTAATATAATGGAATAATAGGTGTAGATACGTACCTAGATACAACTATCTACAAAAGAATTGAGATGCTATCAAAAACATAACTTGTAAAAAAACCAAGTCACGCAAATCCTTCAAATCCAAAGGGTCCTTCTGTCTTAAGTTATTACGTAATTAACTAACCTAACAACATCTTATAGTGACCATATTAATATTGAAAATCTTTTATGTTTTAAATAAATAAGTTGACTTGGCAATCGCACTAAACAATCTAATTTAATATAATATGTATTACTTGAGAAATACATTGCGTTTTTATGCGATGGCCAAGTCAATATATTTATTTAAAACATAAAAGGTTTTTAATATTGATATGGTCACTATAAGATGTTATTAGGTTAGCTAATTTCGTAATAATATAAGACAAAATGACCCTTAAGTAGGAACTGAATAAATTAACCGACTTGGTGTTACATGGATCTCACAACTATTTACGGTAGAAGAACTGATTTTCGAGACTTGGTTTTTTAGTTATGTTTTTGATGGCATATTAGAGTTTATGGAATTAACGTTGTCTAAAAATGCACTTACTTTGTCAGATGATACAATTGTGAAAGTATCGTCTACGTACCCCTTGTAGAATTTTGGATTTACAGGAGCAGTAAGAAGGGTTTTCTCCTCAAAGTCCTCCGTGAATATGTCGGTGACTACGGTAGATACAGGCGAGCTCATCGCCACACCATCTACTTGCTTGTAGAAATTATCCTTCCACAATAGATAGCCAGATCAGATCAAATGCCAAACATCAAAGTCAATGCAGAAACGAAATGCAACCGTTGACTACAGACGCAAGCAATAAACAACGCACGGTCTCTAATCTGTGAAAACAAACACTGGACGAACCTACAATGAAAGTTTTGTCGAAAGGCTTGAATTTTGCAAAAACACTGCAAAAAATCCCCTACGAGGAAATTATCTGTAGTGTCGAGGATTGTTATTTAAGAATAATATTGGTAAGGAAGATTCAGAGGCCATACGTCAAGACATTTCGTCCTTGTTACGTCGAAGTTCAGCGCTGAAATTAAATATCCCCAAAGACGAGGTTAAAGCGTTTTTCAAATTTCGCAACATACCAGAACTCACGATTCTCCGCGCGGATAAAGGAAATGCTACGGTAATAATGGACACAAATGAGCATGTTATTTACACTAATAAGTAGTTAACTTGTTGAAATTATATTACTGTTGGCAAGTGTTGTATCAAGTTCTTTTTCCTTACGTGGTAGAGCCATGCTGCAGTTATATAAGTAGTATAGTTGTAGCACGAATGGGTCGGCTCGACCGTGGAAGGACCACGCTCTCATAGAATACCAGCGTAAAATAGCAGCTTAACGCTGCTGTGTTTCGTATGGTGAGTGTAGAGAACCTGAGACCCTTTTTACTGGAAAAGAGGCATTCCATCTTAGTCCTCAAGGGTGACAACGCATCTGCATTTTGATTTGCAAACGAGGATAGATGTAGATGTCTATGGGCCACAGCAACCACTTACCATCAGGTGGACTGTGTGCTCGTTTGTCACCCTATCCTATAAAAAAAGTAATTTTTTTATTAAATAAGCTAAACTAATTCACTTTACGAAATTATCAGGATATAAAAATTAAATACATAATAATAAGCAATATTTGTTGATATTGTGCGATTTACAAAAGTTTCCTTCCTCGCACAACTTGCTTGTGGAATCGACTACCACCAGCGAATTTTCCCGAACGATACGACTTGAGGACCTTCAAGAAAAGAGCTTTCCGTTTTTAAAGGGCCGGCAACGCATCCGTAATCCCCCTGGTGATACATTTGTTCATGGGCGGTGGTAGTCACTTACCATAAGGTGAGCCACATGGTCGTTTGCCCAATCTTATAAATATATAAACGAATTGGCCCTAGCGAAAAAATGGAAGTGTCACATAAAACTTCTATTTAAAATGAGGTTTCGATAGAATTTATTATATTAATTTTTGTATTATTAGACAAATCTTATTTGTAATTAACTGTTTACAGTATAGTGTTCAGTAAAGGGTAACATCATCATTGTCAACTTTTCAAAATCGGGTACCTTTGTATATTTTTATTTACAAAACAAATAATCAAAATAGTCAAGTTTATGGGAACGTAAAATTATTTTAAAAACTATTTAAAATCTATTTATTTCTAATTACAATAATTATAATTCTAATTACTTAATTAATACGTCTTGACAGAAGTCGATGTCAAAACGAAGTGGCCGCTCCCATGAGCTCTGCCTGATATCTCATGCAACCAAAAGCGCTGACTCTACAGTTACTGGATACTGCCTAATGCTTATGCAGCCCCCTCTAGGTACAAACCCTAACAACCCTATGGTCTTGTGGTTGCATAACTCCTCCCTCTCTAAGAGCGGAATTATCGGCTTCAGTGTTTTCAGCTGTTGTCCGATGATTCCGCCATCTGTTAACTAAATAACTTTTACATTTTCTTAAAACACTAAAAATTACAACAATAGGTAAAATGACATACAGTAATAAAGTAGCTAAGCTAACACCCTTAACCCTTATCACACTGTTATCACTTTGATCACTATGTTCACTGCCACTGAATTTAAGGTTTTGATTCGATAGATATGCTAGATGTTTCAGGTCGTCTAAGGCTAAGCCTTTCAGGTTAACTGTTTTAGTATCCGTCAGGTTCAGCTGATCTAGTCTTGGTAAGCTTATCACTGGGGTCACTCTATAGCCCAATTCCTTAGCGAAGTATAAGCGGTGCAACAATTTATAGTTTCCGATGAAGGTCTCACAATCCTCACTAATTTTTATTATGTATGTGCCCAAAGTGATTCTTTGGTGATGTCATCTTGGCATTTGTTTGTTAATATTATTTTATGGTTGGCGTATATAATCTTATTCACAGAGCCGATAGACTAGATTTTGACATCCTCCAGATCAACGAACCGAGGTTCACATAGTGTAAGATTGCTTTGGAATTTCATCAGTTGTTCAGCACATGTGTTTCTAGGATAGGATACCATATTGGAGCTCGTACACAGGAACTCATCTGCCGCTATTTCGGTGCACGGCCGAGAGACCGGTAAGTATTGTGAACCTTTCACCAAAACGTAAGGATACTTGGGAATTATTAGAGATGTTCTGTTTCTAAATGCATCGAATACAGGTAATGGGTATAATTTGTAATAATTGTAATGAAAACTATCAGTAATTGGAACTTCCATCAAGTACGTAATCTGGTTTCCTTTCATGTAAGCTTTTATAACAATAGTTCTTTCAATCTTTATTAAATTCTCTACATTTACAGGGTATACTAGGTTATCAACTTTGGCTATATCATTAAGTATCACTAACAGATCAGATGAATTAATAATTGATTGGTGTAATACTGAAACTTTACTAAAAGCTAAAGCGGTTTCTATTTCACTAAGTTTAAGGTAAATACTACGAAAGTTACTGATAAACATATTATACATGCCTAAAATATATGTATTATAAATTGAATTATTTTCTTTGGTAGCTATGTATTTCACTATTCGTTCAATTCTTTTTAGGCGTTCATCTGATATTAGTTCATTTTCATGTAAGGTTTCTGTACTATTCGCCAAATTATTCAGCATTTTAGAAACAATGGTGATTTTACTGTCACATTCAATTGATTCTGCTTTAATTTAGATATAACGGAATCGTATTTAAGAGCATCTTCGTGATCCAAATTACCGGTGATAGTTTTAATGATTGATCCTAGGGGATCTATGAGACCTCTTTTAAACCTATCGGATGGTACAAGTTGTTTAAATTTTTCAATAGTTAAATCGCACGAATAATCGGCTTGGGTTTTCATGGCTTGGAATTCATAAACATAAGGTTTATAGTTATCAACTAACCTACAAAATTCTTTAAACTTATTAATATTTAAATCTAAATTTTCCTTAATTCCACCTGTTTGTTTCCTTAAAAGTTTGGCCTTCTTTTACAGGAAGCAGGCCCGGGTTGTTATCATTTTTTTTGAAGTTGAAGACTGCGAGTCCAAAGTATATGAGCCATAGTCAGGATGGCCATGCACCACCTGTGGAGGTCGTTTGAAATTTTTAATAGGGACCTTTGTCTCCCGTTCACCTATTTTAACAGGCACGGTATTACGTTCTACAGGGCCTTGAACATCAGCTTTCCTGTACCTAGCTTTGTCCTTACTTTTCCTAATATTGATGTCCTTTACGTACGCCATTTGCCCTTCGTTAAGTACTACATTTGCTTCTCCTCTTTTCCTTTCCCTAGCCTTTTCATTTTGTTCAATCATTCGATCAGAAATGTACTTGTATAATTATTTAGTGCGCTTTTGATGGTCTTTTAATAGCTGTTGGGTATAGGCCCTATCGAAATCGTTATCAAAAACCTTCCCGGAATCCGTATGCCCAAAGCAGACTTCAAACGGAGTTAAACTAGTAGTCGAGTGCACTGTGTGGCTATAAGCCATTATAGCGTAAGTCATAATGGAAGCAGCATCTGTAAATTTCTGCTCATACTTAGCAATACGATATATTTCTATTATTGTTGAATGAAAACGTTATATAATGCCTGTGGAATTAGGATTATTCGGTGTTGTTATGTGAAGATCTATTTTATACATATTTGTAAGCTCTCGCATGAGCTCATTGTTAAACTCTTTTCCAGGATCGCAAGTTATCTTTTTAGGTACACCATAGAATGACAAGTATTTTATAAGGGCTCGAACTACTTCAGGTGTGGATCTATTTGAGATTTCAAATGCTTGACCTAATTTACTAAAAGCATCGATTAAGGTAAGAAAATATTTATTTTCTATAGAAAAAAGATCTATAAAAACTTCCTGGAAAGGAGAATTATGAGTCTGTGTTAATTGTAAAACTGGTCTAATTGGTTTCCTATCATATTTTGAAATCTTACAGGTATGAAAATTATTAATAACAGCCGAAACTGTTTCCTGCATATTATCCCAAAAATAGTTCCTACGTATGCTTACCATGGTTTCCCTTATACCACGGTGGCATGTTTTACCCTCGTGATGTTTTAGAATTATGTTTCTCTGTTCGGCCTCGTCTTCAACGTATACTACACGTTCAGTACACTCGAAAAATTCTACAGTGCCCTTTTTAAAAAGTTCTATGATAATTTAGGTAAATTCTTTTCTATGTGATACGTCCTCAAAATAAATAAAGTATTTATTCTTTGTGATAAGGTCACAAAGACTTATGACCTTATCACAAAAATTGATAAGGGCGTGCTTCGGTGGTTTGGGCACGTTGAGCGAATGAGTTAAGACCGAATGGTGAAGAAAATATATAGCGCGAAAGTTAATATTAAAAGGTGTCGAGGTAGACCGAGACTAACTTTCGAAGACCATGTGAGCAAATTGCTCGAAGAGGGTAGGGTCAAGAGTACTCGGATACCTAGACGTGCATGTATGAAGAAGATAATGAATCTGAAAGAAGCGAAAGAGGTATGTAAGGATCGTGACACTTGGCGATCTGTTCTCTCTGGATACCCCGTCAGGGATTGTGCGTGAAGATAAGTAAGTATTTAATCTTTGGCCTTACATATTCTTTTAAAAATTGTTTAATTAGGTTTTCGTTATTGATAGGTAAAAATACTTCTAAAATTTTGTGCTTCTTATTTGAAATGTCTTTGACTTGCATTTCGTTCCTAAACCAACTGAATATTAGTATCTGATTAGGTTTAGTATCTACAGCTTCTCTTAATATAGGTATACCTGTAGATTCTAATTCAATTGCCGAGTGTACTGTTTCTGTGCTAATAGATGGGATGGGATAGGTTTGTTCTGTTATATCTACTGGATCAGAAGCTGAAAGAGTAGCTGATAGGTCAGACACCGTTATCGTATCAGAGTTCTCATTTGATTTATTGAGCTTTGCTATACGATAAATTTCTTCGGTCAAGCTGTCTAAATAGTTTTTAAGGTTTTTGTCTTTATCGTCTACGTTCACTTGCATTGAATCTGTGTCATTGTCAGAACCTAATGCGTTTAGTGTGATAGTGCGTCAGCGTTGCTTGAAGCGGTTATGTGAAAATTTTCAATATTTTCCGTCGTCTTAATATTTGTATCAGCTGGTTTGGTTTCAGTTTCCGGGTTTACAGTCTTTTCCGATTGATATTCAGGGTTATAGTAAGGATCGCCGTTAGGATATTGATCGAAATAATTTGCTCATAACTCTAATTCGTTTAACCTAAAATCTTGCTGCGCTCGTGCTACAGGTGCTGTGCGCATCGACACATCTGTGTTAATTCGCGGTTGGTTATGCTGAGATATATTACTATCGTTGTTATATCACTGCTGCATACCGAACTGTTGAGGACTCATTGAAGGTAAAGGTTGAAGGCCTACAGGTCTATAGCCAAATTGGGGTGGACGATATCCGAATTGCATTTGATTGTTATTAGGCTGTGGTGGTCGATAATAGTTTCCTAAATTGTTAAATTGTCGCTGCTGACCTTGAGTCGGTAGCGGCATCTGCACCTGCTTATTCGGTGGAATGCCAAAATTATATCCAGGTGGTTGGTTCATTTGCATAGGCTTAAAACTATAAAACTGTTGAGGTCTCTACCTCAATTGTTATTATTACCGAATTTAAATGATGGCGAATTGTTATGCGATTGCGAATGAGATGTGAGATTGGATCCAGACATTTTGTTCCTGATTTGGTACTGACTATGGAAGTTTACTTCTTCTAATACAGTACAGAGCGCATCCTCTAATGAATTTGGAGCTTTGAGATGTACTACTCTAACTAAATGTTCCGATAAATTATACAGGAAAACGTATAATGACGTATTTTCATAGATAGCCTTTTTTACTATTGCGCATATTTGAGCCCGACAACTGGTTAACTTTACCTATTAAAATTGATCTCATAGATTGAATTGGACAACAAAAATCTAAATTACTTTCTCCAGGTTTAATTCTTAAGGTCTCAAGTTCGTTATTTAAACACGCTTCACTTCGTGAATCTCCAAAATGCTGAATTAATAACTGCTTAAACTCATCCCACGTTGTAATATCATCGCGCTCACCGAATAATGCAGCTGCATTACCGATAAGGCGGCTTGTTATTGTATTCATCACTTACAAATTCTGTTGCGTTGAGCCATTAAATTTAGTTAAAACATATTCGCACATTCTTAAAAATAGATTTAAGTGGCGTTTGTCACCATCAAACAAAGGAATGATTTTAATCATTTCACCAGGGATGAGTGTAATACTCTCCATAGTTATGTATTTTTTTTCTACACACAAACAATATAAAAAGAATATAAAATAAATCTAACTAAATGTCACACAAAATATTAAGGAATAAAATGTATATGATTAATAAAAATACTTCTTTGTAAAATTATGATTTCTTGTATATGGTACTTATTAAAATAGGTAAAACTTAAATTATATAACAATTTTTTTTAAACTATTTAACCAGAATACGTTAAAATGAGAGAAGTTCGATCTCAAGATAACAGAACGCCGAGGTAGTGGAAAGGATGGTGAAAAGTTCTACTCACCAGCCACCAACTGCTCTCATGGTCCAGGATCAGCTCCGCTACCTTGACGAATTTGGTTTGGTTCGAGGATCGTCTCGGTTTTTTCTTCGCGCCGCGGACCTCCGATTCCGACAGAGTTTTATATCGAATTCGCGAAGGACGCAACACTACCGAAGTATGACGATCCTACCTGCTGCGCCAGTCAAGTTTACAGGAACCTAAAATGATTTTTTAAAAACTATTTAAAATCGATTTATTTCTAATTACAATAATTATAATTCTAATTACTTAATTAATACGTCTTGACAGAAGTCGATGTCAAAATGAAGTGGCCGCTCCCATGAGCTCTGCCTGATATCTCATGCAACCAAAAGCGCTGACTCTACAGTTACTGGATACTGCCTAATGCTTATGCAGCTCCCTCTAGGTACAAACCCTAACAACCCTATGATCTTGTGGTTGCATAACTAAATTTAGTCCCATTTTCGGTAAAGTTATTGATCATTACCAGCGTGTGAGACCTGCATTGACTAGTTCAATTATTCGCATTGACACAAAACCAATATTACGTGAATTCCATAACTATATATTATATTTGTGGGAATTCCCATTTAGTACTCCCTAACTTTGATATAATTTACTGAGCAACTACGCAGTTTTTATATTTTTATATCACCTTGCGTGCAACTGTGAGAACATTTATAAGAATTTCATCAGTACATATAAAACTATAACATTTCTATTCAAACGGAGTTCAGACCCGCATAAGTTACCACATAGATGACGATAAAGAATCGACGCTACAGGAGGTCTGCATTTTGTGAAAACAAACAGAATCGCCTCGCAATTTCGCCAGATTTGATAGACCACAAATCCTCTCAAAAGAGCATCGATTCATATCAAGGATGTTCTGTTCAAATCAAAAACATCCTAATTCTTAGTCAAGAGAAAATAGCTGTCAATCAGAAGAAGATGACTGGGTGCTACCATCTGCTTACAGTTACCTGTACAACATATTAAAGTCAACTGCTGAACACAGTTCTCCCCTTAATAAGGGGGATATCTGCCATAGTATTGCCACGCTCGACAAGCGGGTTGGCAACCGCAAATTCAAATTCAAATTCAAATGCATTTATTGCCAGAATGTAGCACATAATATTATGATGTTGTAATTTATTAATGAGACCTTACATTCTTCCATGATAAGTGTGTGCAATATCTACAATATACAAAGAAAATTATTATTACTTTTTAACGAAGTAAAATATTTAGGAAAAATAATTATGTAGTTGTTTAAAAATATTTTAGCGTCAAGTTTTTAAGTTACAATAAATATATGTCAAAAATTGAATTAATTAGGTTTTGATTATATATAAATGTATATTATTTAAAAAAAATTAAAAAATGTCAAAAAATAAAAATAAAATTAAAGAAATATTAAATGTTAAAAAAAAATTATAAGTTTTTCTTTATTTCACCATTATTTTACATTTCTTTATAATTCATATATTCGTCTAACCAATAAAAACATTTTGTTGCCAGCCATTATGTGAGTTTCCTTTTAAAAATTACGAAAGGGAGGTCTTTAAAAGTGTTAGGCAATTTATTGTAAACTCTAATAGCATTTATAAATACATTTTTTTTATATATGTCAAGCTTGCATAGAGGCAGATGGAGCTTAAATTTATTTCTTGGCATGGCACTTCTACTGATTAAACTTGAGTTAATGATTAAATATTGTGGATGTTGTTTGACAAAAACACAAAGTTCCCGTATGTACATACAAACTAAAGGCAGTATGTGAAATTTGTAAAATAAAGGTTTGCAACTATCTAAAGACCAAGCTTCACAAATAGCCCTGCCCAGCCCTGTGCCCTTACACACTTCTTTTGAACACGAAAGGCCTTGCCAACCTCAACCGAGTTGCCCCACAACAAGAGACCGTATGAAAGCACTGAGGAGACATAGCCATGGTATGCGCTCAATGCCGCTTTATTCGACACTGTCAACCGCAGCTGTTTTATAGCATAAACAAATTTCTTCTGTTTATCGCATACGTACTCTATATGATTCTTCCAGTCACAGTGTCTGTCAACCATTAATCCTAAAAATTTAGTACAGTTGACTTCTTCTATTTTTGTACTATCGTAACAGATGTTAAGTTCAATAGGTGGAGTTCTAAAATCTCTAAATTGTATCATCTTGGTTTTATTTAACTTTATTTTCAAGTTGTTACTTTTAAGCCATCTAAAGATTTTGTCGAGTACAATAGATATTTCATTTTCATAGTTGTTTCTATCCTTACACTTAATAATTACAGTAGTATCATCCGCAAACAGAACAGTTTCGTGGTCAGTGACGTTTGGAAGATCATTAATATATATAAGAAATAAAAAGGGACCTAACACACTTCCCTGTGGGACACCGTATTTATTATTTTGCAACCGAGATCTGCTTGTAATTTTATTGCCTTTTTGAATTTTAGCAACCTCTACGCACTGTTCAAGGCCAGTCAGATAACTCTCTAGCCATTCATGTGAAAAGTACATGGATTCCGTATTTTTCAAGCTTATATAGTAATAATTTATGGTCTACGAAATCGAAAGCTTTAGTCATATCAAGAAAGATCGCACTTACCGGAGCCCTTTCATTAATGGCCTCCGTAATATATTTTATGAAATTAAAGCATGCTAGTGTTGTGTTACTATTCTTTCTAAACCCAAATTGCTCATGTTTAATAATTTTTTGATCTGTAACATAGTCGTAAAGTCTTTTCATCATTACCTTTTCAAATATTTTAGATAAAACTGGTATTAAAGTGATTGGACGATAATTATTCATGTCGGTAGCCTCTCCCTTCTTATATAAGGGCTTAACGATTGATTTTTTTAAAATTTCAGGGAAAGTCCCTTCCTCAAGCGACATGTTTATAATGTAGCTCAAAGGTCCACATATGTACTTAACACAGGCTTTGATTATTTTTGTATTTATATTATCTAATCCTACGGAATTAGTATTATTAAGTCTTTTAATTATATTAATTATTTCAATTTCATCTGTCGGTTTTAAAAATATTGTGTTTAAATAATTGATATTCATAGTTTTATTGATGTCATCTATTTTAAAATTAAAATCATTTGTATTGGTCATGTCTATATAAAAATTATTAAAAGCTTCACTAATATCACTTGGTTTAGAATATATCTCGTTATTATTTAGAATAGTATCTATTTCGAAATGTACATTGATTTCACCAATATTCGCATTTATAACCTCCCAAACTGCTTTACATTTATTTTTGTTCCTATCTATATACTTTTTATTTTGTAATTGCAACGATTTATATAAACATTTTTTGAGAATGTTGTGATATTTTTCATAATTTTTATAATTTTTCTTTTTGTTAGCACCTGTCCGTATGTATTTAAGTATAGTTTTCTTTTTATTACACAATACTTTTTTAATCCTTTTGTTAACCAAGAGTTTTTACTAATTTTGTTAGTTTTTTTTACTACGATTACAGGAAAGCACAGATTAAAAAATAGTTCGAATAGTTGATGAAACTCTCGAAAAGCGTCATTTAAACATGATTGTTCGTAAACATCAGGAAAAGTGATTGAAGAAATGCAGCTACAAAATTTATTAATATTATTTTCATTAAAATCTCGAGCTCGCTCTAACCACTTCATCAAATCTCGTTTTTTATTCCCCTTTATTGTAAGAGTTTGACCCGTCTCGTGGTCTGATAAGCCTAAGCAGTGGACCTCAGCTCGTATTTGCCTTATGTTGCTTGCAAATTGATCGATACATTTTGTTTGTCGAGTAGGTGACCTAATATGCATTTCCATATTAAAGTTTTTTAATAAATTTATCAGGTATTGACAGTTTTTATTAGGTCTTAGAGTGTCAAAGTTCCAATCTCCACATAATATTATTTTTTTTGGATCTATTACAAATTCTCAACAAAAGTTGTTCCAGTTTGTCAATAAAAATTTGAGGATTACTGTTTGGGGTTCTATATATACATATTATGAAGATTTTTTGTGACGTGAGCTCTACGCCAGCACCTTCAAAATTAAAATTGAATGCAAATCACTAACAATGCTAAGGGTTTTGCATTCTATACTACTTTTAGCTAGGATACAAGAACCCCCTCTTTTAGAGTTACGGGAGTACGTTGAGACGACTCTATACCCTGGTATCTTAAGAAGCTGCTCCATGCCTTTTTTATAAACGTTTCAGTCAAACATACTATGTCTATTTCTTTATTATTTTGTGAGAATTCTGAAAGTGCAGATATAATTTCTTGGGACTTATTTATGGCACCATCAATGTTTTGGTGAAATATGGTTAAGTTATAAAATTTATTTTTATTGGCGAAAAAACGTTTTATTTTCATTGTTACTTATCTTATTCATTTTGTTTTTTAAAAAGTAGTAAGGTATTGTACCTTTTTTAAAGGTCAAACCTTTGTTATCAATTTTCTCGCTTATCTTGTTCAGGCCAGGTTGAATTGTTTAAAATGCTTATTATATGCCAGGAACTCGATTTCCACGTGCAATTTAAAACTTAACATTCTAATAAACCGTTTTGAATTATTATAAAAAAAAGTTATTATATTTTAGTTTTACATATCGACAATTACAATAATTTAAATATTATTAGCTATTAATTTTATATTACTATTTAACAAATTTTCATTTAGAAAGGGATTGTACTGTACATCTATAACAAAAACATTGTGATTTCGCAAAAGGTATAGCATATTACTTAGGTCTGAAAGTATTTTGTAGGGATTCTTGTCAATTGATCCAAATGCTAAAATCACAATGTCTTCACTCTTCAGCGATGGCATTATACTTATACAAGATTTCAATATTTCACAACTTTTTGCTGATGGTTTAATTATGCCTAGAACATCGTACATATCGTTGTTATTTTTTCTTCGCCTGTCATAATATATTTGAGAAGCTAATCCACGAGCTTGCTTATCACCTATTATGTATATTTTCTTCTTTGGAATACTGGTGGCGCCATCTAGAGGTGTGGAATTTTCCGAAGTTGTTATGTTAAGGTCAAATTTTGTTGCTATTTCCTCGGATTCCTTATCCTTTTGTGAACATGCCATGGAAAAACGTTTAAGGGGCGAAATTAAGCTTTGTAATAGTAGAGGCGGTTTACAGCGACTTTTAGGCGTCTCATTGAGATGATATCCGTTTCCTGGTTGTTGACAGGTGACAAGCGAGGTATTTTCATTCGAATATTTGTAAGCCTCTTTATCGTTGGTGAATTGCGGCAGGATGTCGTTGCAAGTGGAGTGGTTGATATTGAGCTGCTGGATATATTTTTAAGGAACTGTATTTGCTTATTTTTTTCTGATAATATTTTCCTTAAATGAGTGCATTCGGTATTTAGATTTATTATTTCTTGGTGAGCGCTTATATTCTCAGTTTGTAAAATTTTTATTTTCTGATTTAATTCAAATATCTCTGACAATTCATTTTCTAATAATTCGGGAACTCTTTTTGATGACAAATCTAAATCTTCAGAAGGAGTGGAGCTAACGAAGGTGACATTTAAATTTAAATTCGATATGTGAAGTCCGATTTTCGTCTGCGCAGCGTTGTCCTTCTCAAAGTTATATTGTTATTTTCCATTATCCATTTCTGTTGTTACGTGTTCAGCTAATATATAAATTATTCGGCTTAGTAGATGCGCCCTCTTTTGCGTTGTAACAACAAAAGTGCGTATATCTAACTATTATAGTGTGTTCAAAGCTCAGGGATCTTAGTGGTATAAGAGCTATTGAAAGTAGTTTTAGTAGATCCCGTTAGATGGCTATACTTGTCAATGGATTAATTTTTCTAATCAAAGATTTTATTGTGAATCTTTATTTTTCTTTTTTTTTCGTTGTTAATATATGTAATATATGTTGTATTGTGGTATTAAGGTTCACTTTTGATTTTATAGGGATTTGTTAACAGAGAGACGTGTTTACTACTTGATGATTTATTTGCAACTGATTCAACAAATTATGATTTTAAATATTACACGGACTCACACATGCATACGCATTGACACTTACGCTCGCTCTTATATAGATCATTCTATCCGAACATACCGCCCACCAAAGGGCCTATGAGCCCTTTAATAAATTAATTATCAAACAGTATAATCGTTCGGTTACAATAGATTCAAAGATCAGTACAAAATTAGTTAAACAATACATAATATAGAATATAGATATACATGGTTTGCCATAGTTATAATAAAATAAATCATTATTCAATGTCTATTGGTAAATAACACAGCTTATTTACAGATCTTTGCACGACACTAGCACCACTCTTTACACTGTACACACGAGTGACACCGTCAGCACCCGGATGCTTTTTTACAATACGTCCCATCATCCATTTACCTGGGGGCAAACTATCTGATTTTACGAGGACAATTTGACCTATGTCTAATTCCTTGAACTTCCTCTGCCATTTTGGACACTGTTGCATTCTCAACAGGTATTCTTGTTGCCATCGACGCCAGAAGTCCGTCAACAATCTTTGTTGGTATTGCCATCTTGATAAGTGACTTGTTGGGATGTTTTGGAAGTCTGGTGTCGGAACCGTAATAGGCGTCTCACCGACAAGGAAATGGCCAGGCGTTAATGGTTGGATGTTGTCTGTGTCTGTGTCCCTTAATACGGTAAGCGGTCGTGAGTTGAGGCAAGCTTCAATCTGGCATAACAAGGTGCTCATTTCTTCGTAAGTTACGTGAGAGGTCATTATCCGTTTTAAATGGTTTTTCATCGATTTGATTCCCGCCTCCCACAGTCCACCCATGTGTGGGCTATAGGCGGGAATAAAATGCCATTCAGTCCCATCCATTGCTAGCGTCTCCGCAATCGGACCCTCAAGTTGAAGCCTGGCTTCAGCCCATTCTGCTGCGAGTATCCTGTTTGCCCCAACAAAGTTACGTCCTTGGTCACTCCAGATGTGAGCGCATCTTCCACGTCTAGCTACGAATCTTCTGAAGGCTCCGATGAAGGCATCTGAGGTAAGGTCTCCCACTAATTCTAAGTGAATCGCTTTCGTCGACATACAGACAAAGAGAGCAATGTATGCTTTGTTTGTCCTTGCTCCTCTTCCTCTAGATATCAAGATATGGAACGGGCCGGCAAAATCCATGCCGGTGTTTAAGAAGGGTTTAGCTGGTGTGACTCGAACTCGCGGTAAGTACCCCATTAGTTGTGATCTTGCTGTAGCGTTAAGTTTTGCACAAATAAGGCATTTTCTTATCTTTGCCTTTACTAATATTCTAGCTCTTAGGATCCAGAATCTTGTTCGCAGGAAGCAGAGCATTACTTGAACTCCACCGTGTAGCGTCATAGAGTGTGCGTCAGCAACGAGAAGAGAGGTAAGATGAGTGTCGTGATCCAGAATAATTGGATTTTTGCAGTCTTCATTTAGGTCCGAGTGACGCAGTCGGCCGCCCACCCTGAGGATGTTATCATCGTCCAGGTAAGGCTTTAAACTCTTTAGTTTACTGGCTCTTCTAATTTGTTCCCTTGATTTCAGGTGCTGTATTTCCTCTTCGAAGCTGTCCTTCTGAGTTATTTTTATGCAGGTTTTTAGCGCATCATTAAGTTCCGTCGTGGTCACAGGTAAGTCTTTGTATTCCATTTTCTTTCCCTTTAAGAATCTTTTAGAGTATATAATCATCTTAAGCAATTCTTGCAACTTGTCACAATCCTCAAATTTTGTACTAATACTCTTCTCTTTGTCTAATTTCAAATTTACATGTATCGATTTCTTTCTTTCCAGGTCTGTCCAGATAGTATTGGGTCTGCTGTACTGTATTTCCCCTACTCGCAGCCACTCTGGGCCTTTCCACCACCGTTCATCATTTTTTAGCTCTTGCAAGGATTGCCCTCGTGAAGCAGAGTCAGCTGGGTTTTCTGGTGATTTGACATGGTACCAATTATGATTGCCGATGGTGTCAAGTATTTCAACAACTCTGTTTCTTACGTAAGTGCTCCATCTTGCAGGATCACCAAACAACCAGGAGAGTACAATGGTTGAGTCAGTCCAAGCAAATATCTGGCAGGCAGGTACGTTCATTGATTCCTTTATCTGGTTTAAAAGACCAGCAAGCAGTACAGCGCCACTTAGTTCTAGACGAGGTAGGGATTGTGGTTTTGTAGGTGCAACCTTGGTTTTAGCAGCGATGATTGTTGTCTTCACTTCACCTCTTTCTGTTCTTACTCTTAGGTAAGCCACTGCAGCGTAAGCTCGAGATGATGCATCACAGAATCCGTGGATAGTAACATTATTTATTGTGGCTTCAGTAGTATTTAGCCATCTGTTTACTTCGATATCTGGTAGGTACATATGAAAGGAATCTCGTATATTGTTCCATTCTGCAGCAATCGTTTTGTCCACCTCCTCATCCCATGCTACTCCTTGCAGCCATAATCTTTGAATCAGAAGTTTGACGGGTAAGACAGATGGTGCCAACCAGCCCAGTGGATCAAATAATCTCTGTAGGTCACCCAGGATTGTTCTCTTTGTAATTATATTTGCCGTTGCAGATAGGTTTAAGCTGTATTGAAATAGATCTTTGCCAATTTTCAAGTGTAGTCCTAATGCTCGTGTAATCCCGTCTAATGTTATGTCTAGTTTTACATGAGAACTTCTTTCAGACTCTTCAAATTCCTTTAGGAAGTCTGCATCATTAGAACACCATTTTTTTTAATTTGAAGCCTCCCTTTTGCAGTATGGCGTCTATGTCTTTGGCTATTCTGACAGCATCGGTGAGGTTGTCTTTCCCAGACATCATATCATCCATGAAGTAATCCCTCTTTATTATTTCTGCTGCTTCAGGATGATTTTGGCCTTCGTCATGAGCTACTTGGTGCAAAGTCCTTACTGCCAAGTAAGGAGCAGAAGCAGTTCCGAACGTGACCCTGGTAAGTCGGTAGTCTTTGACAGGATCTTGATCATCATATCTCCAGAGTACTCGTTGCAGGTCTTGGTCTTCTCTCGTAACCATGATTTGGAGATATATTTTTTGTATATCCGCTACAAAGCAGATTCTTTTCATCCGCCATCTCATTATGAGACTTCTCATGTCTCCTTGTAGCTGCGGTCCCACCAACAGCTCGTCGTTAAGTGAGATTTTGTTGTTTCCTCTTTGTGATGCGTTAAAAACTGTTCTTATTTTTGTAGTTTCCTTTTCTTCCTTAACAACAGCATGATGTGGTAGGTATACCGATGGGTTAGTCATCTCGTGTCCGGGTACCTCTTCCATGTAATTTGTTTCGTAATCTTTCATAACCGTAGCATAATCGTTTTTTAGTTTTGGATTTTTCTTGATATGTAAGGATCGTGACACTTGGCGATCTAATCTCTCTGGCTACCCCGTCAGGGATTGTGCGTGAAGATAAATAAATAAATAAATATTGAATCTTTGTTCTAATTGATAGAGTCTCTGCAGAGCTATTGTTCGCGTGTTTCCTTGGGTTGATAATAGCATTTTAGTTTTTTTGGGTAGAGTCACAATATAACGTCCGTCATTATTTCTTGTGGTTGTATTTTCGTAGATTTCCTCGCACCTTCGATCATCTGCTGTAGGTACTACTTTGTCGTATGCATCTTGTTCCCACATTCGTTTGAGCATATCGTTTAGGTCAAGTTTATGGTGCATGACAATCAATTTATCGGCTGGTTTGTCCTCCACGCTCCCAAAAAGAATCCAACCCAGGGTCGTATTTTGAGCACAAGGTGTTCCTGGGGGTCCCTTGATAACTTCGCTTTTCATTATTTGAGCACACACATCGACCCCTAGTAATAGGTCTACTCGTCCTGGTTGATTATAGCTTGGTTCAGCCAATACAAGTCCTTGTAGGTGCGGCCAGGTGCTGGTGGAGATAGTTTGAGTCGGCAGTTGGGTTGTCAGTTGCGTTGACATTATATATGTTTTGATCCTTATGTTGAAGTTAGGGTCGTGTCTTGATAGAAGTTCGATTTCTGCAGCATATTTAACGTTTGTTTTAGTAGAGCCAACGCCAGTGATAGTGCCATTGACAGGCGTTCTCCTTAATCGTAACATCTGGGCTGCTCTTTCACTCATGAACGTAGCCTGTGAGCCATGGTCAATTAACGCGCGCAACACTGTCACTTGTTTCGATTCGTATCCTTTTACTGGTATGAGTGCCGTAGCCAGCAATGCAGTGGACACCTTAGAGGCGACATGTGATGAAAGTGTGACATTGGATTCGGCTGATTGTGCAGAAGCTCGGTGATCTTCAACGTCGTTTTGTTTGTCTTGATTGTTATAACTGTCTAGCTGTCTTGATGACGTCATAGGCGTGAAATGGTTCGTGAGCGTGTGATGACGTTTATGACATGTTCTACAGGACATCTTCAGGCGACATCGTCGCGCAGCGTGACCAGGGGCCAAACAATTAAAGCACAGATTGTGTTTCTTTATGTAATCACATCTCTCTGTTGGGCTTAGCTTGATGAATTCCTCACAGTGACACAATGTGTGATTTTCGTTGCACATAGGGCAAACTCTTAGTTTCGTAGAAGTCGCAGTATCCTTAGTACTCGTGGATAGGTGAACAGCATACTCCTTTCCTCTATTTGTTGGTCTTTCCCTAGTTGGTGGCGTGACAAGCTCAAGAGTGCGGAATTTTAATTGTAAAAACTTATTGAGTGCGTCCCATGTAGGTAAGTTTTCAGCATTATCTTTATAAGCATCTTCCTCTCAATCACGGTGAGTCTCTGGGTCCAATTTTTGTACAACTAAAAATATAATGAGGGGGTCCCTGGAGCTCGTGGACAGACCAAGGTTTTTTAACGCATTCAGGCATTCAGTTGTAGTATCCAAAATAGATTTGAGGTTACTTGCCGTTTGTACACTAATTTTTCTTTGCGTAAACAATCTTTTTAATATTGAATTAATGATAATCCGCTTGTTGCCAAAACGCTCTTTAAGCATGTTCCACGACTCTTCATAATTAGCATCGATGACTTGAACGTGTTTCAAAAGTGACATGGCTTCTCCCGTAAGACTGCCTTTCAAATAATGCAACCTTTGTACGTTACTTAATGATGTGTTACTATGCACTAATGATGTATACAAATCTTGATAAGCAGGCCACTCATCGTAGATTCCCGAGAAAGTTGGAAGTTGAATCCTTGGTAACTTGACATGCACTTCATTAGAAGAACCCGAATTATTATTATCGACTTGTATAGGTGCTGAAGACGATAACTTGTTAAGCGAAAATA
Source organism: Parnassius mnemosyne (assembly GCA_963668995.1). Taxonomy (NCBI): domain Eukaryota; kingdom Metazoa; phylum Arthropoda; class Insecta; order Lepidoptera; family Papilionidae; genus Parnassius; species Parnassius mnemosyne. The sequence goes on along the minus strand of CAVLGL010000084.1, from coordinate 17,453,482 downwards.
ATAAATCATTAAGATCGGCTAGTATACAAATATATAAATCTTCCTGAATAAAATATTCTTCATTAACGAAATACGGAATATCTTGTCGTTTCGGTTTTGGAACACACTTCACTAGTTCTTCATGTGCCCTTTTATACGTAGACCAGTATTCTTCAACGCTTTTTATACGTGTTTCTATGTAACCCCTTGTTAGGCGTTGTTTTGGACATTTCTTTAAATTTGCTTGAGTTTTTCCTAACAATATAGCTGTATCTTCTAACACATTTAGTATTTGTTCCGGTGTACTAGCCATTTTCGGTATAAGTTGTTAAAATTATCTTAAAATCGTCTATAATCTCGAATGCTTCTTATTTCCGTCTTATATATAATAACTTATTTCTTTCCAATTGTTGTGGTATTCAACACCTTTTGATGTAAATGTTACTTAAAATACTGTTTATGCACAAAATGTTTATTATATTGTTATAATATTATTGTTACAATGTTTATAAATGTTATATGTTTATAATTGTTATGTATGTGAGCACACACGAGACAATGTTGGCGTCCGTACATGTACTGACTTAAATAAAAACTTTAAAGTAAAATGCCTACGCGTACATAATGTGTTCGGTGTAAACTGAACATCTTCCCGCACAACAAGGGAGATAAACTAAAAATACATAAAAAAGTAAAATTATTTGAGAAAAGTTAGGTATAAAATTATTCTTCATCGCGTTTAAGAATGAGAGTTCGCAATATAGGAGATGTTGCTCGGTCTTGAGTGTTGAACGCGTTCGGGACCGCGGGTGAGGACGCACGCTCGGTGCTGGCGGCGACGGGTTGCGTTCTCGGGGCGGGCATTGCAGCGGCGCGCTGCGCTCTCGGGGCGGCCAGCGCAGCCACAGGAGCGGAGCTTAGACCTTCCGTGGTTATGTTATCGAGGCTAATACTTGAAGTGATAGCCGTGTTTCTTCTTTGTCGTAGTCGTTTGCAGGCAAGGCATATAGCAGCTATCACAGCCACTCCCACCAGGATGTAAATCGCGACGTAATGATGTATGTCATGGAATGTTATGTTTTCAGCGATCACATTTTGGGATTTTAGGTGTTTGATGTTTTCGTTCAAGGTGGTTAGGTTGGCTTGGAAACTGTCAGCGTCTTTTTCCAACTCTCCTGTTTCTGGGATAGAGAGCTTGATAATTTGGTTAATAGCAGCGATTTCAGGTGTATAAATTTCAGGTCCGGTTTTCAATTCACTCGTAAATATTTTGTGTGTATAGATTGATAATTCTTTACTTTTGATTGAGCAACCGGGTTCCAGCGCAATGACCCCGGCGTCTCTCAGCCGTTCCACGGTAACTTGATCACCGCAAAAAATTCTTACGTTGCATTTGTCGCACGTTGTAAATAAGTAATTGTTCGCTTTATTTAATTGAATAAACATGTTACTGCACTCGGCGATGTTTATTTGGCACTGATTTGTGTAATTATTCTTCAAACACAGATCTTCATCTGAATTTCTTTGGTATATGGGGTGTTTGAGGTGGCATAAATGTGCTGAAAAATCGTACATAATACACTCTTGTAAATCGATAGATGTCATTGGGATGTAGATATACTTTTCTAAATTAATTGCAATGTAATCTGCAATCGGTTTAATGTTCACAAAATTGTTGGTCCGTTTATGAGGAATCGGTATAACTCTGTATAGGTTGTAATTATCTCGGCTGACCAATGGTAATCTGATTTCAAAAATCAAGTACTTATTAGTCATCTTTGTTTTCACTTGAAGAAACTGATATATTTTTTGAAAATCTGATTGTATGTTTGATATAGGTAGAGTCAAGTCTTTAGGTATTTGTCCAGATATTGTGTTCAGTTCATTTCTCAACTGAGTAGGGCTTATGAGATGAACATCGAACCTTCCATGATATATATCGGTGATAGCGTCTGTCATCATGTTTTGTATGCTTTTTTCTTCTTCTTTTGCTTTCTGAGCTACTAAAACTTGCTTTTCCTCTTCGTTGGTTGTATACATAGGATTGTTTTCTACATCTTGTTTATATGTTAGTAGCCAAGAGGGCCCTTGCCACCAAAGCGGGTGGTCTTTTATTTGTCCTGCTGTTAAGCCCCTGCTGGCGCAATCTGCTGGATTTTCCTCCGACTTCACATAGCGCCAGCAGGCGGGGGGCATATTTGTGATCACTTGTTTGACCCTGTTCGCCACGAAAGGCTTCCATCGTGCAGCGTCTCCGAGCAACCAGCCTAGAACAGCGGTGGAGTCACACCAACCAAAGATCTGTATGTTGTACGTACTTAGGCAGTTGACAACCTTGTTCATCAATTTTGATAATAAAACTACGGCATTTAATTCGAGCCTTGGTATAGTGATAGGCTTTTTGATGGGTACTAGTCGGGTTTTGGCGGCAACTAACACCACCATTGAATGATGATTTTTACTTGTTCTGCAATATATGGCGCAGCCGAATGCTCTCTCCGACGAATCGCAGAAACCATGCAATTCGACTAAGCTATTTTCTTTTGTTCCCAACCATCTAGGTATTTGCAGTTGATCAATCATTTTGATGCCATGTTTCATGTTTATCCATTCTACTTGGATTTCTTCGGGTAGTTCATCATCCCACTGAAGATTCAGCTGCCATACTTTTTGGAAGAGAAGTTTTAGTCTCAGTGTTATAGGAGCAATCAAGCCGATTGGATCGAACTGTTTCGAAATTTCTGACAAAAGACTTCGCTTTGTACATTTCTTCTCAGAGTCAGTAATTTTTGTTTGGAATGTGAAAATATCTTGTTTAGAAATCCAGCTGAGTCCAAGTGTTTTCGATGAATGTGCATGTTTAAAATTAAAATTTTTGTTGTCTTGCTTGTTGTTGATGTTAAGTAGTTCCTCTTTGTTGGAATTCCATCTTCTTAAGTTGAATCCTCCAGACTGAAGCAGGCGAATAAGCTCTTGTTGTAATTCCAATGCTGACGTCATAGAATGGGCTCCATACAGCAGGTCGTCCATGTACATTGCTTTTTCCAGGGCTTGGATTGCAGTGGTGGAGTAATCATTTTTTCGTTCATCGTTTGCTAATCGTTTAAGCGTCATCATGGCCAAAAATGGGGCAGCTTTTGTGCCATAGGTGACTGTGCATAGTTGTAAGTCTTGTAATGCAGAACTTGGACAATCTCTCCATATTATTTTTTGGAGAAGCTGGTCATCTTGATGAATCCATATTTGGCGAAACATCTTTTCAATGTCAGCCGTAAATACTATCTCAAACTGTCGCCACTTGATCAACAGTTCCTGAAGGTCTTGCTGTAAGTTTGGACCTGCATACATAACATCATTGAGACTCGAACCTGTTGAAGTCTTGCATGAGCCATTGAACACTACTCGCAAGGCCGTAGTTGTCGATTCCGGCCGTTGTACGCCGTGGTGAGGTATATAACATTCGAGTCGACCCATTGAATCAGCGGGTTTCATATGTCCAAGCGCTAGGTACTCATGAATGAAGGCTTTGTAATTTTGCTCAAAACTGTTGTTTTTTCTAAACTTTCTTTCCATGCTTAAAAAATGTGCGATTGCCTTATTTTTGGACGAACCCAATTGTTTTTCATATCCTTGTTTGAGTGGGAGTCTGACCTCGTATCTACCATCACTCAGTCGTTTTGTTGTTTCTTCATAGTATTGAATACATTGAAGGTCTTCTTCTGATAAGTCGAAATGCTCAGTAATGTCCTCTGTTTCCCAAAATTTTTCGATTTGTTCGATGTTGTTCAAAATTACATTGCATTGGTATGTTTTTGTATTTCCACACAAAATCCAGCCGAGCCGAGTCTGTTGGGCAATCGGCACAGATTGATCTTCTTCTCTGCATATTCCAGGTAATATAATGTTCGAATATATGTCAGCACCCAGAAGAAGATCCACCGGTCTGCTGATGTTGAAGTCTGGGTCAGCTAGTTGTATATTGTTCAAGAATGACCACGAAGGTTTAGCAAATGTTGAATTTGGTAATTGTTTGATAAGATTTTGCATGATAAATACCGACGTGTCAAAAACGTAGTTGTCGTCCATTGATGAGCATGTTAAGTGAAGTACTCCTTTACAGCTATTAGGTTTAACACCAACCCCATAAATACTACCTTTGCAGTTTCGTCTAGGAAGTGCTAGTCGCTGGGCCGCATTCTCAGATATTATTGAGACTTGCGAACCCTGATCAATAAGTGTGCGCATTATTTTATAAGTACCATCTGCGGCCCGCACCTTGAGCATCGCTGTCGCTAATAAAATTTCTGTCATATCGTTGTTTTGTTGAGTAACGTTGGAGTTACTTATGCTGACACGATTATTTTCCACTTCTGACGACATCGACGACTTGTTTTTCACATTCGCATTGTTTTGCGGCTTGTTTGAATATGACCGGAAGGCGTCATGTAACATAGTGTTATGATTTTCGTTGCATTTACGACACCGCTTCTCTGAAAGGCATGCTTTACTTTGATGATTAAAAAGACAGTTTTGGCAAACATTTAATTTTGTTACTGTTTTACGTCTTGTTTGTGGAGACATGTCCAAAAATTCTTGACAAAAGAATAGTCCATGATCCTTACTGCAGAGTGGGCATGTATATGTTATGAAATTCTTGTTTTTAACAGCTTGTAAGTTAGGTGACGCAGAACCCCTCGACGAGATGTTGGATGGATGCTGGGTTGTTACTCGATTACTGGCGTATGATTGTTTGAAATAATTCGATTTCGAAGTTTTCGGATACTGATTTTGATTACTTGGAATGTGTGATTTTTGATGAGTGTTGTCTTGTTTTCTACGTCCAGACTCCATCGACGTAAATGTTTGTTCCAAAAACTTGAGAAATTCTTGTAATTTTGGCAGTTCCCGGGGACATTTCAAAGATTGAACATAATCATGATGAGTTTCGTTATCGAGTTTTTGAGTCAACAGGTAAACAATAATCGGATCCCAGGTGCTTATGTCAATTCCTAGGTTTTTTATTGCATTTAAGCATTCCTGCGTAGTGTCGTGAATTTTCTTGATGTTGGTCACTGATGCTTGATGGGGAACTGGCAAACTCATTAATATGTTCATGTGAGAAGTGAATATAAGTTTCGGGTTATTGTATCGGTTGTTTAAAATGTCCCAACAGATAATATAATTATCCGAGCTGATCTGTAGGTGTTGTATCAGCCGCTCCGCCTCTCCCCTGACCTTGCTCTTTAAAAACTGCATTTTTTGAGCACTGGAAAGGGAGCGATTGTTATGAATGCATTCCGTAAATAGATCTTTGAACGGAACCCATTGGTGATAATTCCCGTTGAAGATAGGAATATCAAGCTTTGGTGTAAATTGTTCCTGATGAGCTGTTGACCATATTTTCTTGTTGATTGCCTTCTTTATGTCACTAAAGCTTCTCTCATGGACGGAAAATTCTTGTTCGTATGCTACGTTAGTACCCTCCAGCTCGCTGTCGAGCTCCCAATGAAGGGAGTCGATACGGTTCCATCAACACTCAAGGTCTTCAGAGCATCTTCTAATTCCCAGTTATCGGTTAACAAATCCAAGTCAATGTTTGCTAACGTTCGCTTAAAAGCTCTAAAATTGCTACTTTGCTTACGCAACATCTCATCCAGCTTGCTGTTAATACTGCGGTCCACCTGTCGCGGTGTTGCTGACGACGTTGATGGCGGGGGGTTGAAATTTGATGGTTTTATGATCGGAGTAGAGGGTCTTGATTTGTCTTCAGTTGGTAAGAAACTTTGTATGTAGTCTTTTGTTTTTGTATAAAAATCAAGAACTTGTCCGTATTGATTCTGTACAACGTAGGAATGGTTTTCATCACACAACTCACGTACCTGGAGGTGAAGGTTGTGAAATTCCTGCCAGTAAGTATCCAAAGTCTCCAGTCGTTTTTTGATATGAGCAGCAGTCCTACGGTCGGCGCCGTCCTTTTTGAAGTTGCTGAGCAGCTGCTCCATACCAGAAACCATCTGTTGTTGATTTGCTTGTAAATCTTCCATGATGTTGTTGTTGATAGGTATTCGCTAAGTGTTAAGTGAACTGATCGCTTCCTGTTTGCGGTCCGTGTGACGATGAACTTCCAGCGATATATTATGCGCCTTCTCAATCTGCCTGGTGAGACCCGCTTCTGGGAGGCCAGACAAACCGATTCGCTATCACCGAAAAAATCACAATCACACTTCACTCTCGAAGGACCAAAAAGATGTGGTATTCAACACCTTTTAATGTAAATTTTACTTAAAATACTGTTTATGCACAAAATGTTTATTATATTGTTATAATATTATTGTTACAATGTTTATAAATGTTATATGTTTATAATTGTTATGTATGTGAGCACACACGAGACAATGTTGGCGTCCGTACATGTACTGACTTAAATAAAAACTTTAAAGTAAAATGCCTACGCGTACATAATGTGTTCGGCGTAAACTGAACACCAATCTACAACTCGATGCCATATGGTGCATTAAACGTGCATAAAAACTTGTTTACGCAAACGTCTTCTTTTGTTCTAAGCTCGTCGCTCGACCCGTCCTTTTGTATTATCGCGCGGTGCAGGAACGTCGTAAGTCGAATTGAAATCCGGCTCGATTTCGACCAATATGTTTTGTGGTATTAAGGTTCACTTTTGATTTTATAGGGATTTGTTAACAGAGAGACGTGTTTACCACTTGATGATTTATTTGCAACTGATTCAACAAATTATGATTTTAAATATTACACGGACTCACACATGCATACGCATTGACACTTACGCTCGCTCTTATATAGATCATTCTATCCGAACATATGTATTTAATATGTAGTCATAATATGTCAAAATTATAAAATATGTTTTAAAAATAATATTGAGTAGGTATATAATAATTTAATTTTGATTAAGAAGGAAGATTTTATCTCTTTTTATTTGAAAAACTTTGAGTTTGAAATAATACGTTTGCTAAAGTATCAATGAGTTACATTCAAAACATAAAATTATTGATAAAGTTCCGTTGTCACAGTTTTATTTTCAAATATGAACAGCCGTTACTTTAACTTAATTTTCAAATAGTTCTTGTGCTCTTTCACTGAAAATTAAAAAACGGAATATTGATATTTTGTAGGCTTATTAAGTTATTTAAACTATTTTAAATATTCTGTATTCTCTGTCCGTGATTGTTTCACTTAGCTTTTAATATTTTAGTGAGTTCAGTTGAAAAGTTCTAATAAACTTAGCACTTTGAGCAAAACAAACACTTTATTTTTTTGTAGATAACATTTTTACAAATTGTTGTCACTTTTTGAATAGTGCATTATAGCACAATCACAAAATTATTAATTATTTATGTTTTTAAAACTTATTTAAAAATGGAGATGATGTGATCGTAAGTCCGTCTTCCGCAGCTTATTTTTTATTTTTGATCCGGGAGGCTATCATGCGGGCCCGGGATCGGGCCCGTGAGGAGATGCTGGAGACTCTCGACAGAGATCCGTGGGGGCGCCCTTACAAGATGGTGCGGGATAAACTCCGCACCTGGCCCCCCCCCCCCCCCCCCCGCTGACGCAGAGTCTCCGGCCTCAGCTCGTGGAGGACGTGGTGAGCGCTCTGTTTCCTGCGCGAGGGGAACATCCGCCCCCGCCTATGGCTCCGCCACCTGCGGTGCCGGAAGCGGACCACCAGGACGACGACGACGGCATCCCGGAAGGGACCGGGGTAGATCTGAGAGTGGCGGTACGTAGGCTCAAGGCCAGGAATACCGCCCCAGGACTCGATGGCTTGCCTGGCAAAGCCTGGGTCCTGGCCTCGGAGGCTCTCGGGCCCCGACTGGAGAGGCTCCTAAGCGCATGCTTGGAGACAGGCCAATTCCCGCTTCGTTGGAAGACGGGGAAGCTGGTCCTCATTCGGAAGCCGGGGCGCCCTGTGGACTCTCCGTCCGCATACCGGCCCGTGGTGCTGCTCGACGAGGTGGGCAAGCTCTTTGAAAGAGTCATTGCAAACCGCCTCGCCGAGCACCTGGCGGGGACGGGGCCGGATCTTGCGGAAACCAAACTGGTGTTAGGCGCTCTACGGTGGACGCCATCATGCGCGTGAGAGCCCTCACGACGGGGGATGCAGTGGCCAGGGGGGGGGGGGGTTGTTTTGGCGGTGTCTCTCGACATCGCCAACGCCTTCAACTCCATGCCCTGGAGCTGCATTAGGGAGGCACTCCGGTATCACCGGGTGCCGACCTATCTCCGTCGTATAGTCGGGGACTATCTGACGGATAGGGCCGTCATCTACCCCGGTCGCAACGGTGAGTGGAACCGGCGAGAGATGTCGGGCGGTGTCCCACAGGGTTCGGTTCTGGGACCGCCCCTGTGCAACATCGGTTACGACTGGGTGCTGCGCGCCGACCTCCCTACCGGCGTCAGTGTAGTTTGCTACGCTGACGACACGCTGGTACTGGCACAGGGGGGGTCGTACGAGGCGGCGGCGGAAACTATGACACGCGGGGTTGCGATAGTCGTTGAGAGGATCCGGCAGCTGGGTCTTGAGGTGGCTCTGCACAAGTCCGAGGCCATGCACTTCCATGGTCCTCGGAACAGGCCACCACCGGGATCCTCAGCGATGGTAGGAGGGGTATCCATCGGCGTCGAGTCGACGTTGAAGTACCTAGGACTCGTCCTCGACGGCCGATGGAACTTCGTTGAGTACTTCCGACGTTTGGCTCCCAAACTGGAACGGACCGGGGCTGCCTTCAGGCGGCTCCTGCCGAACCTGGGGGGGGCCAAACGCCTCCTGCCGGAGGCTCTACGCGGGGATTGTGCGGTCCATGGCCCTTTACGGGGCCCCGGTGTGGGCGCGTGGTTTGGCGCGGCTTGCCGTCCACCACCTGAACGCGCCCCAAACGGTGGTTGCCGTGAGAATGGTTTGCGGCTACCGCAAGATCTCCCGCGAGGCAGCGTGCCTCCTTGCCGGATAGCCACCGTGGGATCTGGAGGCGATAGTCCTCGCGCGCCTGCACGAATGGCGCGCGGAGGCACTATGCCTGGGGGAAACCCCGCTGCCGCGGCAAGTTGTCGTGCAGCGGACAGACTTCCGGCATGATCTCATGGCGACATGGAGAGAGCGACTGTCGCAACCCCGTGCTGGGCACGCCACTATAGCGGCGATAAGACCCCTCTTTGAGTAATGGCTTGAGAGACGCCACGGCGTCCTCACCTTCCACCTGACGCAGGTCCTCACCGGACACGGTGTGTTCGGGAGGTTCCTGCACCGAATCGGGCGGGAGGAAACGCCCGGGTGCTCCCACTGCGAGGATCGACCGGAGGACACGGTGGAGCACACCGTGGAGGTGTGCCCTGCCTGGGCGGAGCACCGCCGTGTCCTCGTAGCGGCGATAGGCGGCGGCGACCTCTCGCGTCCGGCCCTGGTCGAAGCCATGGTTCGGAGCGAGACGGAATGGGATGCCGTCACCACCTTCTGCGAAGCAGTGATGCTAGCGAAGGAGGTGGCGGAGCGGGAGAAGGAGAGAGCAGCAGCTTTCCTTCCCGGCCGCCGCGGGAGACGCCCCGGGCGTCGGGGGCTACGTCGTGGCCCCCGGCCACCGTAGGCGCGGGCCTGTGGACGGCGAGCAATGGGTAGCTCGCCGTCCGTCCGTCTAACGACGACAGGCCGTGTCGACGGCGCGTTTTGTTCCACGCGCGCCTCAAAGAGCTGTCAGCAGCGTGAAGGGGCCCGCAAGGGCCGACGCCTGCCGGGGCTGCGGGCTGTTCGAAAGAGATACCGCGGCTCCGGAACGTAAGGGCACTGAAGGAACACGGATGGTTTTTAGTCAGTAAAAGTCTGACACTCCCTTCCGCTCCACCCAGAGCGAAAGGCGTCATTTGATGATTTTCCATCCGCAAAAAAAAAAAGGAAGACGCTGCGCCACGTCTTCTGATTTGTTTCTCTCTGTTGCCTCTTACGACACCCACGGAATGATATAAGGTAGTGGATATTCTGGATACCATCTTCTTGATATCTAATATTTAACGCATATCACTGCAAGACTTCAAGATAATTTACAGTTATTTCTGCGCAGATCGGACAAAAAATTTATAATTTCAAACTGAAGATAGCTGTGGTTAATGAAGACAATGGGACTTCGATCACTTCAGTACCGCGAACATCGGTTTTGTATAGTAGGCGAAACGTCTGGCATATAAAATAAGTTAATAAACGCGATAAAACACGTAAAGAATTAGTGTTATATGTACATTTAATTTTGACTTCTGATGTTATCATTCATCAAATGGGTGATTATAATTTTTCACGTTTAAACGTTCTGCCAAAAAGTTGCCTTATTCCGCGCTATGCAATTATACCAGTACATTGTGAAAATCATACTTCACGATCTAAATAATTTTCTAAATCCCAATAAAATATTTAGTACCTGCGTATAAATTACTAAAACCCAGCAGATGTTGCAGTACAATAGTTAGCAGCAGTTTAATCCTGCTGTGTTTTGTACGACCAGTGTAGAGAACTGTAGACTCTTATTACTTAAATTGAGGTATTCTATGTTAGTTCTTAGAGGTAATAACGTATTTGCATTTTTATTCTTAATTGAAAATAGATGTTGGTGTAACTCGTCAATAGCTTTCACTCACCACCATTTGAACTGTGTGCTCGGTTGTCACCCTAATTCTATAAAATAAAAAATATGTGACTGGCGCTTTAAAAGGCTCTTGTTATATTAATACAAAATTCGTTTGCCGTTTTATCGCAGCCTAGAAGAATTCACCACCTAATCTCGTCCCGTGGGCGTAGCGAAGCTTTCTAGGCGATATTAACGTCCTTTTAATGACTGTGAAATCGAGGTATGATATTGTGCAAATTGTAGAATAAACACGTACAATGTTTGTGTTTGTGACCAACACAACGATGTTAACGCAGTGACACTACTGAGGCGTAATAACAGATATTGAAGTAAAACTTCTTTTTCTAGGTAGTGAAGATATTTATTATTAAAAATAAAGACCCAAGTTTTCTTGAAACGTTTAACCGTGGGGCTGCATGATTATACTATTTTAACCTAGTTATGTAAAATATTAAATAAATGAAGAATGACATATCGTAAAGAACTTTCACTTCGTACGTGTGTACAATTAGCCATACAATTTTTTTATACTCGCAGTAACTATGATTAGCGCAAGTTAATTATAGTTTATATCGCGTTAATTCTCATAAAATTGGATGCTTGTAAAATACAAATGTAAATATAAGCCGTATATATCGTCCTTAAACGGAAACTTATTTTTACTTGTCTATCAATTATGTTTAGTGCAATTACTTCTGTTTACATTTTGTCGGACATGCATTTCTATTTAATGACGTAACATAGCCTGTATTCATGGATCTGTACCGCGAGGAATAGGCCTATGTGAAAATGTTTCTATGTCATTGCTATAAAAAAAGATATGACATAAAGTATATTATGTGAATAAAATCACATGAATCACGAATACACTTCCGTCTGCTTCGGCTTTATAATACGTTTTTAATGTATGAAATCGAAGTAAATTTAAGTTATTTAATAAGTTTATAGAATTTACATTCAAAGGTGCTGGTGGCACATCGGAACTTTCGTACTCTAAATTTAAATTCTACAAATTCATATTATAGTGGCGAAATTCTCTAGATATCGCAAATTTATAGGCTCAATTTTATTAAAGTAGAATGAGCCTTATTCCAGAGTAGTATAAACTAATAAGTTTTCTGACACTGTTGCACTCGGAGGACATTGTAATATAACGTAGGCTTTGCGCACAAATACAACACAGTCTATACCTAAATTAGATAAAAACTGTACCATAGGTATTTGTTACAATCATAAATGCACAAGAATATTTGATGAAAATTGTGAGTGTCATAATATTATTTTCAGATCATTAAACATTATTTTAATGCATATATTTACTTTGTTATTTGAAACATTTGATACCGTGATGGAAGAGGTCCATGTCTAGTAGCGGACTTTAACGAGATGATTAACAAGAAGAAGTTTGACAAAAGCATTTGCATAGTATATTAAAATTAATCGGAATGTCTAAGTCAGTACGCCTTACCTCTATATTACGCTCATCTTAAGCTATCTTTGGCTTAATCACCACCTACCATCAGGTAGGATAGTAGAGAAAGTGTAAACACTCCTACACAAATAATTTTAAAACTTCTACAAAACTTTTCAATAGTGGTAGAGCCACGTGGCGGCTTTTGCTGTCGCACGGATGGGCCGGCTCGAACCGGGGTGGTACCACGACCTCACAGAATACCAGCGTGAAGTAGAGGTTTACCTCTGCGTTTCACTTGGTGAGTGCAGGTGGCCTGAGGTCCTTTTTAATGGAAATGAGGCATTCCATCTTAGTCCTCACGAGTGACAACGCATCTGCATTTTGATTTGTAATAGAGGATAGATGTAGATGTCTATGGGCCGCAGCAACCACTTAGGTGGCAGGTGGACTGTGTGCTCGTTTGTCACACTTATCCTATAAAAAAAACAACATCAAAAAAGGAGGCAAAAATCTTTGTTCGTGAACAAATTAAATGATTCTTCTTTTATTTTATACAAAATTTACATACACATGCACGTACTTACTTCAAGGGTGCTCTGCAATTTTAAGAAACAAATTTACACCTTAGGGCGGAACAATAAATAATGAAATTTTACAGTAACATTCCAAGTGTTACTTTAAACTCCAAGTGCTACTTTAAACTTGTGATATTTTTTAGTTTTTGAAAGTGATAAAAGTAAACATACAACAAACAAATTAAGAGCGTTTAGTTTTAATATTTTTTTATGTTTTTGAATTTTTTTTTTTGTAAGTGATACTTTCTATAGAATCGTTGTGATTTAAAATTCGATGCAACAAAAACTACACTAAAAGGCGACAGCATATACATATATAGGATTTAGCGTGCCAGAAAATGAGATAGAATATCATATTCAATTTGTCGTTTTAGTCCATCTAGCGTCTATTTTACGTACCACCGTGAGACTCAATCAAGTTTTGGTCGATAAAGTTACTTTACTTTCAAAATGAATTAGATGGCGCTATTACAAAGCAATTTTATTTGAAAGAATTGTTGTTTTTTTATTTATTACACTGAAATTTAGACTGTACCTACTTACATATCTAAAAATAATGAATGTACCATTTATTTACTATAAACAAAACTTTTATCTGACATTTTTTACTGCACTTGTGCTTGAAAATTGACCTATTAAATAAATAATTTGCCTTGAAATATTCTTATTTTATATTTCATTTTAGTTGAAAGTTTCAATTGTACTGTGTGTAAACAGAACTGCACATATTTCTTTAAGTTCATTTTTAAACTAGATACAAAAACTAAAACAAACACTATTGACTCAAGTTTCATTCACATTAACTCACCTTTTATTATCTAGTTTTTACTCTTTCACTTATTGCATATATTGAAATAAGTAACCTGGATGAAATTTATCTACTTATTTAGATGTATCGTGAGCCATGGTACCTAAGGGGATCAGCACTCGCCGTAAATTACATAGTACGTGAGCAAAAAGGGGGACGTAAAATTATCCTCCCGTGTTTGGCGTAACAGCCGACAGAGAAGACTAAAACAGAAAATGGGCAGCATAGTAGGTATAACAATAAAAAATATAATCTAACAGACCGTTTGAGTATGGCTGGTTTCTTTCTTTCGTTCTTACTTTCTTTCTTTATTTATTTCATTTTTCTTTCTTTATATTAGTATCTTCCTAATCCAAATCCAAAAAAATTACTGCCGTAAAAGCGTTTTCATACAAAATTATATTATTCTCTAAATGCACTTCAATTCAATTCACATTGCAGATGCGTTGTCAGTCGTGAGGGCTAAGATGAAATGCCTTTTTTCCAGTAAAAAAAGGTCTCCGGTTCTCAACAGTCACCATACGAAACACAACAGCATTCGGCTGCTATTTTACTTTGGTATTCAGTCCTTCGCCATGTAGTGGCGGTCAAGAATATCCACTACCCCATATCCACCGGTGGGTGTCGTAAAAGGCGACAAAGGGAAACAGGCAGGAGATGGGCAGCAGCATCTTCTTGATAACAACAAACTAACAATAAAAAAAAACTGCGGTTGCCAACCCGCTCGCCAAGCATGGCAACTATGGCAAATATGGCAAAAACCCCTATGAATGACAGTAACAAAGAAACGGCCCCCAGTCCTCGGCGGCCCCGCTATTCCTAGCTACGGTGGCGACCATGGTAACGGCGGGGCAGGGGGTGCTAAGAATCTCCGGTGGAGGTTCGGTTGCCACCTTAGACGACTCGACCTGGCAACGTACAACGCACGCACCCTGAGGACTGACGAGAAGATCGTGGAGCTGGAAGAAGAGATAGACAAGTTGCGCTGGCATATTATAGGATTATCCGAAGTCCGAAGAGAGGGGGAGGACACGGTAATCCTCGAATCCGGCAACTTGCTCTATCACCGGGAGGACGACCATCTGTCCCAAGGAGGTGTCGGATTTATCGTCCACAAGTCTCTCGTTAACAACGTTGTAAAGATCGGGAGTGTGTCGACGAGGGTTGCGTACCTTATACTCAGAATCACCAAACGGTATTCGCTGAAGGTCATACAGGTTTACGCACCAACCTCGGCACACCCCGATGAGGAGGTGGAGGAAATGTATGAGGATATCTCTAGAGCCATGCATTACTCCAAAACCCAATATACGGTGTTAATGGGAGACTTTATTGCAAAACTAGGCACAAGAGAGAACGGTGAGCTGAAAGTAGGGAAATTTGGAATAGGGCAACGGAACCCAAGGGGCCAGCAGCTGGCCGACTTCATGGAGAAAGCGGGACTCTTTATGATGAACTCTTTCTTCCAGAAGCGGCCCCACAGGAAGTGGACCTGGTCGAGCCCCGAAGGTTCGACAAAAAATTAGATTGACTTCATTATGACGAACAGACGACAACTGTTCAGTGATGTCTCCGTGATCGCGAGGGTGAAAACTGGTAGCGATCACCGAATGGTGGCACACTGAACCTAAACGTTAAGTTGGAGAGGTCTCGTCTAATGAAGTCAACGCTCCGTCCCCCTCGTGCTCTAATCCAAAGTCCCGAAACCTTTCAGCTCGAGTTACAAAACCGTTTTCAGTGCCTAGAAGACTGCAATGAAGTGGATGATATGAATGACAAACTCGTGGAAACTGTCCATGCGGTCGGAGCTAAGTTCTGCAAGACCCGCCGCAGAAGAACACAAAAACTCTCCGATCACACTCTTAATCTCATGGCTGTTAGACGGGAGATAAAGCTACATTCTTCAACAGACTTGACAGCATACAGGCATCTGAACAGACAGATCTACAAATGCATGCGGCGGGACTTACGCAACTTCAATACAGCTCGTATTGAAGGAGCGATCGAGCGGAACCAAGGCTCCAAAGTCTTTGCCAGAGATCTGTCTGCCAGAAAGAGCCAACTGTCAAAGCTGAAGACAGAGTGTGGCAGCATCATTTCTGGGGCACCTGAGATTTTGAGTGAGATTGAGAGGTTCTATGGGCAGTTGTACACGTCATCGTTGGAGCCACACGCAAGTGTGAGTAACGATCCAAGAGCGAGTCTCATCCGACACTATTCCGAAGATATCCCGGACGTCAGTCTGAGCGAGATTAGAATGGCTCTCCAGCACCTTAAAAACGATTAGGCCCCAGGCGAGGATGGAATTACAGCGAAGCTTCTGAAAGCGGGTGGAAAATCGGTACTTGAAGTCCTTCAGAAGCTCTTTAATTTCGTCCTCCATGGTGGCATTACACCGGAGTTGTGGAGCAGAAATGCGGTTGTCTTGTTCTTCAAGAAAGGTGACAACGCTCTCTTGAAGAACTACAGACCGATTTCCCTTCTGAGCTGCGTCTACGTGCTGTTTTCGAGAGTCATTACGAATCGTCTCGCGCGCAGACTTGAAAACTTCCAGCCTCCCGAACAAGCCGGTTTCCGAAAGGGCTTTAGCACCATAGACCACATACATACCCTTCGGCAAATTGTACAGAAGTCCGAAGAGTACAATTTGCCACTATGTCTGGCGTATGTGGACTATTAGAAAGCCTTTGATTCCGTCGAAATTTGGGCGGTGCTGCAGTCCCTTCAGCGGTGCCAAGTTGACTGTCGGTATATCGAAGTGTTGAAGTGCTTGTACAGTAGGGCTACGATGGCTATCCGAGTACAGAACCAGAGTACGAAACCTATCCAATTGCAGAGAGGTGTAAGACAGGGTGACGTCATATCCCCGAAACTCTTCACCGCTGCATTGGAAGATGTTTTCAAGCTTCTGGACTGGAAAGGATACGGTATCAACATCAATGGCGAGTACATCACTCACCTTCGATTTGCCGACGATATAGTCCTTATGGCAGAATCGCTGGAGGACCTAAGCACTATGCTCAATGACCTCAATAGTGTTTCCCAACGGATAGGTCGTAAGATGAACATGGACAAAACTAAGATCATGTTTAATGTCCATGTCACACCTATGCCGGTAGTTGTTGGGAACACTAAGCTCGAAGTTGTTGACGAGTATGTTTACCTGGGTCAAATAGTCCGACTAGGTAAGTCCAACTTCGACCGAGAGGTCAATAGACGGATTCAACTCGGTTGGGCAGCGTTCGGGAAATTACGGCACATCTTCTCGTCAGGTATACCTCAAACCTTGAAAACGAGACTGTACACCCAGTGCGTGTTGCCAGTGATGACATACGGAACTGAGACGTGGTCCTTCACTGCTGGCCGGATGAGGAAGCTCAAGGTCGCTCAGCGAGCTATGGAGAGGGCTATGCTCGGAGTTTCTCTGCGTGATAAACTTAGGAATGAGGATATCCGCAGTAGAACCAGAGTAACCGACATAGCCCAACGGATTAGTAAGCTGAAGTGGCAATGGGCCGGCCATATAGCTCGAAGAACCGACAACCGATGGGGAAGAAAGGTTCTCGAGTGGCAGCCTCGTACCGGTAGGCGAAGTGTGGGGCGTCCCCCCACGAGATGGAGTGACGACCTGGTAAGACATGCAGGAAGTCGATGGATGCAGGTGGCTCAGGACCGTGCTTTGTGGCATTCTTTGGGGGAGGCCTATGTTCAGCAGTGGACTTGTGAAAGGCTGTAATGATGATGATGATGATGATGATTCAGTCCTTCCACGGTCAAGCCGACTCATTCGTGTTCAAACTCTACAATTAATATAGCTGCAGCATGACTTTACCACGTAAAAGTTTTTAATAATTAATATAAAACGTTGGTCAGAACTACGCACAACCTTATCTTGACCTCTTGCAATACTTATACTTGGGTCTTGATTGATTTTATAAATTATGGGGTTCCCAAGCAGATCGTACGACACAACCGTCTTCCCTATTAGAAATTCTTAGGGTTCCGTAGCCAAATGGGAAAAAATGGAACCCTTATAGGTTCGTCATGTCTGTCTGTTTTTTTCACACAAAAATAGAAAAAAAAAACAATAAATTTTGAGGTTTCCCCATACTTAGAACTGAAACTCAAAAATTTTTATTTTAATTAAACCCCTACGTGTGGGGTATCTATGGACAGGTCTTTAAAAATGATATTGAGGTTTCTTATATAATTTTTTTCTAAACTGAATAGTTTGCGCGAGAGACACTTCCAAAGTGGTAAAATGTGTGTCCATGTACTTCTAAAATAAGAGAATGATAAAAGTAAAAAAAATATATGATTTACATTACCATGTAAACTTCCACCGAAAATTGGTTTGAACGAGATCTAGTAAGTAGTTATTTTTAATACGTCATAAATCGTAAATTATGTTACTTGCTGCTACGGAACCTTTCATGGACTCGCACTTGGCCGCTTTTTCAATTTCAATTACCTCGCAAATCATACTTAGCAGAATCGATTTTCTTTGCGAGAATTAATTGTTAATCAAATCTAATGTAATGCCCCACCAATCTTAAATATTATATTCACAGACTGCATACTTCCCGGAACGTCGGTGGTTCACATCAGCATATTATGTTATTTAACGTGTGGTTTCAGTTTAGTTGAAACAATATATTATTGAAATATTATAACAAATTGTTACCGTCGCAACATTTCAGTTAGCTTCATCGTTTTGATAAAATTTGCTGCACACAAAATATAAAATTGTTCAAAGTTTTTCGAGTAATATAAGCATGCAGAAATTGCACCGCCTTTGCGTAATATGTTCGAGCCATTTCCGTGGACGGTAAAGTGAACACTTTTGTAGAGTACTCTTTGCATCCTATAGTAATTTTATATTATGCCTTCTTTTCATGAAAATGCCATGTTACCTATTTCGACACAAATTCACAACAAAGAAAGTGATTTTATTGAAAATAGTTAAAAATTAAGATATTATTACAATTATTATAATGATCATACATACATATATTAGATAAAAATTGATGGCTCAGTAACGGTTTTTATTTTCGTTCATAATAGTCCTTATTAATAAATTCAAGATTGATAATTCCTTTCACAAATTCCACGTCTCATAATATTGTTCGCGATACAATGAAAAGTGTTATTAGTGTAATGTGACTTAATCCCTTTGTTCCTTTTTACTTTTTTCTGATTCATATCGTCGTCCATCCTCTTGGGGCGTCTCTTGCTGAGGAGTTATCGCGCAGCAATTTTATTTTGTCGATATTCTTTTATCTTTTCTTCAGATTTTCACGTCACTTTTTATTTAACATAAATAACACTGCTTGTGTATCAAAATAAATTTCAGTAATTTATAGATTTCATTAATCATATTCTATCAAATATCCACTGCTGAACATAATCTTCCCCCACAGATTACTTAATAGGAATATATTTTCCATAGTACGCGGCACAGCATTCCATTATAACTTTTAAAAAGCAAAATACTGTGATATAATGGTAACTCTAAATCACAACCGTGTTTCTTTTTTCATTTTATTAATTTGTCTCATTTTTTACATGATTAAGGCGTTTTATAATACACATATTAAAGATATATTTTTTTTTTACATTTTTGTTAATCTTAAGTATAATTTTGTGAAAAACCTAATTTTGTTTCTATCATTTTATTTTATATTACATATCAAAATAAATAGAATTCCTTTTTTATTTGCTTATAGGCATATAAAGAATTCACTTCTTACACACTTACCCACTTTTATTTCTTATGCTATTTATATCTAGAATTTACCATTTATTTATAACATTTCCCGTTCTCAGACATGTCAATGTCATACTTTGTTTTATTTATTTTAATTAGTAGAGTAATGTTGAAAATTATAATACTAAACTTTCACCCTGCAGCATTTACCCAAGAAACAGCTAGAACGTGTTAATTCTTCTGATTCATCATCAGACCGTCAACGTCCACAGATGGACATGGACCTCCTTTGGTACGTCACTATTAGAAGACGGATTGAAGACCTATGTCTAACACCATTGTGAATGTTACTCATCGAGGGTCTAGGTATGTTAGGTCCCGAGTAAACTAGAATGGTGATATCGCCATCTATCGGAAGCCCTAATATTTTCCTGTATTTCCCATAGTCACCTCATACACTGCTTATCTTATGATTCTCTTACGCTTCCATCACATGGTCAATTATGATTAGAGAGAGTAAATAATCTTACCACATGCTCTTTTTCACAGCAGTTTTGGAGATAAAAGTATGTGTTCACATTGCTGATGTGAAGAATCGACGTTCCGGGAAGTCTGCAGTCTGTGAACACGTACAGGATCGCCCCCGTCGCTACATTAGATTTGATAGACCACAAATCCTCGCTAAAGAACACCGATTCCTCCCCAGGATGATTCGCGAGGCTATTGAAATTAATAAAAACATCCTAATTTCAATAGAGAAGATGGCTGGGTGCTACCATCTGCTTGGGATCCCATAATTAATAAAATTAAATCCCAACCCAAGAATACAACTACAAGTTGCAACTATAAGTTCATACTGCGTAGATCGGAACAAAAATTAATAATTTTTAATCTGAAGGTAGCCGTGGTTAACTATGACAGTGGGACGTCATACACCTCAGTCCCCCCCCGTGACCATGGGTGCTGAAAGTGCCCGAAACGTCGGGAATATAAAATAAGTTAATATACGCGATAAAATCCGGAAAATTAGTTTTATTTAAAACTGTATCGATTTTTATAAAGACGTAATTGGTGGATGAACACCAAAGTAAGTGACATAGCCCTACGGATAAGTAAGTTGAAGTCGCAATGAACTAATAGCTCATAAAACTGACAATCGATGGAGAAGAAAGGTGTTAAAGTGGCTGACTTTTACTGGCAAGCGAAGTGTAGGGCTGTCTCCCACTAGATGGAATGACGCCCTGGTAATACATGCAGGAAGTCGATGTATGCAGGTAGTTCAGGGCCGTGTTTTGTAGTATTCCGCGGAGAAGTACCGTCAGCTGCAGTGTATTTGTGAAAAATGGTGATGATGAGGTGGATGATATCTATTACAACTTCTAACTGGGATGATTTTTTTTTTAAATTAATCATATTGTATTGTTAAATACGAACATGCATATAATGTATTAAATCTTAGTCATAATATCCGGCTCTGGCTGCAATGAAAATGAGGGACAGTCCACCATTCACTTCCTGTATTTACATTTGATTCTAATTGAGATCATTTTGAGCCCGTGCTATAAATTTAAAGCTTTTTAAACACACTTCCACACTCTATAATGCGTATTTCTTAATTTAATAATTTTTACTCTCATGAAAAATCACGACAATTTTTTTAAATAAAATTTTGAAGGAGAACCGTGCTGGCACTCGCTTTAAATATAAACCGGATTCGATATTCTCTGCAGACACAAATGAAATTGATAATTTCAATTTTTAGTGCCGATTTGCCACGTAGTCGGTGGTGAAGGAAATCATCGTGAGGAAACTAGCATGCCTGAATTCAAAAAAATATTAGAAGATATGTGAAGTTCGCTAGCATACACTTAGGCACATTTCTTTGCCATAGTTCCTCTCAGAAATCGGAGGAGACCTGTGCCCAGGAGTGTGACATATATAGCAATAACTTAAATTTCTTTGTTTAACGAATTTATTTTTATACATAAAATATAATTTAAAATAATATAGCAGGGTAAATCATTAAATGACATCAAGTAATGGCAAAAAAGGATTATTTTAAATATCATCTCCCTGTATTTACATATTATGACTGTCACGTTAAAATTAATAAATGGAAACCGGTGGAGATCAAATCTAGTATAATACTCTGGCTGATTTTCTACTGAGAACCAAATTAGATGGTACTTAGGCACACGTAAAAATAGTTATTTCATTTTCTTTAAATTTACTTTATTTTCTTTATTTGTGTACGGCCAAAGATGCGGTTTGACTGAATAGTATTATATTTTATGAAAATTTCCTAGTCTTATCGCTTTAGTTTAGTTTAAAAAAATCATTTGCGGCCATATCATTGTTGACATATTATCTATCTCTTTTCCTGTCTTTTTCTATTGTCATGTGGTGTAGAGAGAAAGAGAGAGAGAATATTTCGTTATCGCTACTTAATTATATTTGATAGACCAAAGCTTTATAAAAAAATACCCTATCCAACCAAGGATGATTCGTAAGGAAATTGAAATAAAAAAACTTGCATTGTTTTACTCAGTGAACCGACCGAAGTTGAGGGTGGATGTAATTTCTACTCACCATCACTGTTATGAGAAACCTACATAGCATAGTATGCAGCAAAAGGAATTCCTTTATTCCATTTCTTATCTTATCCCCACACATTGTTCCTGTTCTTTTGTAAAGCGGTGTTTGCTTGCTTCTACAACAATAATTTAAGTATAATATTTGAATGTAAAGGACACATTGCGATGAAAAATGAAAACATGAACAAGCTTTAAAATGCATTTTTTTCTTTTGAATAAGGCTAGGTTTTAAGAAAGTATTTATTTAAAGTATGTGCCTTTTTCGCAATAACGTAGCAGACTTAAATAGATAAAATAATTAATTCACTTTAAGTTTAAAAAAATATATTTATAGTATAAAATAATATATATTTTGAGATCAAAATGTCGGCGCTAACAGATGGTACTCGTAACATCTTACGTCCATTTATCTTAGCCATATGCTGTCAGACGTTACAGAAGATAGACAACCAAAAATTAGATAAAAATAACATATTACAATGGTCTCACATTAATGGATTATCAGAACTATTGTTTGAAAATAAACTTAATATCTGGTCAAGAGCCGTGGTAGCTCAGATGGTTAGCGCTCGCTGTAAGCTTCACAGTACGCGAGCAACCCGGGTTCAATCCGCGCCGGCACCAATGAAATTGTTAATTACAATTTTAAGTGCTGATTTACCACGTGCTCGAT
The DNA here is from genome assembly GCA_963668995.1 of Parnassius mnemosyne. NCBI lineage: Eukaryota > Metazoa > Arthropoda > Insecta > Lepidoptera > Papilionidae > Parnassius > Parnassius mnemosyne. The sequence continues at coordinate 17,431,083 of CAVLGL010000084.1, read as the reverse complement.
GGTGAAGGAAAACATCGTGAGGAAACCTGCATGTCAGAGAAATAAGAAAAAAAAATATTTCAAAGACATGTGAAGTTCGCCAACACGCATTGGGGCAGCGCGTGACACAATTGTTATATAACTCGAACAGCAGAACGACAAATGACAATGTCATACTACAATGTCATATAACATTGTTATTTTGCATTGTTATTCTAATGTGTACAGTATTGTTATATGTCGCAATGTTGAAAAACAATGTTACATAATGTGGACGTGTTATAAAACAAAAGTTATACAACATGTTACTTGATCGGCGCACCCTAAGAGAGGTGAATTAGAAACATTTATTTGTTCATTCAGCAGTGCAACGTTACTATTATTACATTTTAATATCTCTAACTGTTCCAGCACATACAGTCGCAGCCCTTTATTACACGTATGTAAGACTTTAAAGGAGTAGTCGTTGGCTGGGTTGTGTCCAGTGTACAAAAGATGTTTAGCGAAATGGGATTTATCGGGATTGCAATTCCTGTACGCGGCTAAATACTCTATATAACGTGTTTTGAAATTGCGACCAGTCTGACCTACGTAAAAGGCGTGGCATTCGTCACAAACAAATTTGTAAACACCAGAGATTTGACGAATATCGAACGAATGTTGGTGGATTTTTACCGTTATTACAAATATTTGCTGAACTATCTGCTACTGGAGGTTAAGCAGATAAAGCAGCTGGCATTGCTAAAGCAGACAATGCTATTAAATCTGCTAAGGAACGCTTGCCAGAATAAAAACGACATAATAAGAAAATGGAAGCAATATGTATAGGAAAAGAACTATGTTTTAAATAGCATGGTGATGGTCTGGGAATTTATGTAAACAAAAAAAATTACTCATGGACTACCCAAGAGAACACTTACTAATATAGATTAACTTAAGTATGGCAATGACATCCCATTTTTCAGAGGACTTTTTCATCATCATCAATATAGCCCTTCACAAGTCCACTGCTGAACATAGACCTCCTCTAAGGAATGCTAAAAGCACGGCCCTGAGCCATCTGCATCCATCGACTTCCTGCATGTCTGACCAGGTTGTCAATCTATCTAGTGGGGAGACGCCCTACGCGCGGAGCTATATGGCCGGCCCGCTGCCACTTCAACTTACTAATCCTTTGAGCTATGTCGGTCACTCTGGTTCTACTGCAGATATCCTCATTTCTAAGTTTATCACGCAGAGAATCTTCGATCAAAGCCACCTCCATAGCCTTGAGCTTCCTTATCCGGCCAGCAGTGAAGGACCACGTCTCAGTTCCATAGGTCATCACTGGCAACAAGCATTGGTTGCACAGTCTCGTTTTCAACTTTTGAGGTATATCTGACGAGAAGATGTTCCGTGATTTCCCGAACGCTGCCCAGCCGAGTTGAATCCGTCAATTGCCTTCTCGGTCGAAGTTGGACTTACCTAGTCGGACAGTTTGTCCCAGGTAAACATACTCGTCAACAACTTCGAGCTTAGTGCTCCCAGCAACTACCGGCATAGGTGTGACATTGACATTAAACATGATCTTTGTTTTGTGCATGTTCATCTTAAGACCTATCCGTTGGGAGACACTATTGAGGTCATTGAGCATGGTGCTTAGGTCCTACAGCGATTCTGCCATAAGGACTATATCGTGGGCAAATCGAAGGTGAGTGATGTCCTCGCCATTGATGTTGATACCGTATCATTTTCATTCCAGAAGCTTGAAAACGTATTCCTATGCAGCGGTGCAGAGTTTCGTGGATATAACGTCACCCTATCGTACACCTCTCTGCAGTTAGATAAATTTTGTACTGAGGTTCTGTACTCAGATGGCCATCGTAGCCCTAGTGTACAATCACTTTAGCACTTGGATATGCCGACAATCAACTTGGCACCTCTGAAGGGACTGCAGCACCGCCCAAATTTCGACGGAATCAAAGGCTTCCTTATAGTCCACATACGGAGGCTGGAAATCGTCGAGTCTGCATGCGGGACGATTCGTAATGACTCTCGAAAATAGCACGTAGATGCGGCTCAGAAGGGAATTAGTCTGTTGTTCTTCAAGAGAGCGTTGTTGCCTTTCTTGAAATTTTTTTTTATAAGAGAGGGGGCAAACGAGCATGCGGCTCACCTGATGGTAAGTGACTACCGCCGCCCATGAACAGCTGCAACACCAGGGAGGGAATCGCAGATGCGTTGCCGGCCTTTTAAAAAGGAGTACACTCTTTTCTTGGAGGTCCCTAAGTCGTATCGGTCCGGAAAAATCGCTGATGGTAATCGATTCCACAAGGAAGTCGTGCGAGGAGGAAGACATCTTCTAAATCGCACAGTGCTTGCCCGCCAATCATCCAGATGGTGTGGATGGTATATTAAGGAGTTTTTATGAGTGATGAATTACCAATTACAAAAAGTGGCATTCTATCTTAGTCCTTACGAGTTACAACGCATCTGCATTTTGATTCTTTATTGAGGATAGATGTGGATGTCTATGGGTCACAGCAACCAATTACCATCAGGGGGACTGTATGCTCGTTTGTTACCCTATCCTATAAAAAAGGCTGGGCACTACCAACAGTTTGAGATCCTGTAATTAATAAAATTAAAACTAAACCGAAGCATACCACTGCAAGACTTTAAGATAGAGTAAGTTCATTCTGCGTATATCGGAAGAAAATTAATAATTAAAAACCTGAAGGTACTCCCGGTTAACTTTGACATCGGGCAAGCACCCGAAACTTCGGGAATTTAATAAAAATAAGTAAAATAAACGATATTATCCATAAAAGTTCTTTTATTCAAAATATTCCCACATATGATTAACTAAACAGCTTCCTAAAAAAACGATTCTGAACAATGCAAATGGTTAATCTTTCACAAACCCGAGAAATACTTAGAAAAGATACACAGAAATCTATTCAAAATACTCCAAAAACCACTACAAATAAAAGTTTTGCTACCGTAGTCGAATGCACGTGTACTTATTGCTCACAGAATAATTACATTTGCCACTGTAAAGTGTTTTCTGCATTAACGGTATCCGAACGCCAATATTTTATAAAGAAAAACAGTATGTACATGTTTCAATAATCTGATGAAAGGTCACTCCGTGTTCAATTGTAGACAAAGTACAAACTGCAAAAAATATGGACGTCGACATCACACGTTACTACATTGCACAATCTTTCCCAAGAATAACACTTCTGATAAAGCTTAAAAGGATACCGCTCCACCAAAGGAAATTACCTCTACACCGAGTATTTCTCGCAACCTCAGTGTAAATTGGCAGGTTGAAACTAATGATGAAATGGTTATTTTAGCTACAGCCGAAATAGAATAGTAAAAGATGATAGACTTCCTCCTGGAAAGTGGCTTTTGGAACGAATCATTCGGAAGCACCCAGGTGCAGATAAAGTTACAAGAGTTTTGTCTTAAACAAGGATAAGATTTTTAAGAGGTATATCGCAAGAATTTGCCCTCTGCACCTGAATGATTCCCACTAGTTACAAAAATTATTTTGTTTTATTCTTTTGTTTTATTTATTTTATGTTCACTTTTTCAAAGGATTGAAATCGTCCTTGGACGGCGGAATGTTTATCTAACAAACTTAAATCCGAAATTTCGTGGTATCACTTGAATTTTTCAATTATGATGTTTATTTATTATAGTTAAACAATCTAAGCCTCCTTGAGTTTTCTATAACACAGTGTAGTGGTATGTGAGTAAAACCTAGGGATAAAGTGTGAGTGTTTCAATAACCAGAAGGGATATTGACTATAGTACCTTGATTAGTAGGAGGATCGGCACCGAAAGTTTCATTATTTAGTGTTTATCAGAAATATGTAGCTGTCGTATTCTGTTTCTGTTTCGTTTTCCCTCAGTCACCTCTTACGATAACCAAAAAATCTATTTCTAAATTATTTACTGCTAAATGAAACTGCATTTTGAATCACTTAATGATTACACGACTCTATGTACAATCGTTGTCGTTTGACATTACTAAAATCCCAAATGAAAATGAAATATGTTTATGTTTTATGTGCACTAAAGACAAGTAAAATTGTATCCTCTTTGTAAGCACGTCATAATCGTAAAGAATTCTCCGCTCGATTGCGACGAAGTGTTGTGGATGTTCTTAAACTGTCTCCTTAGGCAAAATTTATTATCAGAACACGCTTGCTTGACGTTTTTGAAATATGGTCGCCTAGTATGTTGTTGCTTCTTCTTCTCTATCAACACGTAATATTTGATCTGTATTTGTTTCATAGAATTGAAACTATCAATCGCAATATTAAGTGCTGATTTATCATGTGCATAGCTATTAAGGAAAATATCTATATAGTTTTATCGATTCTTTTTTTCTTCTAATATGTCTAATTAATTATCGCCATTATTATCTGTATATTAAGGAGTATTACATGTTAATAGATAATTTTGTACTTCAAGTATATTCTGTAATGTTGTAATGTGTATTATAGAACAAGATTTTGTAAAATTTGTAAACTTTTGTAACTCGGTTCAACAGAATGCCAGATTCAAATAGCTGCATAAATCTTATTTAAAACAGAGAAGAAGATTCCTATTCGACTGAATGTTATATTCAGTCGAATGGAGATCTTCTCTTTATTGTGGTTTTAATGATTCTTTTTATTAAATAGCTTATACTTCAAAAGTGATTTCAGCTAAATTAGGCTAATAGGCTAAAAGGATAAAACTCAACCCCTATTTGTGATGAAAAAGGAGATGAAGATTTTAATCTAATTTAATTAGAAGAGGCTTGAGCTTATGATATTCCTTAATACCGCAAAAGGGTCAAAATATTAAATTTTTATAAAAATTTAAACAGATTTAAAAAAAAAATAAAAAAGACCAAAATAATTTCCTCTAGCTTCTGTTGAATAACATAAACCTTGAAACCAATTTCTGAAATTATTTTAAAAAAAATATTTTATTCTTTAATATTTAATCACTCATTCCCATGGTATTAAATCCATCTGTATGTATCTTTTAGACCAGGTCTGCATGTAGGTCTCTGTAAAATATTATTTCATATACATAGGAATTCAATTATGTCATAATTAATTTTAACACGTACCTTTTAACAAATAAATTACAATATAACGATATGTGCACATTCATTGATTTTAATTATAGATATTAAGTCGAGTATAGATCCAATATCAAGCCCACGGAGATCTTTCGTACAGTTTATAAATTTATTAGCACTTTATACTAAGTTATGCGCAATTCAGCTCGTATCCCAACGAGGTTTGAATATCTAGTGATTCAATTTACGAGTATGTATGCAACTTGTAACTTATATCAAAATGTGAATCAATTTACTATTCAATCAAATTTTCAAAGGAAAGTGAGAAGGAGGTGGACAATTTACGGATTTTTTTTTATTATTGAGTTAATAGCATTAATAAATAAGTACTTATAATACGTTTATTTTGGATATTCAGTATAATAGTAAAAAACAGCCTAATATTTGATTCATAATTACTTAAACTTTTTTTTAAAATACGGATACAATGGCCAATAATCTCCAAAACGATATAAATAAATGATGATAATTATTAATTTATATTAACGAATTGAAACAATTGTATATTCTAAAAAAGTGTTTTTATAGATATAAATAGCTCTAGTTTGTGGCGAGTGTTTATGTATTGCATTTAGTCATTTCTTTGAAAGGATAGAAAGCGGAGATACATACCTTTTGTTTGATTGCAACCGTAGGCCATTCCGTTCCGTTACTGACCTAGATAACGTAACATAACTATTGTACATGGTGAAGTTTCATACAATTAAATCAAGTACAATGAGGAAGACCTCTGATAACAAGTTTTAAAGAAAAGAATAAAGATTCGCTTACACTTGTTTATTATGGCCATAACCGCGATGGATGTTAGCTCGTTTAACAGAAAATAATATGTAAAGCATATCATCGTATTTCCCGGGGGAATCGTGCAATCTTATTGATTGTAGGTGGCAAGCGTTGTTATGATATGTCAGCTATAGTTCAAATCAAAGAGAGTATGTTTGATAGCACATAAGTTGTATGAAAAGCATACTCGTAGTTTACATATTATACTTGTCATAATATATATCTTGATCTATGAAATAGAAAAAAATCAATAAAGATACAACATAATACCTTTTGAAAGGACATTGCTCTGCGCCCATATGTTGTTCGCCCTGGAACGAAGAGTATCTGAAAATTATATGTTTTTATCTATCATGATTCCTATATGATCTTATTTTTATAGCGGACTAGCTGCAAAATAGATATATTTAAAAAAAAATATCAGATTTTGAGGTTATAATCGAACCACGAATATTACGGTTTTTCATAGCTCCGAGTGATTTTTAACAAACTGAAAAACGATATCTTAAAACATTTAGCTATTTTTAGTACCTATCTAGATATTTAGGTATTCATTTTTTGTTCCAAAGCTAAAGTGTATGTAAGTGCAACGTATAAATGCATGGAATCTAGTTAACAAACCTGCTTTCTTAGCATTGGTTTAGAAATGAGAGATAATGTTTGTGTGTATTAATATTAAAATAAAAATGTATGTACATATATAATGGCTTGTTTGTAAAGTTGAACTTGGCAAATAACAAACTTTGTATATTTTCCCAGATTTTGTTGTAAAAGTGTATACATTGCCCCAAAAATGAATTAATTTAGGTTTTAATTGTACTTGTGGCTCTCTTCTGCATATTAAATTTAATATTAGAGTCAGTAGCTTTTCTCTCTAGAAAAATACTGCACGATATATTGCTATGGAAAAAGCTAAAATAAATTAGTCTAGCTGTCTTAAGTCTGGTGATATTCCTAATATTTTTTTACAGAATGAGCTACAAAACTAATTCTGCGAGCTAGTTTTAATATATTGGGCTTCAGCCATTGAAGCTTCGAAGATCAACTTTAGTTTTTTAATTTTAGAAAAACTATGGTACAACAAGACTCAACTCTTCCTTATTAAAAATGGTACATAAGATACTTGGACTGTTAGTTACTGTTCTTGTGGCTTAGTAGTGAGTATATGGGTGTAACTTCTACTTGGAATATTACCTCTTATATTAAATTTGCTGGTGCGCTGTAGAATCCGTAGTTATGATTAATGGTTCTGAATGCGAATATAGACGAATGCTGAGTCTTCAATGGTTCTTGTAGTTGCGTGTGTACGCTGAAAGTTGAATTAACGTTTTTTTTTTTCTGCGTTATGTGGACCAATTTATTTTAAATATTTTATTTATACTAAATAATTTCTATTTTTCTCATATCTTATATACAATATTTTTAGATGGAATTGTGTCAACAGGAGCAGATAAATAAATAGATCAACGCCGAAACAGACGACGAATATAGGGAGGTATCGGACTACTCGGCCTCTGAAGTTGATAATAATTTGGACGAATAAATCGAAAAACTGGCAACGATTCTGATTCTGTAAGTGAGTAATCATAGTCTGACTATGAAAACATACGGCCCAGTGAAACACAGAGAACTCAAATTAAATACTTCAATGATTTTAATGGTGAAACATACCTATAATAATACAAAGGGTGCAATCGACTCCGTTAATCAAATGTCTTCGAATATAACAACCGAAAAACCAGCAGATGGTCGCTATGAATTTTCTATAATATGCTTAAACTATCAACAATCGTCAGTTATTCGAAACATGTTTTTAACAACGTAGGTAACAAGAACACACTGTCGTCACGACGAGGTTTTATCATAGGAAAACAACTCACAGATGGAGTGACGACCTGGTAAGACGTGGAGAAAGTCGATGGATGGAAGTGGCTCAGGACCGAGCTCTGTGGCATTCCTTGGGGAGGCATATGTTCAGCAGTGGACTTGTGAAGGGCTGTAATGATAAATAATGATAATATTGTACATATATTATTTGTTATTGACTGAATACAGTGTAGTGTTCAGTAAACTATAACATCATCAATGTCAACTTTTCAAAATCGGGTACCTTTGCATATTTTTATTACATTGAATTATCATTGCAGCTATTGAACAGCCAAACCAAATAATCAAAGTTTAGTTCCATTTTCGGTAAAGTTATTGACTATTCCCAGCGTATGAGACCTGCATGTAACGAGTTCAGTTATTCGCATTGACATAAAACCAATATTACGTGAATTACATAACATTATATTATATTACTGGCAGGGCAAACTTTTCTTTATTTCTATAAGTATAACTATTGATAAAGTATTTACAAAAATTTTGCAATACATAACATTAACCAAATGTGATAAACCAGTTCAGAAGCTTAACAGCTGAATTTAGAGTTGTTTTTTATAATGACTTATAAAATAAAGCCACGTGGACATAATAATTGCATTTCATGCAATAAGTGTAGCTTGTGGCAACTATATAAAATGCCAAAAAATATTATGGCTTCCGATACATGTCAGTGTAACCACCTCGATTGTCCTATATAAATTATTAAAATGAATATTGTCACATTATTAATAATTTTGCATATAAAGGCTTTTTTCAACTCGATTAACTCTGTACAAATTAGCAAATTAGCGCTTAGCCCGGTGATATGGTGGTCGGGGTAGTGAACGTTAAGAGTCGTTATATTTTCATATTTTTTAATGTTAATAATTATTTTTCTACATGCAGCTTTACTATGTGATGATTTAGAAAATAAAATAAGTCATTATATCCAATAAAATAAAAAATATTATTTCCATTTAGCGCTCCCTAACTTTGTTTTAATTTACTGAGATATTGCACAGTTTTTATATTTGTCACCATGCGTGTCAATGCGATTTATAAGCATTGAATCAGTATATATAAAGCTACAACAGTTCAATTCAAACGGAGTTCAAACCCGTGTAAATGACCACATAGATGATGTGGAGAATCGGCCACACAGGAGGTCTGCATTTTGTGAAATAGAATCGCCCCGCCATTTCGTCAGATTTGATAGACCACAAATTATCTCAAAAGAACATCGATTAATAATTACGAGGCTATTCAAATCAAAAACATCTTAATTCTAAGTCAAGATAAGATAGCTGTCAATCAAGAGAAGATGGCTGGTTGCTACCATCAGCTTACCATTACCTATACAGCTTATTAAAATCAACTGCTGAACATAGTCGTCCCCCACAGATTGCCTCATAGGGGGGATATTTGCCATATTATTGCCACGCTTGACATCCGGGTTGGAATCCGAAGTTTTTTTATTTTTATTCATTATTAGGAAGACGCTGCTGCCCATCTCCTGATTTGTTTCTCTCTGTCGCCTCTTACGACACCCACGGAATAAAATGGGGTAGTGGATATTCTAGATACCATTTGCTTGATTTCCAGTAATTATTGCATACCACTAGAAGACTGTCAAAGCTGAAGACAGAATGTGGCAGGATCGTTTCCGGTACACCTGAGATTTTGAGTGAGATTGAGAGGTTCTATGGGCAGTTGTACACGTCATCGTTGGAGCCACACGCAAGTGTGAGTAACGATCCAAGAGCGAGTCTCATCCGACACTATACCGAAGATATCCCGGACGTCAGTCTGAGCGAGATTAGAAGATTAGAATGGCTCTCCAGCACCTTAAAAATGTTAAGGCCCCAGGCGAGGATGGAATTACAGCGGAGCTTCTGAAAGCGGGTGGAAAACCGGTACTTGAAGTCCTTCAGAAGCTCTTTAATTCCGTCCTCCATGGTGGCATTACACCGGAGGCGTGGAGCAGAAGTGCGGTGGTCTTGTTCTTCAAGAAAGGTGACAACGCTCTCTTGAAGAACTACAGACCGATTTTCCTTCTGAGCCGCGTCTACATGCTGTCTTCGAGAGCCATTACTAATCGTCTTGCGCGCAGACTTGATGACTTCCAGCCTCCCGAACAAACCGGTTTCCGAAAGGGCTTTAGCACCATAGACCCCATGCATACCCTTCGGCAAATTGTACAGAAGTCCGAAGAGTACAATTTGCCACTATGTCTGGCGTATGTGGACTATGAGAAAGCCTTTGATTCCGTCGAAATTTGGGCGGTGCTGCAGTCCCTTCAGCGGTGCCAAGTTGACTGTCAGTATACCGAAGTGTTGAAGTGCTTGTACAGTAGGGCTACGATGGCTATTCGAGTACAGAACCAGAGTACGAAACCTATTCAATTGCAGAGAGGTGTAAGACAGGGTGACGTCATATCCCCGAAACTCTTCACCGCTGCATTGGAAGACGTTTTCAAGCTTCTGGACTGGAAAGGATACGATATCAACATCAATGGTGAGTACATCACTCACCTTCGATTTGCCGACGATATAGTCCTTATGGCAGAATCGCTGGAGGACCTAAGCACTATGCTCAATGACCTCAATAGTGTTTCCCAACGGATAGGTCTTAAGATGAACATGGACAAAACTAAGATCATGTTTAATGTCCATGTCACACCTATGCCGATAGTTGTTGGGAACACTAAGCACGAAGTTGTTGACGAGTATGTTTACCTGGGACAAATAGTCCGACTAGGTAAGTCCAACTTCGACCGAGAGGTCAATCGACGGATTCAACTCGGTTGGGCAGCGTTCGGGAAATTACGGCACATCTTCTCGTCAGGTATACCTCAAACCTTGAAAACGAGACTGTACACCCAGTGCGTGTTGCCAGTGATGACATACGGAACTGAGACGTGGTCCTTCACTGCTGGCCGGATGAGGAAGCTCGAGGTCGCTCAGCGAGCTATGGAGAGGGCTATGCTCGGAGTTTCTCTGCGTGATAAACTTAGGAAAGAGGATATCCGCAGTAGAACCAGAGTAACCGACATAGCCCAACGGATTAGTAAGCTGAAGTGGCAATGGGCCGGCCATATAGCTCGAAGAACCGACAACCGATGGGGAAGAAAGGTTTTTGAGTGGCAGCCTCGTACCGGTAGGCGAAGTGTAGGGCGTCCCCCCACGAGATGGAGTGACGACCTGGTAAGACATGCAGGAAGTCGATGGATGCAGGTGGCTCAGGACCGTGCTTTGTGGCATTCTTTGGGGGAGGCCTATGTTCAGCAGTGGACTTGTGAAGGGCTGTAATGATGATGATGATGATGACTAGAAGACTTCAAGAGAATTTGAAGTTCTTTCTGCGTAGATCAGAGCAAAGATTTATAATTTCAAACTGCCGTGGCTAACAATGACAATGTGACTTCGACCCCCTCAGTACCCCCGTGAACATGGGTGCTGTAAAATACTCAAAATGTCTAGAATATAAGGTAATAAACTTGATAAAATACGTAAAATCTAGTTTAATGCAGACATTCTGATGTTATCAATCATGAAACGTGTGATTATAATTTTTGTCGTTGGAACACTTTGCCAAAAAGGTGTATTATTCCACACCCTGAAATTTTACCCTCAAAATATGAAAATAATACTTCACGATCTCAATTACTTTCTAAATCCCAATAAAATGTTGGGTACCTACATATGAATTAACAAAACCTAGCAGTGTGCAGTATAGAATGGCAAGGAGCAACCTCATTCTGCTGTGTTTTGTATGGTGAATGTAGAAAACCAGAGACCTTACTTACTTAAAGTGAGGCATTCAAACTTAATACTTAGGGTTGGTAGCGCATCTCCATTTTTACTTTTAATTGAAGATAGATGTAGGTGTCTCTCTGGTCCATAGCATCCACTCACCATCAGGTGAACTGTGTGGTTGTTTGTCTCCTTAATTCGATAAAATAAAAAAAATATATGACTGACGCTTAAAAATGCTCTTGTTATATTTCAATACAAAACATTTTGTTTACCATTTCAACGCAGCCTAGAAGAAGTCATTACTCATCTCGTCCCGTGGCCATTGTAAGGGGTCAAGCTCACGGCAAAGGTTCCCAGGCGATAATAACGTTGTTTTAATGACGGTGCGAATGAGGTATGATATTATGCACATTGTACAAAAGCGACGTACAATGTGTTTGTGACGAATACAACGATGTCAACGCAATGAGTTGCCAACTTAGTAGAGTCCTGACGTTTTCTGTAACGTTTCACCGTTGAGGCTGCATGAGTATTGTACACGCCCTTAACTGTCCCGACAAAGTACGATCCCACAGGGGCTCAGAGCTGTAGGCTCGTTGAACAATTAAGAACGGGCCGAATGGCCTGGTGGAATGTTCTATCCTACTAAGCTTTAAAGAGAAGGCTAGCCGAATAGAGAGTATTTAACTAATACGGTACTTACCTGCATCGGGAGCGGAGATTGATGACCTGGATATGTCAGGCTGAAGGTGTAGTGCATGTGAGTGGTATGTGAGTGTCTGTGCGTAGGTGGCCTGAACCAGATGGCTTGATGCTTCCCCGGAGGCGGCATTCTCCTGCGGCGTCCCCGGTGGCAATTTCCCTCTTCAAGGTACTAGATCAGTCTATTCACATTCAAGTAGCTTCACAAAAAAGGAACTAAATCCGTTGATCACAGTTAAGAACAACACGTGGCGCGTCTGACGACAGTGGGATAAAGTACACCTCCGTTCGTGACGCGGCAAATTTAACAGAAAAAACAAAAACGTCCGCTACGATCGACCGATTTTTATAATGAATTGCCTCGACGTGTCCAGTCGACACCGCTGGAATGGAATGTCAGTGCGGGGGGAGGGGGTGCGACCTCGATACAATGCTAGGCTATTAGCTTGCGTTAATAATACAATTTCAAATTGTTAATATTTTGCCTAAACAAACCTCTGCCCCGGACATAAGGAATTATGTCCGCGAGTAGATCGGCAAACGGGACAAGGTCGCGATGGCACGTTGCAAGACCGAATCTTCGACCAAAACCTCGGACACCCTAGGCACCCCTTCCGATCCATACGACAACTTAACAATGCGCCCACGGCGCCAATACAAAGGCAGAGCGTTGGGTTCTTTAACCAACACGAGGTCCCCAACCCAAGGACGATCCTTCTTGTTAGACCACTTAATGCGTTGCTGCAAAAGATGTAGGTACTTCAGAGACCAATGGTGCTAAAAACTCTGAGTCATCTGTTGCAGCAGGTCAAACCTGCTCTACCGCGAAGAGTTCGTTTCCCTGAAGGGGTACTCAGGCAGAGCGTTAAGAGGCTGACCAATCAGGAAGTGTCCCGGGATTAGAACCTGCAAATCATTCGGATCGGACGAGAGGGGACAGAGGGTCCGAGAGTTGAGTACCGCCTCAATTTTACAGAATACAGTGGCGACCTCCTCAAATGTCAAAATAATTTCGCCAATAACGCGACGGAGATGCGTTTTTGCACCTTTAACCACCGCCTCAAAAATACCGCCCCAGTGGGGACAAGCCGGAGGGTCGACTTTCCACTGGATGTCCCTTTTTGACATCGCATTACCTAAATAAGTCCGGTGGCTGGACAAAAATTCGACGACCTCTTTCAAATATCTATCCGTGCCCTTATAATTCATTCCGCAATCAGACCGGATCAGGACCGGCAAACCGCACTGCGATACGAAACGGCCCAGCGTGGCCAAGAAGGCTCCGTGCTGAGGGCACTTACAAGTTCTACTTGCCCAGGAACTTAGGGCACGACATCGCCCGGTGATCGCATGCTCGACAATAGGAGCAGGGGAGCGCTTCCCTGGCCGCTAATCCACTATAAGAGGGTAGGTAGTGGCGCCCTCCCGCGGGAGCTCCGCTTGGCCTCAGGGGGGTTGGCGACGCCTTGGCTTTCGAATTCCCTGGGCACCGCTTGGGTGACAACCTGGGGTTCCTCGACGGCGTCTGCTGCGTTCTCCATCTGTCTGCACTGCTCCTCCAAGAATCGCAGCAGGTCCCTGAAGGGGGGAATATAGGAGGCGCCGTCCCTGTCGTACCTCTCCTCGAAGTGGAGCCGAAGGTCGAGAGGCAGGCGAGACAGCACAATGTGGAGCAATAGAAAAGACCATTCTTTCACCGGTAAATCCCGCCACCTAATTGAGTTGCAAGCCACCACGACTGGATTCACGATGTCCGTGCGTAGTCTGGTCCAATCCTTCAGCAGCGGGAGGTTTAGCAACTTCCGCACGTGGTCATCCGTAATCCAGCGGACGTTGGCGTACCTTTCGGCGAGGAGGTCCCAAGCATTCTGGTAGACGTCGTCCGACAATTTCAGGTGACCGACGACGCCCAGGGCCTCCCCCTCCAATGAGGCTAGGAGGTACCCCATTTTCTGGCTGGGCGTCAAGTCCCTCCGGGCGTCCACCAGGCTGTCAAAGAGACCGGCGAACGTCAGACATTCGGAGTGGACCCCGGAGAACCTTGGCAGGTCCAGAGTCGGGAGTCATCCTAACAGCTCCGGCTGAGTAAGCTGCTTCCGAGGAGACTCGGACAGGCATCTCAGTCTAGCTTCACGCGCTTCCTCCGCATCCTTGGCCCCCGCTTCGATCAAATCGTCTGTGAGCGCAAAAAATTTCTCGTAGTCCGCGAGGTAGGAATCTAGGACTTCCTGTTCTGCATCCGAGGCCAAAAGCTCTGTGCAAGCCTCCTCCAGTACAGTCCTTCGGGCATCGAACTGCTCGAGCAGCTTCCCTAAACTATGAACCCGATTAGGTCGACCTATCAAATTATGGGCGTTTGCGGCCCAACACAGCCCTGCCTGTAGGTGGAGCGCCGGTTGCTTGTGCGACGGCATCACTAATAAATACAAACTAATGCACAAAACACAAAAAAAAACACAAATCACATTAACAAATAGCAAATACAATTACTATTAAATCGAGTTAAATACAAATTACTACAAATACGACTTACTACTTATTAAATTAAATACAAGTTACACTACAATTAATCAGCAAAATGCATCGCTCTAACAGCCAACCCTTCGACAATTAATCTACTATAATTATACGCCAACGATAGTTATCCGATTACGTGTGAAAGCCTTATCTACCTAATCAAGTACCTAGCCTTAACAAACTACGGTAAGTACATTAATATTACGGCGGTGGCGTGATTGGAATTCAATCAGCCACGCTCCTGCTACCAGATTGTACACGGCACTAACTGTCCCGACTAAGTACAATCCCAAAGGGGCCCAGAGCTGTAGGCTCGCTGAACAATTAAGGACGGGCCGAATGGCCTGGTGGAATGTTCTATCCTACTAAGCTTTAAAGGGAAGGCTAGCCGAATAGAGAGTATTTAACTAATACGGTACTTACCTGCTTCGGGAGCGGAGACTGATGACCTGAATCTGTCAGGCTGAAGGTGTAGTGCATGTGAGTGATGTGTGAGTGTCTGTGTGTAGGTGGCCTGAACGAGATGGCACGATGCTTCCCCGGAGGCGGTATTCTCCTGCGGCGTCAAGGCACTAGGTCAGTTTATTCACATTCAAGTAGCTTCACAAAAAAGGAACTAAATCCGTTGATCACAGTCAAGAACAACACGTGGCGCGTCCGACGACAGTGGGATAAACTTCACCTCCGTTCATAACGCGGCAAATTTAACAGAAAAAACAAAAACGTCCGCTACGATCGACCGATTTTTATAATGAATTGCCTCGACGTGTCCAGTCGACACCGCTCGAATGGAATGTCAGCGCGGGGGGGGGGGATGTGACCTCGATACGATGCTAGCCTATTAGCGTACGTTAATAATACAATTTCAAATGGTTGATATTTTGCCTAAACAAGTATACTATTGCTTAACCTAATTATGTAAAATATATAATAAAAGAATAATGATATGTCGTAAAGAAGTTTCATTTATGTGTACACAATTACACGAACAATTTTATTATAGACGCAGTAACCACAGATCAGCGCAAGTTAATTATAGATAATAGTACGTTCATTATATATATCGTCCGTTCAACGAAAGTTTCTTTAACTTGTCTACTATTTATATCTACTGCAGTTACAGTTCAGCATAGCTTTTATCGGATAAAAATACAAATTTGATGACATAACATAGCCTGTATTTGTGGATCTGTACCACGAGAGAAAATGTTTCTTTGTCATTATTATATAAATACATCATATAGTAAAGTTTGTTATGTGAGTAAAATATCAAGAACCACAAATATACATCCGTGTGCTACAGCTATATAATACGTTTTAAATGCATGAAATCGAAGTAAATTTAAGTTATTCAATAAGTTTATTGAATTTACATTCAAAGGTGCTGGTGGCACATCGGAACTTTCGCATTCTAAATTTAAATTCTACAAATTCATATAATAATGGCGAAATTCTCTCGATATCCCTAATTTATAGGCTCGATTTTATTAAAGTAGAATGAGCCTTATTCCAGAGTAGTATAAACATGTGTTGCGAATAGTTTAATACTTGACTTACTCAAGAAGTTTGCTGACACAGTTGCATTGGGGGTTTATGAAGACATTGTAATATAAAAAAGTCTTTGCGGGAAAATACAATACAGTTGACACCTATATTAAATAAAAACTCTGCTATAGTTATTAGTTACCATCTTAAAGGCACACGAAAAATAAGTAATAAGAGCGCTCGGCAACATCGAACGCGGAGGTTGCGTCTTGTAACATAACTGCTACCTACGACTGCGAAGTATTGCTTCGGCCTACAAGCAATTGCGGGCGTTCTTGCATAAAACATCGGACGCATTGAGATATTTGCATGGCTGAGAATTTGCTTGCTTAAACACAACCGTAATATTTTTAAATAGGCGCAGCGCGGTCACCCACTGTCGCCGAAATGGACTCTATATTTTCTTGTGCGACTTTGTTGATATTGCTTACCTTACGCTTGAGCTTTTTATTAAAATAATTTTTTTTCGTGGGTGGAAATGAAATAAGTAAGACACGTTTTGATCTGTCTCGTGTAATTTATATTTTAAAAATAGAAATTAGGATATTTTATTGTGTTATACATATATTTAATAATCATCTGCTTACCAGCCCTGATACTTTGATGTATATTATCCTTAACTTGCTGTTTTTAACACTGTACTAAACTATGAAAGCCCTCAAAGGATTCCTGTCAGCCATGCCAGAACTCTTTAATACTCGTATGAATGAGTTTCAGCAGGACTTACAAAAGACTAGACAATAGCCTCAAATACATCTGTACTTTCAACGGAGTTCGCATTATTCAGAAAGTTCATCTTGTACGCTCTTGAAATTTGTCAAAGACAGGTTGAATTGCTTGGGAGAGAGACCGACCGCTTGGAGATGAGGCAGCGTCATAAGATTCTGCTGCTTCATGGTATTCCCAAGGACAAGTCCGAGGATACATCTCCAATGTCTTCTAACCTTATAATGGACAACCTCAAGATATCCAATGTGTTCGACACATCTTTTAGCTGCTGCCATTGCCGTAGACGTTCAACAGAAAAGAAACCAAGACCAATACTTGTAAAGTTCCGGTATGTCCCAGTTCGTGATGAAGTTTGTGTAATGTAGGGTAAGGTTATTGTTGGTATAACGAAGGTAGTTTGTGACCTCCCTCTCTCGCAATAAATGGTTGAACTGTACGGACGTGTTTTCCTTTGTCTCACTGGCGACGAGGATTTTAATGGTGAAAATCGGCGAAAAATACATGAAAATAGAAAAAACGGAAAATTTAGAATGCGAACAATCAGCGTGCAAAATGTCGGTCGGAAAGATTAGTGAGTTTGACGTGAAAACCGGTAACTGGATGCTTACGTGGAGCGGCTAGAAATGTATTTTGTGGCAAATTCAGTGAAGAACGAAATTAAATTGCCTACCTTGATCGCGGCTATGGGTGAAAGTGCGTATGAACTGTTATCCACCCTCGCGAGTCCTAAAAAACCCGCGGAGCTTACGTATTTGGATGCAGTTGTACTATTACGTAATCATTTGCAACCGAAACCATCTCCGATGGCGGAACATTATCGTTTTAGGCAAAGAAGACAAACAGACAGTGAATCGATCAGTGATTACCTGGCGGCATTAAAGAAACTATCTAGACATTGTGAATTCGGTGCAGTCCTACAGGACAATTTACGGGATCAGTTGGTGTGCGGACTTCGAAGTGACGTCATACGGCAGAGATTATTCGCCGAAGAAAATTTATTGTCCTATGACAAGGCAGTGATTTTAGCGGGATCGCTGGAGACAGCGGATCGGGACGCGGCGCTCGTGGAGTCGGGCGCAGCGGCGATGTCATCGCAGGCCGCGGGGCAGCTGCGCGGCGACGGAACGGAACGGGGGGCTGAACGCCATGCGCGTCGGCCAGCGAGCCCGCCATACCCGGCACAGCGCAGTGGCGGGAGGCGGTGGCGACGGCGTCGGCGCAGGCCGCGCGGATGTGCGCGGTTTGCTATGCGGAGCTTGCGGAGGGGTTGACCATGTTGCCAGCGAGTTTAACATGGAAATAGACACTGGCTCGGCGTTGTCGTGTATTATTAAAACCACGTATGAAGATACATTTAATCATTTACCATTATTACCATGTGATTTAGCACTAACCTTTTATGATCTACGCGCTGCGCGAGCGCGTGGACGCCGAGCTGGACGTCATGCTGCGCGCGGGCGTCATTGAGCCTGTCGAGTGCTCGGACTGGGCGACTCCTCTCGTTATTGTAAATCGGATGGAGCTATTCGAATATGCGCGGATTACAAGGTAACCCTCAATCGTGTCTTATCTGTCGACAAGTACCCAGTGCCTGAAATTGACGACTTATTGTCGCAATTAGGGGGAAGTAAATTTTTCAGCAAAATAGCCTTATCACAGGCATACAATCAGATCGAGCTTGACGATACCAAAAAGTACACAGTAATTAACACCCATCGCGGTTTATTAATGTACAACAGACTTGTTTTCGGCTTAGCATCCAGTCCGGCAATTTTCCAAAGAATAATGGTTAACTTTTTTTTTATAGGAGAGAGGGCAAACGAGCATGCGGCTCACCTGATGGTAAGTGACCACCGCCGCCCATGAACAACTGCAACACCAGGGAGGGAATTGCAGATGCGTTGCCGGCCTTTTAAAAAGGAGTACGCTCTTTTCTTGAAGGTCCCTAAGTCGTATCGGTCCGGAAAAATCGCTGATGGTAATCGATTCCACAAGTCGTGCGAGGAAGAAAACATCTTCTAAATCGCACAGTGGTGGACCGCCGATCATCCAGATGGTGTGGATGGTATCGGGAGTTCTGCCGCGATGTGCGTTCGTGAAATTTGGCGGCTGGGATTAATCCGAACAATTCCTCAGAGCACTCCCCATGGTAGATGCGAAAGAAAATGCAAAGGGATGCAACACCTCTTCGCAGTGCCAATGAATCGAGCCGATCGGAAAGGGCTCGGTCGTCGACGATTCGAGCCACTCTGCGCTGGATGCGGTCAAGTGGAAGGAGCTGGCACTGGGGAGCCCCTGCCCAGAGATGGGAACAGTATTCCATGTGAAGCCGAATCTGCGCCTTCTAAAGTTGCAGGCGGTGTGCCGGCATGAAATACTGTCCCGCTCTGCTGAGCACGCCAAGCTTTTTAGAGGCCAATTTGGCCTTCTCTTCCAAGTGACCACGAAATTGCACGTCACTCGATATGTCGAGTCCGAGGATACCGATACTGGCTGAGGCAAGAAGGGGAGTGCCTTGAAACTGAGGATATACGACAAAGGGGTTCTTTTTAGCGGTAAACACGCAAACTTGTGTCTTCTGAGGATTAAACTGGACTAGATTTAGTCGCCCCCAATCCGAGACTTTGTTCAGCAAAGACTCGACCGCAGACACAAGTTTGTTCCGGTACGCGGCGACGTTTTCCCGAGAAATATTGGCACGGCCGGTGTATAGAGCATCACCAGTGCTGTCATCCGCATAGCAATGAATGTTACCAGTAAGCAACATATCATTGATATGCAGAAGAAACAGCGTTGGTGATAGCACACAGCCTTGTGGAACAACAGCGTTAATAGGCTTGTAGTCAGAACATGCACCGTCTACAACGGCCTTGATGCTCCGATCTGCAATGAAGCTGGTGAATGTCTCGGGAAGCCCATAGGAAGGGAGCTTCGAAAGAAGCGCTTTGTGCCAAACCCGATCGAAGGCCTTCGCAATGTCCAGACTAACGGCCAACGCCTCCCCCTTGGACTCTACTGCCTCCGCCCATCTATGGGTCAGGTAGACCAGAAAATCACCAGCTGATCGACCCCGATGAAAACAGTATTGGCGGTCACTAATCAGCTGGTGATCCTCAAGGTACCGGATGAGCTAGCAGTTAATAATGGATTCCATTATTTTGGAAAACTTGTTAAAAGATATCGAGGGGGTTGTAGTATTTTTGGATGATGTTTTGATCGCTTCGGATACTATCGAAAACCATATACATACTTTACGTAAAGTGCTAGATAAATTGAAAGAGTACGGTCTTAAATTAAAAAGGGAAAAATGTAAATTTTTTGTAGAAAACATGAAATATTTGGGTTATGTAATGAATAAAGAGGGAATCCACCCCGATCCTGAGAAGATAGAATCGATTCTGTTGATGTCACCACCCAAAGACATTTCGGAACTTCGGTCATTTTTAGGAATGGTCAATTTTTATAGCCGTTTCGTGACCAATTTGAGTACCATTTTACAGCCACTTTACGAACTACTTAAAAAAAAGACTCGACATGGAAATGGTGTAGATTAGAACATCAGGCTTTCACTGTAGTTAAGAGACGTTTGAGTGTCGCGGTCGCGCTGAGTCACTACGAGCCGGGCGCGCCGCTAGTGGTGACGTGTGATGCTAGCGCGCGCGGGCTCGGCGCCGTGCTGTCGCAGCGCGACGCGGTCGGCCGCGAGCGCCCCCTCATGTGTGTGTCGCGCGCGCTCACCGCCGCGGAATGCAACTACAGTCAGATACAAAAAGAGGCGTTAGCTATTGTATTTGCTGTGAAAAAGTTTCACCAGTATAATTACGAGCGACGGTTTACATTGCGGACGGATCATAAACCGTTAGTCACAATATTCGGTCCACACCAAGGTATTCCTAGCATGACGGCCAGTAGATTACAGAGATAGGCTTTAATATTAACAGCTTACGATTTCGATATCGAATACGTCTCAACTAATGATAATGTGGCGGATGCGTTGTCGCGAATGATTTCTATCCATAAAGAGAGTAGGTCGGAGGAAAATCGAGAATTTCCGGAACAAACTTATTTACATTTCGCGTCAGAGGCCTTATTAATAGACAATAATAGTTTAAAGCGGGAAACCGCGAGGGACGCGATACTCGGGCGGGTACTCGTTTATATACGGGACGGCTGGCCGCAAGATATCGAAATAAAAGATATCAAACCATACTTTCACAGAAATAAAGAGTTATACGAGGAACTGGGGTGCGTCATGTGGGGTCACAGAGTAGTGGTACCTTCTAGTTGCAGGGAGAAAGTTCTCGCGGAGTTACATGAGGTTCACATGGGGGTCACTAAGACGAAACAGTTCGCTCGCAGCTACGTGTGGTGGTCGGGGATCGACGAGGCAGTGGAGGTCGTGTGCCGCGCCTGCTCGGTGTGCGCGCGCGTGGCGGACGCGCCGGAGCGACACGAGCCGCGCCCGTGGCTGTGGCCAGAGCGCCCGTGGTCGCGACTGCATCTCGATTTTTTAGGGCCGATAGGGGCGTTACTTACTTAGTCACCGTGGACGCTCATTCTAAATGGGTCGAAGTTACTGCTATGAGTTCCATTTCGACAAAAAATTTAATAAGCAAATTAAGGAAAATGTGGGCTAGATTCGGTCTGCCAAGACAGATAGTGAGTGACAACGGTCCGCCATTTACTAGTCAGGAATTTCAGTTATTTCTTAAGGATAACGGTATAGAACACATATTTTCAGCACCCTATCACCCGGGGCACTAGTACACGGTGTGAATATTGATATCGCGCTTAATAGGTTTCTACTCGTATATCGTAACATCGAACACTCTACTACTGGTGTGAGCCCCGCGAAAATATAAAATATTAAAAGGAGAAGTACACTCCAGACTAGGAGAAACGGACTATAATATTCTAGGGGCTAATAAATCTTTATTCATAGACATTTCGACCAGATAAGACCACGATCGGGGGAGCCGGATAGGGAAGGGGAAGACCGGGATGTTTCAGAAGGAGGAAGAGGTTCATTATCACGTTCCTATCTAGTGTATCCGAATGGCTCCTCTCCAATGGTGGAGGAAGAGGCCAGTTCGAGTGGCAGAGAGGCCGCGGCTGGGTCCGCGACCGCCGCGACGTCCCCGCGCCCTCCGCCCGCCCCGCAGCCGGCGCCCGCGGCTCCGAGCCCGGCGAGGGAGCGCCAAAACCCGTCTAGAACTCGTAGGGCCCCGCGACGTTATGGATTTGATTTTGATTAGTTGTAAGTTAGTTAAGTGATATGTGCTTTATTTTGTATTAGTTTAAGTACGTTTAGAATAAGGGTGGAGGTGTAATGTAGGGTAAGCTTATTGTTAGTATAAGGAAGGTAGTTTGTGACCTCCCTCTCTCGCAATAAATGGTTGAACTGTACGGAAGTGTTTTCCTTTGTCTCAGTTTGGTTCTCAAAAACAAAACTGAAAGGCATGGGTGTCACTATGTCTGAATTCTTAACAAAACATGGTCACAAGTTGTACATAGTGGCCAGGCAGAAGTTTGGCGTAAGTAACTGCTGGACTAGGGATGGTTATATTTATATTATCGCTTGTGACGGCTCACGCCATCAAGTTAATTCCCTGGCTGAGCTGGAATTCAGCCCAGTAGCACCAGCTGATGCTTCCCAAGCACAGGCGACAATCGCTGGAAGAAGTAGATCAAATGACAAAGTAGTTCAACGCTTCAAGAGGGTAGTGAAGAAATGAAGGTGATTTGGACTATAAACTTTAGTTATATTTAATAATCCGTATGTATTGTATATCACATTATGATTTCCATCAATATTTCAGTGTCTCTGCATTATACTTAGTGCTAACCTGATTTCTTTTCCTTTCGTATCTGTTTATCATTCAAGTCTTAAGTGTTAAATATCATATAAGAGTTAATTAGTAAATTGATCGGTATAATGTATCTCCACGCCACTTTGAACTTCGATTTGTGTTTTTGTTTTGATTTTATTGTTCTAAGTTATATGGTTATCTATGATAATAATATTTATATAGAGGTAACCTAGACTAAGTATAGTCCCCCGTGTAGTGGCGGGTTATAACCCGCCTATTATAGTATTCTTATACTCACTACCCCATATCTTCCCGTGGGTGTCGTAAGAGGCGCCGGAGGAAAACTGAGGCAGAGTATGGGCAGCAGCATCTTTCTGATAACAGCAAAACAACAATAAAAAACTGAGGTTGCCAACCCGCTCGCCAAGCGTGGCAACTATGGAAAATACCCCCCATGAGCAATGACATTATTAAACGGCCCCCAGTCCCCAGCGGCCTCGCTATTCCTGGCTACGGTGGCGACCATGGTAACGGCAAGGCAGGGGTGTTAATAATCTCCGATGGAGGTTCGGTTGCCACCTATGACGACTCGACCTGCAAACTTATAACGCACGCACCCTGAGGGCTGACGAGAAGATCCTGGAGCTGGAAGAAGAGATAGACAAGTTGCGCTGGAATAACATAGGATTATCCGGGGTCCGAAGAGAGGGGGAGGACACGGTAATCCTCGAATCGGTCAACTTGTTCTATCACCGAGAGGGCGACCATCTGTCCCAAGGAGGTGTAGGATTTATCGTTCACAAGTCTCTCGTTAACAACGTAAAGATTGGGAGTGTGTCGACGAGGGTTGCGTACCTTATACTCAGAATCACCAAACGGTATTCGCTGAAAGTCATACAGGTTTACGCACCAACCTCGGCATACCATGATGAGGAGGTGGTGGATTTAAATGATGTGAATGAATGATTTCCATACTAGTACAAAACTAAGCCTAGGCTTCATACAATTTCGGACCGTCTCCTTTGGTATAAGTAATGAAATATGAAATTTATTTTGGCGTTTTCCTAGATTCCAATATAACACTTATTATATTTTTATTCTTGCAATAACCGACTAAATTTGCATAAAAGGTTCAGAATAAGTAAAAGAGGCAAATGGCGAAAAAAGAATTACAAAAATTTTAAACATTGTGTCGTTTTTATCTTTGAAAAATAACCTTGTATTTAATTTTAATCCCATGATTGTGTGTTAACTGTAATTCGAAAGGTACGTATAAATTAATGACATCATGCATGTTAAACACTAATTACATAGCTCTGTTACATATCAGAAGATGTTGCGCGTAGGATATAAGGCAATCATAGTGATTTAATTTTCAATAGATATTGGAGGAAAAATATAACAATAGATAAAGATATTGTTGGGTGCCACAATTAATGCCTCGTATATGGAGACACTAGTAACCACTAACGCCTTCTAGTATTGATTAGCAGAACTAGTAGGGTCAAGATTCTTCTAGAAATTTCCATGAAAGAACTTTCTAGAACTATCGACACCGATTATATATTTTCTACGTGGTAGAGCCATGCTGCAGCTATATTATGGTTGTAGCACGAATGGGTCGGCTCGACCGGGGAAGGACCACGCTCTCACAGAAAACCAGCGTAAAATAGCAGCTTAACGCTGCTGTGTTTCGTATGGTGAGTGTAGAGATCCGGAGACCCTTTTTAGTGGCAAAGAAGCATTCCATCTTAGTCCTCACGGGTGACAACGCATCTGCATCTTGAGTCTTTATTGAGGATAGATGTAGATGTCTATGGGTCACAGTAACCACTTACCATCAGGTGGACTGTGTGCTCGTTTGTCACCCGATCCTATAAAAAAAAACCTAGCCGAGACTAGTATATACTCAAACATTCTAGATGTTTCTACAGAATAACTATCTATTTGGAACTATCTAAGGCCCTATATAAGGCCGGTATAGACCGCGACATGGAGTAGTGTTGAATTGAAGTTACAAGAGAATACTTCGAAGCGATACAATTACGAACTGAAGTGATCAGTAGCACAATTGTGTTTTGTTATTAGTGTGATTTTAAATTGTAGTTAGTGTTCTGTAATTAAAGTGTCAATTTTTATAATTCACTCGACTCGAACCTCGTAACAATATTAATTTTCTAAAAAGGCATAAATTTACATAAAGACTTTTGTTCTGATCTGCCTGCTGCCCCAACTTCGCAAAGAAACCAATATAGCTTAGATTGTAGCTTACTTAGATATCGCTGCGATGTTGCTCATGAACTGAAGTACGGTATTCAAATTGGTACTTAATCTTGCAAGCGAAGAAAGGCCAACGCGTAACACCAGCAAAATAAGGAGGAGAAAGAAGCGACCGCTACACTCTCTTGCAACAATGCAAGTTAATCGTAAATTCAGTGTGCGATGTCGCACAAGCGCTCGGTGCTCGGCAGTGACCATTAACCGCATTCTGATTAAAATATGCAGCAACCAGGCTCTGATGGCTTGTACTGTCCTTTTGCTTGCAGGCGATTAAAACAGACACAAGGGAGATACACCGATAGATATAACGAATGCATGTTTCAAGGTGTAACGACTATGATCGAGAGTGGAAAAACTACATCTGACATTCAACATGTGTATGCCACTTTATAATGGCCAAGAATAAAATAAGAATATGCAAGTAAGACACTACAATCGGATTGGATCGCTTGGTACCGGACATAGTTGGGGAAATTAAATTTTCATGAGTATTGCCATCCTGTGGTGACAGAAGTCAAACTTATTACATACCTCTAAAAATTTAATAATAATACCCATAATCAATATCCAATCGCAAATAACTAATCTTGGATTGCTGTCACAAAAAATATTAGCCTTAGTTTAGTAGTTAGTGAGTCAAATATTTAGTCATGGATAGATAAAGCCAAATGGCCAGTGATGACAGTACGGCTTACCTAATCCAGTCTTTAGAGTTAACGAGCGTACCCTCGCATAAGTTGGAGCTGAAAACTGGCTTTCCCGTAACCCTTGGTGTACCAAGATTGTGTAACGTTACTAGACTACCCATTACAGAACTGGCGAGAAAAGAAGGTATTCTAAGGTGTGTGTGGTTTGATTTTCCGCATGTCAATTATTAAAAAAAAACTGTTTACCATTAATAAATCAGAGATTATGATTTTAAAACTGGCGGGTAAACATTTAGACACCGAGCTTTTCGCATGGTAAGATTTAAGTTGAGTGTTTGAGATTATCAAGCGCCAAAAACTTGAAAAGTGCACGTGTTGGCGGAAAACATTAAATCATACAATGTATTTAACAGAATTTTTCAGCCATTTTTTTTTATTTTACTAAAGTTAATTCGCTTTAAACAACCTACTTTATAGAAAATAGAATACACAACCTCTTAAAACGAGTCATATGAGTGCTATGGTCCATCTATTACACTAGAGCCTATAACAGTCTACTGCTGAACAAAGGCCTCTCCCATAGATAGCCTTATATGGGGACTATTACCATAGTGGCCACGCACGCCAGGCGGGCTTCTTACGTGGTAGGGCCACGCTGAAGCTATACATAGTTACAGCCCACAAGGGTCAGTTCGAATGGGGTAAGACCACGTTCTCACAGAATATCAACAAGAAACAGGAGAATAATACCGCTGTGTTTCACTTGGTGAGTATATAAAACCGGAGCAACGACAAAGCTGATAATGTATCTGCATTTTTATTCTTAATCCATGATAGATGGAGATGGGACATAGCCATCTACTTACCATCGGGTGGACTGTACGCTAAAAACCACTTAAGATAATGTTTTTATAAAAAAATAAATATTAATGGCAGCAGACATTAATGGCATAGTTTGGGACTGTCTAGATGGTATCTTATCGACCAAATAAAAAAACGGCGACACGATGGAAATGGACCAAATTAAAACCAATATATGGATGTGAAGAAAGCGAGATGGGTGTGTCAGAAAATCCATAGTCTCAGTCTAACCCTCTGGATGACAGGCGTGAGAGTTTATTTATGTTATGTAGGTATGTAAATATACTAACATTTTTTTAGGTAAGTGAAGAGATTTTTTTAACCCTTTTATAAACATATTCTCCCTTAATCCAGTTACTAGAGGGCTTCGCTTACGCTTTCATCGTATTTTATTTAAATTAATATTAACTACCGTGTATTAGCGGTGAAAGAATATCCAATACCCTATATAAATCCGTAGGTGTTGTAAAAGGCGACAGAGAATAACAAATCAAGAGATGGGCAGCAGCGTCTTGCACATAAAAAAAAAATTAAAAAAAAAATTGCAGTTGTCAACGCGTTTGCCAAGCGTGGAAACTATGGTAAATATCCTATGGAGACCTATGCTCAACAGCTAAAACGGTACTGTTAACTGTAAAACATTAATTGTTTAAGTTTGTACTGTCAATTTCAATTGTCAAACACATACTAGTATATAGTCAAACAGTCGCACAAAGTAGAGATTGTAGCCAAAGCATTTTAAAATTTTGATAACAGAACGTTTTTATTGTTTGATGAATTGACTGAATGAGCTGGGAATTTGGTGTAAAAAAATAAATTATTTTATACACATAAATGCATAGATAAAACAAATTGTGGTCAAGCATTGGCATAACAAATATGTATGTATATATATATATATATATATATATATATATATATATATATATATATATATATATATTAAGATATTTATTTATTTATTTAAACTGAAAGTTTCAAATAGTGCTTAATATTGTAATACTGTCAAAAAATTGACGTATTTATAAAATCTGAAATCTGACTGGTATTTATAAAGATAAAAATATTTTATTACACAATAGTTGAATGCGTAATGAAATATATCGTATGGTTTTCATAAATACAAACCGTTATGTTACTCGTATTACGAGATTACCGTTTAAATAAAACCATTGGACAGATTATGTTAAATTTCTGTATCGGTTTAGCAACATTAAGAACTTCTATGCGATTCGATAAACAATCACTGCAGATTAAATGTCTAGATTATAAACAATAACTGCATTGCAAAATGTTAATTCTAGTTGTATAATATTTGATGACAATTACTTAAGTTATATTTCAAAATTTCATCTATAAAAATATTGTGTTTTGTAGTATTTAGTTGCAAAGATAGATTCTTTGTAAACTTTTTCTGTTCCCGAAGAAGCGGTTCAGTAAACAAAAAAAGGAAAATTGGTTTTCCTTTCTTGCAAATATTTACTGGACAGAGGTCAAATTTGTTACAAACAAATAAGACTTTATTTTAGATCATAGGATAGGATTTGTGTTTTATTTACTGGCTGTCCAAAGGAATAAAACGTACAACATTTGAAAGTGGATGGATATAGGAGTAGAGAGAGGCCTAAGAAAAGATGAATAAACTATGCAAGGGGTGATATGCATAAGAAAGGAGTGAGTGCTGCTGATAGAAGAGCATGGGAGAGAAAAATATAATTTTTTTCAGTAGGAAATGCATACTAAAACTATTTGGTGTTTCACTTTCACCGTACATTGGAATATCCACTACCCGATATCATCCCGCACGTGTCGCAAGAGGCGACAGACGGAAATAAATCAGGAGATGGGCAGCAGCGTCTTCCTAATAACGACTAAAAATAAAAAAATGCGGTTACCAACACACTTGCCAAACGTGACAACTATGGCAAATATCCTCCTATGAGGCAATCTATGGAAGAGGCCTATATTCAGCAGTGGACTTTAGTAGGCTGTAACGGTTAACGGTACATAATATATACATAAAAATATATTGCGATTCTGCTCACCCATAAATTTACCAGCTTTTCATTTATGGAGTAATGTTATGTTCGATTTTTGTTTGATAAACTAGAAAATGAGTTTTATGATAACTTTAATCAGATATACATAATACTAAATAGTTGTAATGAAATTTGATACACACATACAAATAGGCATACGCGCACACATACGCAATAACAAAAAACTACTAAATAAAAATTTGGTAAAAATGTATGATATGCTTTTCTTGCGTACCAATATCCTTCATTGCGGTATGTAAGATTTCGTTTTTAGTATCGCACTAAAAATTTTTGCCTAGCAGTCTTATAAAAACCTACCTTTCAATACAGCCGTGTATCAAGTTTTACTGTCAATATATACGCAAATTTATATCCACTGAGAGTCTGTTATCATTCCTAGTGCATGGCATAAAAATTTACTACATTATTATTAACGAAATATAAAAATATGATTGATGAATATTTATTTTATGTCTACATCAATTCTAAGAAATAGGGCTGAAAGTAACACGATTCAAGCCTTACGAGGAAACGGATTTACAACCGTACTTTTGTACAGTAATTTTGAAACCGGGATAATATAATTGTCTTATTATAATTTAATATAAAGATAAAATAATTGTTTTTTAGGACCTCTGTTGAATTTTAATCGAAGTCTTACGAGACGGCGATCCTTAATGGGATGAAGAAAGAGCATCATAGTTTTTTTTGGCGACTTCAAAAAGGTTTTGTATGTACATATAGATGTAGCATCGGAATGGAGTGAAGTAAACCATCTTCCTCTTAAGTGTTGAGACTAAATGCAAGGTTATCACTTTGCATTTAAACTGAATCCTGTCATTATTATTTATGACTTGTATAACGCGCCATTGGTAAAATTATATGACATACCTGACTTAGGTTTAATAATACATACTAAATTCATCATCATCATCATTACAGCCCTTCACAAGTCCACTGCTCAACATTGGCCTCCCCCAAGGAATGCCACAAAGCATAGTCCTGAGCCATCTGCATACATCGACTTCCTGCATATCTTACCAGGTCGTCACTCCATCTAGTAGGGAGACGCCCAACACTTCGCCTGCCGGTACGAGGCTGCCACTCGAGAACCTTTCTTCCCCATCGGTTGTCGGTTCTTCGAGCTATATGGCCGGCCCACTGCCACTTCAGCTTACTAATCCATTGGGCTATGTCGGTCACTCCGGTTCTACTGCGGATATCCTCATTTCTGAGTTTATCATGCAGAGAAACTCCGAGCATAGCGCTCTCCATAGCTCGCTGAGAGACCTTGAGCTTCCTCATCCGGCCAGCAGTCAAGGACCACGTCTCAGTTCCGTATGTCATCACTGGCAACACGAACTGGTTGTACAGTCTCGTTTTCAAGTTTTGAGGTATGCCTGACGAGAAGATGTGCCGTAATTAATAATAATGATTATAACACGTGAATAAATAATAATGATTATAACACGTGGATTATATTAGGTATTTATTTAATTATACGTGTAGTTAAGTGGATCGATCTTATAGGTACTACATGTGTAATTAGTAGGTAGCACTTTGGGTAGCATCCTAATAAAAAATGCAAATACCTATCTACCTATCGCACTTTATAGATATGATCGGGGACCCCCTTATTACCTTGTATGTAACTCATTTAAATTTTTCTCGTGTCCTTTTATGATTTGAATTTTTCTCATCTAATTGTACTTATTTTTATACTACCACTACTTCTATTTACTTTGTTTTCAATTATTAGGCCTTAGGTTATATATGTTCTTTTATAATTCTTGTATGTACACATTCTTTCCTTATTTTTTTCTTTTTAACCTTTAGCTAGCTTAATTTCTTTTCGTAATTCTATCGCGTGTGTGCGTGTGCGCGCGAATGCGTGCGTATATGCGCGCGCGCGCACGCGCGCGCGTGTGTGTGTTTGTATGTGTGTGTGTGTGTGTGTGTGTGTGTGTGTGTGTGTGTGTGTGTGTGTGTGTGTGTGAGTGTGAGTGTAGTAGAATTTATGTGTGTATGTTTGTATAATATTTTAAATTCTACACTTAATATTAATATCATAATATATATTGTCGGGGGTGACAGAGAAGCTACATGGTACTACAGTACTCTGTGCTTCTGAGGGGTTTTTAATATTACTATACTCTAGGGAGGGGTCTACAAATTAATAACTTGATTAAATCCACCTACAAAGCGTAACGATTAAAATAGATCCTAATGCAACAGGATAGGTCTAGTTCCTGGCTGATGAAGAAGAAGAACAAGAAGATTATAAACCTGCTTCCAAAAATTCTTGTATTAAATAGTACTTTTAAATACTATGAATTCTAACAATATTCGTGTGTATACAAAATTACTATCACATTTTCTCCAAACATACCAAAACGGTTATTCTGCACCTTTCTCATTATTCCATGCTCGGAAGCAAAGGAAAATTGCACATACATTTTAAATACACAATCTAACTCATGAAGTCTCCCTACGGATTTTACGCTCTTTACTATTTGCTGATTATATTTTGAAATTATATTTCTCAAACAAGTAGTAATATAGAGATATGGTTCAACTTAATTAATTTATTTTTGATCAAAGCATTGGTTTTCTATTTATCAAACAATTAACTATGACTAACTATGTATATGAAAGGGCAAACGCTTGACCCTATTATCACTTTTAAGTCAAGATATAATAAGTAATAAATAAGCTTTACGTGGTAGAGTCATGCTGCAGCTATATAAGTAGTATAGTTGTAATACGAATGGGTCGGTTCGACCGGGGAAGGACCACGCTCTCACAGAATACCAGCGTAAAATAGCAGCTTAAAACTGCTGTGTTTTGTATGGTGAGTGTAGAGAAGCGGAGATCCTTTTTAATGGAAAAGAGGCATTCCATCTTAGTCCTCACGAGTGACAACGCATCTGCATTTTGGTTCGCAAGCGAGGATAGATGTAGATGTCTATGGACCACAGCAACCACTTACCATCTGGTGGACTGTATGCTCGTTTGTCACCCTATCCTATAAAAAAAATCGATACTCTGTTTATTTTACGATTACAGATAGTATCGAAGAAAACAAAACTTGTTTTTTTTGATAGCGTAAATAAGTGAGTGATTATTAACTAAATAATTAATTCTTTGGTCCCTACATCTACTTAATTTATCAAAATGTAGGTGTGTTGTCATTTTTGAGGACTTAGACCTGTCAAATGTAAAAAGGATCTCCGGTTCCCCTCACCCACTGTATGTAGCACAGCAGTATTATGCTGCAATTTTGCACTGGTATTCTGTGAAAGTATGGTATTTCCTGTATCAGGCATTCATGCAACATCTGAATAAAATAAAACAATGGAAAAACATTGCAAAGAATGCCAGTACTTCGAAGTGCACGTCTATTTTACTTATTATAATTTTTTTTATATTTATAAATTTTATAGGTGAGTGGTGATGCAGCACTGGATGGTAAATCACATCATATCTTATCATAACATAAGTCTATTCACAATTGCACTAAAGATGCCCAGATTGTATTCGGACGGAAAGATAGACGCTGGCAATTATTCCACGTGGAAAGGAGAAGGAGGAATTAAAGTGTGTAATTCCTGCGCATACTCACCGTAATGCATCCTATAGAAAGACTGGTTACTCTGTGCCTATTCTCGAGGCCGACAAGATTGATTTCAACCAAATCAAGGTTACCAATGAGCCTCTCAGCACGTCTATCTACCGATTCCTACGCTGCCAGGTGGCATTTTTCAGCGCCATCATTGCAGCGCTAGCCAATATGTGATGGCAGTACTCCGTGCACGACCGGACTTGCGCTTTATATAAGCTGCCCCGGCGTAAAGTACCGCCGCACCCTTGCAAGGACACCAAGTTTCTTTGCAGCTGCTTTGGCTCTGGACTCAACGAACTACCCATAGCTAAGTTTCGGAGAAAATTCAACCCTTAACAACTGAAGGCGGTCAGTGTACTCCAAGGATACATTCCGGAAAGTAGGAGCCCGGTTGGGCGGGCTCGTCTTAGCGGTGAAAAGACATGCTTGTAATTTGGAGGAGTTGAATCTCACGAGATTGGCAATGTCCCAATTGGAGACTGCCTATAGTGTGCCCGGGCACTTGGTTGGTATCTCTCCACAACTGTGCTGTCGTCTGCATACCCATAGATACAGGGAATGAGCAGATAATTTATATGCAGCAGGTAGAGAGTTGAGGAGAAAACTGGCCCCATGAGGAAGTCCGGCGATTGTCTCTAATAACAGACAGCCTCGCAATATGGTCATTTGTCACCCTCACGGTGATCGGCGATTGGTTGCATGGTTGGAGGGTAGGCTGGCGTGTAGTGGCGGTTAAGAATATCCACTACCCCATATCTTCCCGTGGGTGTCGTAAAAGGCGACAAAGGGAAACAGGCAGGAGATGGGCAGCAGCATCTTCCTGATAATAGCCAAAATAACAATAAAAAAACTGCGGTTGCCAACCCGCTCGCCAAGCGTGGCAACTATGGCAATATACCCCCCATGAGCAATGACAATAATAAACGGCCCCCAGTCCCCGGCGGCCCCGCTATTCCTGGCTACGGTGGCGACCATGGTAATGGCGGGGCAGGGGGTGCTAAGAATCTCCGGTGGAGGTTCGGTTGCCACCTACGACGACTCGACCTGGCAACATACAACGCACGCACCCTGAGGACTGACGAGAAGATTGTGGAGCTGGAAGAAGAGATAGACAAGTTACGCTGGCATATTATAGGATTATCCGAAGTCCGAAGAGAGGGGGAGGACACGGTAATCCTCGAATCCGGCAACTTGCTCTATTACCGGGAGGGCGACCATCTGTCCCAAGGAGGTGTCGGATTTATCGTCCACAAGTCTCTCGTTAACAACGTTGTAAAGATTGAGAGTGTGTCGACGAGGGTTGTGTACCTTATACTCAGAATCACCAAACGGTATTCGCTGAAGGTCATACAGGTTTACGCATCAACCTCGGCACACCCCGATCAGGAGGTGGAGGAAATGTATGAGGATATCTCTAGAGCCATGCATTCCTCCAAAACCCAATATACGGTGTTAATGGGAGACTTCAATGCAAAACTAGGCACAAGAGATAACGGTGAGCTGAAAATAGGGAAATTTGGAATAGGGCAACGGAACCCAAGGGGCAAGGAGCTGGCCGACTTCATGGAGAAAGAGGGACTCTTTATGATGAACTCTTTCTTCCAGAAGCGGCCCCACAGGAAGTGGACCTGGTCGAGCCCCGACGGTTCGACAAAAAATGAGATTGACTTCATTATGACGACCAGACGACAACTGTTCAGTGATGTCTCAGTGATCGCGAGGGTGAAAACCGGCAGCGATCACCGAATGGTTAGAGGCACACTGAACCTAAACGTTAAGTTGGAGAGGTCTCGTCTAATGAAGTCAACGCTCCGTCCCCCTCGTGCTCTAATCCAAAGTCCCGAAACCTTTCAGCTCGAGTTACAAAACCGTTTTCAGTGCCTAGAAGACTGCAATGAAGTGGACGATTTGAATGACAAGCTCGTGGAAACTGTCCATGCGGTCGGAGCTAAGTTCTGCAAGACCCGCCGCAGAAGAACACAAAAACTCTCCGATCACACTCTTAATCTCATGGCTGTTAGACGGGAGATGAAGCTACATTCTTCAACAGATTTAACAGCATACAGGCAACTGAACAGACAGATCTCCAAATGCATGCGGCGGGACTTACGCAAATTCAATACAGCTCGTATTGAAGAAGCGATCGAGCGGAACCGAGGCTCCAAAGTCTTTGCCAGAGATCTGTCTGCCAGAAAGCGCCAACTGTCAAAGCTGAAGACAGAATGTGGCAGCATCGTTTCCGGGACACCTGAGATTTTGAGTGAGATTGAGAGGTTCTATGGGCAGCTGTACACGTCATCGTTGGAGCCGCACGCAAGTGTGAGTAACGATCCAAGAGCGAGTCTTATCCGACATTATTCCGATGATATCCCGGACGTCAGTCTGAGCGAGATTAGAATGGCTCTCCAGCACCATAAAAACGGCAAGGCCCCAGGCGAGGATGGAATTACAGCGGAGCTTCTGAAAGCGGGTGAAAAACCGGTACTTGAAGTCCTTCAGAAGCTCTTTAATTCCGTCCTCCATGGTGGCATTACACCGGAGGCGTGGAGCAGAAGTGCGGTGGTCTTGTTCTTCAAGAAAGGCGACAACGCTCTCTTGAAGAACTACAGACCGATTTCCCTTCTGAGCCGCGTCTACGTGCTGTTTTCGAGAGTCATTACGAATCGTCTTGCGCGCAGACTTGACGACTTCCAGCCTCCCGAACAAGCCGGTTTCCGAAAAGGCTTTAGCACCATAGACCACATACATACCCTTCGGCAAATTGTACAGAAGTCCGAGGAGTACAATTTGCCACTATGTCTGGCGTATGTGGACTATGAGAAAGCCTTTGATTCCGTCGAAATTTGGGCGGTGCTGCAGTCCCTTCAGCGATGCCAAGTTGACTGTCGGTATATCGAAGTGTTGAAGTGTTTGTACAGTAGGGCTACGATGGCTATCCGAGTACAGAACCAGAGTACGAAACCTATACAATTGCAGAGAGATGTAAGACAGGGTGACGTCATATCCCCGAAACTCTTTACCGCTGCATTGGAAAATGTTTTCAAGCTTCTGGACTGGAAAGGATACGGTATCAACATCAATGGCGAGTACATTACTCACCTTCGATTTGCCGACGATATAGTCCTTATGGCAGAATCGCTGGAGGACCTAAGCACTATGCTCAATGACCTCAATAGTGTTTCCCAACGGATAGGTCTTAAGATGAACATGGACAAAACAAAGATCATGTTTAATGTCCATGTCACACCTATGCCGGTAGTTGTTGGGAACACTAAGCTCGAAGTTGTTGACGAGTATGTTTACCTGGGACAAATAGTCCGACTAAGTAAGTCCAACTTCGACCGAGAGGTCAATCGACGGATTCAACTCGGTTGGGCAGCGTTCGGGAAATTACGGCACATCTTCTCGTCAGGTATACCTCAAAACTTGAAAACGAGACTGTACACCCAGTGCGTGTTGCCAGTGATGACATACGGAACTGAGACGTGGTCCTTCACTGCTGGCCGGATGAGGAAGCTCAAGGTCGCTCAGCGAGCTATGGAGAGGGCTATGCTCGGAGTTTCTCTGCGTGATAAACTCAGAAATGAGGTTATCCGCAGTAGAACTAGAGTGACCGACATAGCCCAACGGATTAGTAAGCTGAAGTGGCAATGGGCCGGCCATATAGCTCGAAGAACCGACAACCGATGGGGAAGAAAGGTTCTCGAGTGGCAGCCTCGTACCGGCAGGCGAAGTGTAGGGCGTCCCCCCACTAGATGGAGTGACGACCTGGTAAGATATGCAGGAAGTCGATGGATGCAGGTGGCTCAGGACCGTGCTTTGTGGCATTCTTTGGGGGAGGCCTATGTTCAGCAGTGGACTTGTGAAGGGCTGTAATGATGATGATGATGATGATGAACCATTTTCATTGTTATAATTAAGTGTAAAGTTAAGTTTAAGAAATAGAAATTTAATTAAAAATTATACCTCTTTAAGTTATCTAGAATAAAAATATTAAAGTGATGAATGTAAGTGAAGTGTTAAATGTAGGTCTAAATATAATCCAGATAAGTTGAAAAACTAGATGAAGTTTTGTTTTAGAATTAGTAAAATATTCAAAGGATGAATAAATAAAGAGTTAAGAACAAAAGAGAAAGCAATTAAATCAAAAGGCAATGGACAAGGCGCAGTAAAGTTGAAGAAAAGAGAAAAAAAATTAAGAAAGAAAGAGAACTTTTACGTTGGGCGCCAAAATGTCGTGAAGCGACAATTAAAAAACAAAAGAACCTAACATTAACGAAACAACAAAAATAGAACAAAAATAAATAATTTATTTAAAATTTAAAAAGGTATTTACAGTTTTATATAAAAAATGAAGTATGATGATGATGATGGGTGACGTGAATTACAAGTATTTTAAAAAAGGTAATAAAGATAAATGAGTACTGAAGCGGAGCCCGAAGACCAAAGTGGCACACCGCGCTTGGCGGTGGTGCTCACTGCTCACGGAGTATAATCAGGCTGTGCCTGTGGTAGGTGCGCAGCGCCTGGTCTAGGCACACGCAGCGCCTGGAGTAGGCACACGCAGCGCTTGGAGTAGGCACACGCAGCGCCTGGAGTAGGCACACGCAGCGCCTGGAGTAGGCACACGCAGCGCCTGGAGTAGGCACACGCAGCGCCCGGAGTAGGCACACGCTGCGCTTGGAGTAGACACACTTTGCGTCTGGAGTAGGCACACACGGCGCCTTGAGTAGGCGCTCTCAGCGCCTGGAGTAAGCGCTCGCAGCGCCTGGAGCAAGCACGCACAGCGGCTAAAGATAGCGCGGGCACTAGTAGGTGGAGGCGTGGGCATGGCTAGGCGACGACTTCAGATGAAGGCAGAGGCTTGCAGAATCCCGGGGCAGTGCGGCCCCGGGATAAGGCCTTTAGGAGATGCTTCACGTTTGAAAGCTGAAGCGAGACTGAGTTTATTGGCCGATTGTTCGGCTTTTATACCTTTTAAGAGAGCTCCGCGTTCGACGGGAAATTATTTAAATTAAAAGAAAATTTTTGTAAATGGCCAAGATGAAAAGAGTATTTTTGTGGAAGTATTGAAGTAAAAACATCAGACCGGTAACGAATTTGAATAAGAATTGCCATGACAACCAAATAAACAACGATGTCAAAACATGTCAAATTTTGGTTTCAGGCTCGTAATAGAGAAACGGCAAGATTTAAGTGAAAAATGAGATATTATTGATATAGGAAAAAAAGTAGCGCACCAGCGCGCACGAAGCCCGAAATTGCAGAGTTACGGAGAACTAAATAAAGATCGAAAAAGGTAGACTCCATCGACAACGATTTAAAAAAAATGCTGATAGCGTGAAAATACAAAGTGAAAATGATTTGTTATTGTGTTCTTATGGTTTAAAAACGTTACAGGATCCTATGGAAATAAAGGTGATACAAAATATCCAGTTTTGAGGTGAATGCAGAAAATCAAAACAGGATGAAAAAATGAATTTAAAATAGTGTAAAATGATATGTAAGTAGCATAACACTACATACTAGAATATAAGTAAATCTCGTTGTATTGTTTAATTGCGAAGTAAGTCATTTATTGTAGCTTCATCTATCTATTTTGTCCACGGATAACTACAGGTTTACCTAGTTTAGGCACCAGTTTTTTACCTAACTATAGTATTGTATCAAATGTAAGCACATATTTTTTATTGTTTTCTGAATATATATTGTTGGTGGAAAAAAAAATAAAAAAACGTAATGGAATAAAGTTTTATCGATAAAACACAATCACAAAGATACCTCTTACTTTCACCGTAAAACAATTTGTTCTGCTCGTTATGAAGCAAAAAATTAATAAATAGCATCACATATACAACACCTAACATAATAAATCCACATCCTCATATTAATTTGTTCAGGATCATTTACTAAATCGATTTCTATCATTTTTAATATAGGTAATTTGAAACTGAAATGGAGTCCATTTCAGTTTGACTTGACTGTACAGTTTTAGTGTGACTGTAATTTAAATAGTTTTAATTATTTTTAGGGTATAAAACTGTATGTGTATTTAACACTATTTGATGACCGTGTCATTATATAGCTTAACCAAATCAATGAATAAAAATTTTTTGAAGTTATTAGTAACTAAACACAACGTTGCTATTTCATAATATGGTCATATGACGATATCATTATCGTTTTTCACCGCTAGCGGCGCTGATAGCTTATTTCTAACAGAAACAGAACTTTTAAGAGAATTGACATCACTTTATCCCTTATTGATTTGATATAATAAATAAATGTTC
This sequence comes from Parnassius mnemosyne, assembly GCA_963668995.1. NCBI lineage: Eukaryota > Metazoa > Arthropoda > Insecta > Lepidoptera > Papilionidae > Parnassius > Parnassius mnemosyne. Next base: position 17,392,530 of record CAVLGL010000084.1, on the reverse strand, counting down.
GTTTCTATTGCTGATACTACTAGATGGTATAGTTTTGGCTTTCATTATTTCATGTAATATGAGCGCCACCTACTTACTTCTAAATAAATTAAAATGGCAAGACATTTATAAAATGAAATAATACAATGCTACTGAATATATGATGTAAATAATTAAATCATTTACATTACGTTCATCCCGCGTTGGAATCAGTGCAGCGAACTCTTTTTTGGCCAAAAACTCTACAGCCTGTGCCCAGTAGTAGCATGTAAGTAAGCTGCTTTTATACTTTTCATGGGGCAATGTATTTTTTTTTTATAGGATAAGGGATCCTCTATTACAAATCAAAATGTAGATGCGTTGTCACCCGTGAGGACTATGATGGAATGCCTCATTTCCAGTAAAAAGGGCCTCCGGCCACCTGCACTCACCAAGCGAAACGCAGAGGTATACCTCTACTTCACGCTGGTTTTCTGTGAGGTTGTGGTACTACCCCGGTTCGAGCCGGCCCATCCGTGCGACAGCAAAAGCTGCCGCGTGGCTCTACAGTTTCTATTTCATTCTTGTTTTCGGGTATGATAATTTATGTTTTCACTCTACCGTAAATATTAAGCCTTGCAAAGATGAGTAGAACTCATTAACGTCAGCCTATCAAAAGTCCACTGAAATGAACATAGGCCTCCCCCATAAATTGTCAAGTAGCTGGATATTTGCTATAGTGGCGGGTTGGCAACGCAGCTATTATTATTTTGATCTATTGTCAAGAAGATGATGCAGATCATCCCATCTACTGTTTTTTTCCTATGTCACCTCTTACGACGGGACGATATGATGTGTTGGATTTTCTTTCACCGCCACATCAGTGCGAACATTTTTCTACTCCCGTTCATGGGTGTAGTGTTCCTCACGTTCACTGTGTATAAAATTTATAAGGAATAATACTAATTTTAAGGATTTTATTCGCGTTAAATTTTAACTTTTTAAATTCCCGATTGTTTGGGCAAATTATAACACCCATGGTCACGGGAGGGGTAGGAGAACTGAGGTGTTTGACGACCTGATGTCATAGTTAAAATAGAATAGTTAAAATGTAGTAGTAGTTTGAATTTAATTTTATTAATCATGGAGTCCTTAGCAGATAGTAGCACTCAGCCATCTTCCCTATTAAAATTAGGATATTTTTAATTTCAATAGCCTCGCGAATCATCATTGGTAGGATTCGGTGTTCTATTGCAAGAATTTGTTGTATATAATGGTTGGGACGATACTAAACATGTTTACATACTTTAGACTTCCCGGAGCTTCGGTGCTTTCATTCGGTGAGGAGTCAAGATGCGTAAAAAACCCGTAACATTAGTTTTAATCCATGTGTGGAATTCATTATTATAGAACTGTGTTTATAAAATTTTCAATTCTACTCGAAGTAAATAAAAATATCTATATCTTTTTATGGTGCCAATCAATATTAAATAGGACCAATGATATGAATAAAATATCTCAAATGAACATTATATTACTTTGTTAAAACTAAATTTACTTTAACTATGAATATATATATATATATATATATATATATATATATATATATATATATATGTAAAAAGTAAAATGTAAGTAATAATAATACATTTCGATTTCAAGACTATTTACCTTTCTTATGGATACATCGGAATCGGAAGACACGCCATATATAAAAAATAGTAGGAGTTTTTAGACATATTATAAGTATATTCACGTGTTTCTGTAGCATGTTACCAATCATCTACGTCTAATAGTATTTTAGAATGAAAAAAATCTCTGACAGACATAGAGACATATACACCAAGGTGACTCTAAAAGTGATCGAATATTTCTAAATTTGACACGGTACAGCATTTAATGATGTCCCTAAATTAAAGCGCACGTGAGCGAAGCGGCGGGTAAAAAGCTAGTATAAAAATAAGTCTATGAAACGCGTTAAACGCCGTAAATACAGAAAACATTATCAGATATTATACCTAATTTTATAATTGACGGTTCCATGGCGCAGTGGCATAGCAATGAGTTGCACTGGTATTCTGTGGAAGTTTGGTCGTTCCTGTATCAGGTTAATCCAATCATGCAACATCTGAATAAAATAAAACAATGGAAAAACATGCCAAAGAATGCCAGTACTTCGAAGTGCACGTCTATTTTTTTACTTATTATAATTTTTATTTTTATATTTATAAATTTTATTAGTGAGTGGTGATGCAGCACTAGATGTTAAATCACACTATCTTAGCGTAACATAAGCCTATTCACAATTGCACTAAATATGCCCAGATTGTATTCGGACGGAAAGATAGACGCCGGCAATTATTCCACGTGGAAAGGAGAAGAAGGAATTAAAGTGTGTAATTCCTGCGCATAATCACCGTAATGCATGCTATAGAAAGACGTGTTACTCAGTGCCTGTTCTTGAGTTGCTTTTGGTTTTAACCAAATCCAGGTCAACAATGAGCCTCTAAGCACGTATCTCCACTGAGTCCAACGCTACCAGGTGGCATTTTGCAGCACCAGCCAATATGTGATGGCAGTACTCCATGCACGACCGGACTTACGCTTTATACAAGGTAAGAAGCTGCCCTGACGTGAAGTACCGCCGCACCCTTGCAAGGACACCAGGTTTCTTTGCGGCTGCTTTGGCTCTGGACTCAGTGAACTGCTCATAGCTGAAGTTCGGAGAAAATTCAACCCCTAACAACTGAAGGCAGTCAGTGTACTCCAAGGATACATTCCGGAAAGTAGGAGCCCGGGCAGGCGGGCTCGTTTTAGTGGTGAAATGACACGCTTGTGTTTTTCTCTAATTCACGCAATGTCCCATTCGGAGAATGCCTATAGTGCGCCTGGGCACTTGGTTAGTATCTCTCCACAACTGTGCTGTCGTCTGCATACCAATAGATACAGATAATGAGCCGATAATTTATATGCAGCAGGTAGAGAATTGCGGAGAAAACTGACCCCATGAGGAAGTCCGGCGATTGTCGCGATAGGACTGGACGAGCAGCCATCGATCTCGACTCGAAGAAATCTTGCAATCGAAATTTCCTTCACCCAGTCAATGAGGCCACGGAATAAGCCGTATGCTGAAAGATTTTCCAATAGATTAGCGTGCCAAACTCTCCCAAAAACCTTCGGAAAATCGAGGAAAATAGCAAGTGCTTCACCATCGTTTACGAGGGTTTCGCCCCATATGTGAGTGGCATACTATAGAAGGTCCCCAGTTGATTGAATTCGGCGAAATCCGTCACTGAGGAGATCATTCTACTCTAGCTTTGGTCACGTCTTGACTTCGCAAGGTTTTAACCTCCTTGTTGGTGATATGGACCTCTGACATAGAGGTACTATAGTGAGGTAATTGAGATAGTACGCTGTTGCTACTGTCCAGACGCGAATTGCAAGCAAAAAGCAAATAATTCCGCTTTTTCCTTAGGTGCATGTGCCAGTGAGCCATCTAGTTTTGCAAGCGGAGGCAGTATAGACCGACAGAAGTTCGTCTCGACCGCTTTGGGGAGAGATCAAAAAGCTAGAAAGTTAGACAAAGAGCCTTATGCCGATGCATTAAATGTGATCGAAACTGGCTTGCCGTAATGCCTTTTTGCAGAACTTAGCATCTTGGTTAAAGGCTAACATCCGGAGCTTTGCGGTCTCACGCATGGAACCAGGATAAGTACATCATATGCTTTTGCTTTTTAGCACGAGTGCACTCGGCTTTGAACCATGGGTGAGCTTTACCACCAATGGGCACGTCAGCAAGGGGGATAAAATACTCCAATGCTTGACGTATCAATTTTTGTTATGGGATGCAAGCAGCTTGACGGATCTTCAGACGAGAAGTAGACCTGCCACCAAGAATAAGATGCAAAAAAGTTGCCGCATCTCATACCTATCTGCTGATTTGTACCTGCACACTCACCGCACACCATGGAAATCGTAGTTAGGTTGGGAATATAATGACACAGATTTGATCCGACAGTAGTCAGTAGTTCCAAAGGTTAGGTAACCTAAACATCGTACCTATCTGGATCGGTCGTCAGCAGAAGGTCGAGGCAGTTGGCTGTGTGTCCATCCACAGCAGGTATCCGGTACACCAAATGGTAAATTAAAGTAGTACAATAGTAAACAGAGTCCGCTCTACTATGATGGTGCTCGACACTAAATAAATTGTTAAGACGTATTGTTTGAGATTCAAAGGGATATTGTTACCCTTACTTTCCCAAATTTTTAATAGTTGGACATGTAGACTTCGTAAGCGTACTATTTTAATTTACCGTCTGTTAAAATAATGTTGTAGTATGGTTCTTTATCTCTTCTGACTCTCCAACATAAATGTCTAACAAGTAAATAATCGTATTTTGGTGAATTTTTGAATACGTAAACACTTGCATGAACATTGCAGTTTAGTCTCAACCCTGCATTATTTTCTTGGCATAAAACTTGTACTCAGCAGGGCAGTGAAACGTATTGTAGCTTTGACATATGAGGCTCCTTCAAAGGAGAAGTAGATGTCTCCATACATTCTTGGGCCCAAGTGTTAACAAGATGAAAGTAGGACCATTTGAAAGCGTATATATATACAATTCACAGCTGAAAATCTGGCAAGATTTGTCAATCTAGGAGCTGAGTTATTGTAGAATAAGTAAAAGTGAGATTATCTATTACCTACATCATAACAGGTGACTTTTCACTGTTATTACACTGTAACAGGCTATATTTCACTATAATTACTTAAAGATATAAAAGCAGGATTAGTATAAAATCGCCAAAACAAACTGTGGTTAATAATGAAACAAAATGTTGAAACGATTAACGAAAGGTAAACAACAACTACTATGTGATGTGGATATTAGGGATATTGATCTGTGATCGATTACTTTAATTGTTGTTGTAACTGTTACTTGTTGGAATATGTGAAGTATGAAAATATTTTGTGTTTTTTATTATTATTTTAAATAATTATTTTATTTTATAAAATATTATTTAATTAAATAAAATAAAAATATTTTTTATCTCCTTGACACAGAAAAATAATCGAAAATAGATATTAAAATGCTCAATTTAATCGGGAATCGATTATATTGCGATCGTTTCAAATCGAATCGAAAATCTGTCTTTTTCTTTTAAATAAGTAGTTTGGAGTTTGAACTGTCAAGTTTCAAAATAAGAAGGTTTCACTAGTGTATTCTTTATGGCAATCGATTTATTGCCATAAAGAATACACTACAATCGATTTTCTAACTTATTTCTTATTTTATTGTTTTTTAGAATTCTAAATTGTAAAAAGAGCTACTTTTTTTGTATTTTACTTCGTGAAAATATGAGCAATTTTTAAAATATAAACCAATTAGTTAACTTCAGGCCCAAAAATCCCATTCTCCTTTTGATTTATTTCTATTAAATCTGTATTATTAACAGTAAAATACTAAGCTATGAACGCATTAATCAATATACGAGTATACTAAAAATTGTTAAATTTCTTTTACTAAAAACGAAATAAAATTAAAAAAAATTTCTTTAAGCTCCACGTTTTTCAATTATTACGTTGAACACCTTAGCTGTACTTGGGCAGTATATAAATTTATTTTACTACTCTCAACAGAACAGCATTTATAGTGACTTGAATCATGCTTTTTTCCTGTACATTCAAAGTAAATTACAATAAAACTATATTACGCGCGTTTCTATAAGTTCTTTGTTTTTATGGGAAGCGTCTGTCATAAACACAATTTACGATCACGAGCTATGACAGCTTGCGGGATATGTCAGGGATATTCTGTTAATTCTGTAAATAATAACGTTAATTAAAAGAATAAACTGAACGATTTGAATGACTAATTATAATAATATGTTAATATTTATAACACTTGCTTGATGTGGCACTAATATTTTAAAACGTAACATAAAAATACAAACTCTTACGCCCGAAGGGATAGGCAGAGTCTAGGGACTTTAATTTTACACAATCTTGACATACCTGTCACTCGCCTCTTTCACATTCACATACATACGCATACATGCACGTTAGATAAATTTTGAATGGATGAATGACAATCGAGCTAACAGTTCAGTTGAATGTTTGCTGCACCATATTATCATCATCGACAACTAACTACTAAAAAGGAAAATCACAGATGTTTTACTCGCGATAACTAGAATGGAATAAACAACAGCTTATAATTAATTTGGCTTCGTACCATTCACACCAAAACACGGCATGGATTGTAAAGATTATTTGACAGCAGAAATAAGTAGAAAGATGGAAAAGCCCAGACAAACATTTAGACAGAAGAAGAACATTAACCTAGTCTATAGCATTTCATTATTCTAGAAAAATCAAAGAATATCTCTAGCATCAGATTCACGAAACGACAATTCTGAGTTAAGTTAAAAAGAATTTTCTTTCACGTAACCTCTCTATAGAGCTTTATGTCAATTTCCTTGACATATTATTATTTATACGCATTTTTCCTTTCATTTTTCCTTTTTATGCTTACTGATACGAAGGCGAGTATGAAGCCGACGACTAGTAGTGTTGAAAGATCCTAATAAATATTTATGTAAGGACGTCCGCAGCGTTGCAATATACAAAGATATTTACTTTGGTAGCTGTATTCGGTAGGTGTGTAGAAATATATTTTTCGGATTAAATATCTCTGAGTAAATTGAAAGAATCGGCCCTTCACCAGGTAATAACAAAGATTGAAGATTAAAGTTTTTAAAAATTACCTCGCGTACATCCGTTCGGTAAAATAAAATGATGTGTCTTACTTAGTTTGAAGAGCTCCTCCCGCTCTCCCTCAATTGCGTGCACTATCCCCATCACCACTAATCCCAACACCACAACTCCTAACAACACTACACTAGGAAATATACACTTCTGACGACAATACGACACGTGTTTGGCCTCTACATGAGGCATCTTCAGGTGATGTAGACTCTGCGGTGGCTAACCGCTAAGTGAGCGGTTAGCCACCGCAGAGTCTACATACAGACCGCCGACGCAACCGCTCCCTACTTAAGGAGCGAGCGACTGCGTCATGTGATAAAAACTGCGCCCAATTACCACAGGACTTACGCAGCCGTTTGTAAAATTAAAACAAACCGCCGCCCAACGCTCGCCTACCCTCCAACTACGCAACCATTTGCCGATCACCGATCACCGTGAGTGTGATAAACGACCATATTGCGAGGCTGTCTGTTATTAGAGAGCTCTCTAATAACAGACAATTTACATCACCTGTAGAGTCCCCCATACAGGCATAATTGACAAAATTTACTCCAAAATACCTATCTTACAAGCCAAATACTATAAGATCCCTAAACATTTTGTATTTAATAAGAAATACAAGATACAATAAATGAAACTAATCATCCGGAGGGATTAAACCCGAAAGAACTCAGAATTTTCACGGATTGTTACAAAACAAAGGAAGGTGCAGGATCTGGTACTTTCTCGGGAGACCCCAATATCCACATTTGTACACAACCGGGTACCCACAAGATAGTATTTTAGGCAGAATATATGGGTATCATCCATGCGGCCATAGCAATAGATGCTAGGAAATTAAAAGACTCCTCCATCAAAATACTGACTGACAGCATGGCGGCACTACAAGCTCTGAGTTGCAATGTGCTAAACTCGGGACTAATAAATGAATGCCATCAACGACTAAATGAGGTATGAAAACACAACAATATGACTTTGTAATAGATAAACGGACATTTTAAATCCAGAAGCAAAGATACAGCAGATGAACTGGCCAGGGGAGGATCGGTTCTGGCCACTATAGCACCGGAACCAATCATACTCATCCCCTTTGATAACGTTTGGTCACTGGTACTTAAAAACTTCACTATCCAACACGCTATGGAAAAAAATTGTAGACTATAGATAAACTAGGGAAGCTCTTTCTGAAATAAGCAGTCGCTTAACCAAGGTTCCAATGAGACTGAACAAGCCACAAATCAGAATAGTTACAAGCGATATCACAAGATATGGCTCCTTTGACAAACATTATTTTACCACAGGTGTTACAGACAGTCCCCCGTGCAGGGCATGTATGCGGTAGGAAGAAACGGCGGTCCAAGTGTTGCTGACATGTCAGGAGGTAGCTGCGTACAGGGCTAAACATCTCGGCAGGCCGGTATCACTCCTCGAAGTGGCTCGCAACATCAAAGGACTGTTGAACTTCGTCATGAGAGGAAGATTTCATGGCTCAAATAATTGATTTAATCCTGACCACACACAAAATACGCGCTTAGACGTGGAGTTGTGGATAACAGCCCGTCGTTATCTTATCCTTTTTTATTTTATTTATTTATTTATTCTTTTTTTACATCTACCTTATAATAATATCCCTTATAAAGGGCGGACTAAATGCCTTGTGGCATTCTCTATCAGTCTACCTTGGATGATTTGAGAAGCTGTGGTAGGTGCAACACCACTCCATAAATTAATAAATAAGTAAAAACATTATATCTTATAACAAAAAGCAAACAAATAAAATATTTTTAAACTATACAAACTTAATATTATCTACTTTGTTATAAAGAAAAAATAGTAAATTTATAAACGGATATAATATACTTATATATACAAAATCTCTAAATAAATATAAAATAATATAACACAAAAATAAAATAACATGATGCATATTAAAATACATATAATACAAAATATCAATTACAAAGCGAAAGAGGGCGAAAAACAAAAATCGGATAAATCAGGTGGTATTATTCCTGTTAAAGAATTATCGAACTAGTCTTTTAAAATTTTGTTTGTTACTGGTTTTTTTTTTTATATGAACTGGCAAGGCATTCCAGAGCAGTATGGACTGCAGACTAAAAGAGGAATTAAAGAAACCACTCTTATGTGGTGGAATACGAATTTTAGGACTATTTTAAGAACTGGGAACTCTATCATGAGTAGAATATTGGTACTGAAAGTTATCCTTACAATAAGAAGGAGAATTTGGGTCATTTAAAATTGAATGAAAAGAAACAAGTACTATACTTGTGAAATTCGGGAGTTACGCCTTTGACGAATAGAAAGCCATCTTATCTTATTATCTGGACAATTTCTCCGTACTAAGTTATCCAGAAAATTTCTCTCTAAATTGAATTAGTTAGTATGGAATTAATATTAATTAGTAATAGTAAATTTCACAGATCATGGCCAGGCCTATGTCCAGCAGTGGACTTATCAAAGGCTGTAATGATGATGATGATATATATATACTTTCCTATCCTAAAAGTGTGTAGTGGTGGTTAAGAATATCCATTACCCCATATCTTCCCGTGGGTGTCGTAAAAGGCAAAAAAGGGAAACAGGCAGGAGATGGGCAGCAGCATCTTCCTTGTATTGGCAAAAATACAATAAAAAACTGCGGTTGCCAACCCGCTCGCCAAGCGTGGCAACTATGGCAATATACCCCCCATGATGAAAGTTAAGAAGAGACGGCCCCCAGTCCCCGGCGGCCCCGCTATTCCTGGCTACGGTGGCGAACATGGTAACGGCGGGGCAGGGGGTGCTAAGAATCTCCGGTGGAGGTTCGGTTGCCACCTACGACGACTCGACCTGGCAACATACAACGCACGCACCCTGAGGACTGACGAGAAGATTGTGGAGCTGGAAGAAGATATAGACAAGTTACGCTGGCATATTACAGGATTATCCGAAGTCCGAAGAGAGGGGGAGGACACGGTATTCCTCGAATCCGGCAACATGCTCTATTACCGGGAGGGCGACCATCTGTCCCAGGAGGTGTCGGATTTATCGTCCACAAGTCTCTCGTTAACAACGTTGTTAAGATTGAGAGTGCGTCGACAAGGGTTGCGTACCTTATACTCAGAATCACCAAACGGTATTCGCTGAAGGTCATACAGGTTTACGCACCAACCTCGAAACACCCCGATCAGGAGGTGGAGGAAATGTATGTGGATATCTCTAGAGCCATGCATTCCTCCAAAACCTAATATACGGTGTTAATGGGAAACTTCAATGCAAAACTAGGCACAAGAGGGAACGGTGAGCTGAAAGTGGAGAAATTTGGAATAAGGCAACGGAACCCAAGGGGCCAGCAGCTGGCCGAATTCATGAAGAAAGAGGGACTCTTTATGATGAACTCTTTCTTCCAGAAGCGGCCCCACAGGAAGTGGATCTGGTCGAGCCCCGATGGTTCGACAAAAAATGAGATTGACTTCATTATAACGACCAGACGACAACTGTTCAGTGATGTCTCAGTGATCGCGAGGGTAAAAACCGGCAGCGATCACGGAATGGTTAGAGGTACACTGAACCTAAACGTTAAGTTGGAGAGGTCTCGTCTAATGAAGTCAACGCTCCGTCCCCCTCGTGCTCTAATCCAAAGTTCCGAAACCGTTCAGCTCGAGTTACAAAACAGTTTTCAGTGCCTACAAGACTGTAATGAAGTGGACGATTTGAATGACAAGCTCGTAGAAACTGTCCATGCAGTCGGAGCTAAGCTAAAGACCCGCCGCAGATGAACACAAAAACTCTCCGATCACACTTTTAATCTCATGGCTGTTAGATGGGAGATGAAGCAACATTCTTCAACAGATTTGATAGCATACAGGCAACTGAACAGAAAGATCTCTAAATGTATGCGGCGGGACTTACGCGACTTCAATACCAACCGGAGCGGAACCAAGGCTCCAAAGTCTTTGCCAGAGATCTGTCTGCCAAAAAGAGCCAACTGTCAAAACTGAAGACCGAATGTGGCAGCATCGTTTCCGGGGCACCTGAGATTTTGAGTGAGATTGAGAGGTTCTATGGGCAGCTGTACACGTCATCGTTGGAGCCGCACGCAAGTGTGAGTAACGATTCAAGTGCGAGTTTTATCCGACATTATTCCGATGATATCCCGGACGTCAGTCTGAGCGAGATTAGAATGGCTCTCCAGCACCTTAAAAACGGCAAGGCCCCAGGCGAGGATGGAATTTGATGGGGGGGGGGGGTCGTACGAGGCGGCGGCGGAAAATATGACACGCGGGGTTGCGATAGTCGTTGAGAGGATCCGGCAGCTGGGTCTTGAGGTGGCTCTGCACAAGTCCGAGGCCATGCACTTCCATGGTCCTCGGAACAGGCCACCACCGGGATCCTCAGCGATGGTAGGAGGGGTATCCATCGGCGTCGAGTCGACGTTGAAGTACCTAGGACTCGTCCTCGACGGCCGATGGAACTTCGTTGAGCACTTCCGACGTTTGGCTCCCAAACTGGAACGGACCGGGGCTGCCTTCATGCGGCTCCTGCCGAACCTGGGGGGGCCAAACGCCTCCTGCCGGAGGCTCTACGCGGGGATTGTGCGGTCCATGGCCCTTTACGGGGCCCCGGTGTGGGCGCGTGGTTTGGCGCGGCTTGCCGTCCACCACCTGAACGCGCCCCAAAAGGTGGTTGCCGTGAGAATGGTTCGCGGCTACCGCACGATCTCCCGCGAGGCAGCGTGCCTCCTTGCCGGATTGCCGCCATGGGATCTGGAGGCGATAGTGCTGGGCACGCCACTATAGCGGCGATAAGACCTCTCCTTGAGGAGTGGCTTGAGAGACGCCACGGCGTCCTCACCTTCCGCCTGACGCAGGTCCTCACCGGACACGGTGTGTTCGGGAGGTTCCTGCACCGAATCGGGCGGGAGGAAACGCCCGGGTGCTCCCACTGCGAGGATCGACCGGAGGACACGGTGGAGCACACCGTGGAGGTTTGCCCTGCCTGGGCGGAGCACCGCCGTGTCCTCGTAGCGGCGATAGGCGGCGGCGACCTCTCGCGTCCGGCCCTGGTCGAAGCCATGGTCCGGAGCGAGACGGAATGGGATGCCGTCACCACCTTCTGCGAAGCAGTGATGCTAGCGAAGGAGGTGGCGGAGCGGGAGAAGGAGAGAGCAGCAGCTTTCCTTCCCGGCCATCGCGGGAGACGCCCCGGGCGTCGGGGGCTACGTCGTGGCCCCCGGCCACCGTAGGCGCGGGCCTGTGGACGGCGAGCAATGGGTAACTCGCCGTCCGTCCGCGACAGGCCGTGTCAACGGCGCGTTTTGTTCCACGCGCGCCTCAAAGAGCTGTCAGCAGCGTGAAGGGGCCCGCAAGGGCCGCCGCCTGCCGGGGCTGCGGGCTGTTCGAAAGAGATACCGCGGCTCCGGAACGTAAGGGCACTGAAGTAACACGGATGGGTTTTAGTCAGTAAAAGTCTGACACTCCCTTCCGCTCCACCCAGAGCGAAAGGCGTCATTTGATGATTTTCCATCCGCAAAAAAAAAGGCGAGGATGGAATTACAGCAGAGCTTCTGAAAGCGGGTGGAAAACCGGTACTTGAAGACCTTCAGATGCTCTTTAATTCCGTCCTCCATGGTGGCATTACACCGGAGGCGTGAAGCAGAAGTGCGGTGGTCTTATTCTTCAAGAAAGGCGACAACGCTCTCTTGAAGAACTACAGACCGATTTCCCTTCTGAGCCGCGTCTACGTGCTGTTTTCGAGAGTCATTACGAATCGTCTCGCGCGCAGACTTGACGACTTCCAGCCTCCCGAACAAGCCGGTTTCCGAAAAGGCTTTAGCACCATAGACCACATACATACCCTTTGGCAAATTATACAGAAATCCGAGGAGTAAAATTTGCCACTATATCTGGCGTATGTGGACTATGAGTAAGCCTTTGATTCCGTCGAAATTTGGGCGGTGCTCCATTTAGCGATGCCAAGTTGACTGTCGGTATATCGAAGTGTTGAAGTGCTTGTACAGTAGGGCTACGATGGCTATCCGAGTACAGAACCAGAGTACGAAACCTATCCAATTGCAGAGAGGTGTAAGACAGGGTGACGTCATAACCCCGAAACTCTTTACCGCTGCATTGGAAGATGTTTTCAAGCTTCTGGACTGGAAAGGATACGGTATCAACATCAATGGCGAGTACATCACTCACCTTCGATTTGCCAACGATATAGTCCTTATGGCAGAATCGCTGGAGGACTTAGGACTATGCTCAATGACCTCAATAGTGTTTTTTGGACAAAACAAAGATCATGTTTAATGTCCATGTCACACCTATGCCGGTAGTTATTGGGAAAACTAAGCTCGAAGTTGTTGACGAGTATGTTTACCTGGTACAAATAGTCCGACTAGGTAAGTCCAACTTCGACCGAGAGGTCAATCGACGGATTCAACTCGGTTGGGCAGCGTTCGGGAAATTACGGCACATCTTCTCGTCAGGTATACTTCAAAACTTGAAAACGAGACTGTACACCCAGTGCGTGTTGCTAGTGATGACATATGGAACTGAGACGTGGTCCTTCACTGCTGGCCAGACGAGGAAGCTCAAGGTCGCTCAGCGAGCTATGGAGAGGTCTATGCTCGGAGTTTCTCTGCGTGATAAACTCAGAAATGAGGATATCCGCAGTAGAACCAGAGTGACCGACATAGCCCAACGGATTAGTAAGCTGAAGTGGCAATGGGTCGGCCATATAGCTCGAAGAACCGACAACCGATGTGGAATAAAGGTTCTCGAGTGGCAGCCTCGTACCGGCAGGCGAAGTGTAGGGCGTCCCCCCACTAGATAGAGTGACGACCTGGTAAGATATGCAGGAAGTCGATGGATGCAGGTGGCTCAGGATCGTGCTTTGTGGCATTCTTTACGGGAGGCCTATGTTCAGCAGTGGACTTGTGAAGTGCTGTAATGATGAAAAATGATGATCCTGAAAGTGCTCAACGTCCGCCAACACATATTATGTCGGACACTTCCTTGACCTAAAACTCACAGAAATGTTAGCAAATCTGCGCCCAGGAGTGTGACGGACGTAGCCTGCAACATTTTATAGAATTCACAATACAATGAAGTAGGTAGCGCGAACAAGAAAAAGAAATTACCTCATTTAGTATAGTGACAATATCCTTCTCAACGTCTTGAAAGACTTCTATTAAATTATGCAAAGCCTGTTAACGAGCTCTTGACAATATTAATGTCCAGTAATGGAATTAAAGACTGTTAAAAAATATTAAAACCAAGTCAGAGATTTTAAAAAGTAAATTTCTAAATGTCTAATTAGAGACTGGAGAGTTGAGCGAAATGCGGTCTGTAGGTCATTATTATAAGTTGAACATCAGGGTTCAACAAGTGCTAATGGAGTATCTAGTTAAAAAGTATTTTAGATATTTAGTGAAATATAAAAAACATGCACGTTAAGGTTTCTCTGAATTATGGTCGATTTATTGCGCGTTTTAAATTCATAATGGGAAATATATCAGAATTGCTTTGTTTGGATATGCATACAAAGCGTGTATGCATATCCAAACATTGCTTAAAATTTCTACTTAAATTTACATTTAGCATGTGGTCCTGGGTAAAAATTATAAACAAAATGACTTATTATTTATTTATATCAAATCTGTTAAATAGGTAATTGGCTGGTCACGATCGCTATTTTTAGAGATATATGTCATACACCGTAACGTAATCGTTAAGAGCACGATCTGCGAAACTAGCGAGAATATTAGTAATATTTATGTATTTTCTTCTTTGTAAAAAAAAAGGGTGACAAACGAACGCACAGTCAACCTATGTCACCCACATTCATCCTCAGCTTAGTATCAACATACGGATACTTCGTCACCCCTGAGAACTAAGATGGAATGCCTCCTTTCCAGTAAAAAGTGTCTCCGGTTCTCTTAACACACCATACGAAACACAACAACATAACGTTGTTTTTTATGCTAGTAGTCTGTGGAGGCGTGGTTATTTCCCGGTCGGGTCAACCCATTCACGTGACACCCATAATATAGCTGCAACACAGCTCTACCACGTGTAATTACGTTCCCATAGTATTTTTCTGCTATCAAAAATGTCCTTTATCTCATCACATCATTTCGTATACAGTCAGCTATTGAGAATTATAATGGACAACGCTGTGTTTCAAGGAAGATTTGCGATCGCAGTACGAAACGTATATATTCTGCTTCTGAATACTTTACATTCTTTGGCACTTTTCTCCATACTTAATTTGGCACATACGTATATTAGATGGATTTACTGCTATTTATGAAGGACTGTTAGAATTTCCAGGCATTTTATTAATCGAATTATACAACATCAAAAGGACAACATGTATGATAAGATATATATGACATATTTTTTTTTATTTTATTTTTTTAGTCTATAAGCCGATGAAAGAATCTTACACGTTGATATTTATTTTTATAATTTAACCTAAAACAACTTGCGTTATATACGAAACTCGAACTGGAAACAAATTTCGTAGACATGCTTTTAATCTTTGGTTGAATGTTCTGCAAGCTAGAAGCACATTATCACCACACCGTGCCAAAGTCCTTATCATTTCGGTATACTGAAAGTTGCTTTATTGAAAAGACAAGACAAGAAAAGGCAAAAATTATTTGCAAACAATCTCTTAAGTATTTTCCACTAATAACGTTTGCGCGTGACTAATATTTCTTACATTTAAGTTAGCTTTTATCGTAACCGGCTAGCGCTGATCGCCCGCACCCGCATCTTGCTATCCGGCTCTATCCCATGTTCCCAAGAAATAAGGTTAATTTTTCTTTATTTTGTATAGTATGACGGAATTTAATACAAATACAACTGCACTTTTAAAAGTCTAATGCCTTAAATTACGGTCCATTTCAGTTTGTTTTGACTGTACAGGTTTAGTGTGACTGTAATTATTGTTTTAAGTATTTTTAGGGTATAAAATTACCTATATTAAAAATGATAGAAATCGATTTAGTAAATGATTTTGAATAAATTAATATGAGGATGTGCATTTATTATGTTAGATGTAGTATATGTGATGCTATTTATTAATTTTTTTGCTTCATAACGAGCAGAACAAATTCATTTACGGTGAAAGTAAGAGGTATTTTTGTGGTTGTTTTTTATCTAGAAAACTTTATTCCATTACGTTTTTTTAATTATTTTTTTCCACCAACAATATACATTCAGAAAACAATAAAAAATGTGTGCTTACATCTGATACAATACTATAGTTAGGTGAAAAACTGGTGCCTAAACTAGGTAAACCTGTAGTTATCCGTGGACAAAATAGATAGATGAAGCTACACTAAATGACTTCCTTCGCAATTAAACAATACCACGAGATTTACTTATATTCTAGTAAAAAAAAAACTAATAATAAAGAGAAAAAAAAAACACTTTTAACCAATGATGTGAATTACAAAAATATCCATATTAATATTATTTTTTACTTTGTACTTGATTTAGCTATGTAAAATTCCAATCTACGATTGGCAATTTGTAGTCGTACGCGGTCTTAATATATAAATAAGTCTATGAAACGCGTTAAGCGCCGTAAATACAGAAAACATTATCAGATATTATACCTAATTTTAAAATTGACGGTTCCATGGTGCAGTGGCTTAGCAATGAGTTGCACTGGTATTCTGTGGAAGTTTGGTCGTTCCCGTATCAGGTTAATTCATTCATGCAACATCTGAATAAAATAAAACAATGGAAAAACATGTCAAAGAATGCCAGTACTTCGAAGTGAACGTCTATTTTTTTACTTATTATAATTTTTATTTTTATATTTATAAATTTTATTAGTGAGTGGTGATGCAGCTCTAGATGTTAAATCACACTATCTTAGCGTAAAATAAGCCTATTCACAATTGCACTAAATATGCCCAGATTGCAAGATACCGATATAGCGGTCAGTGTACTCCACGGATACATTCCGGAAAGTAGGAGCCCGGGTGGGCGGGCTCGTTTTAGCGGTGAAAAGACACGCTTGTGTTTTGGAGGCGTTGAATCTCACGAGATTGGCAATGTCCCATTCGGAGACTGCCTATAGTGCGCCCAGGCACTTATTTGGTATCACTCCACAACTGTGCTGTCTGTCGTCTGCATACCCATAGATACAGATAATTTATATGCAGCAGGTAGAGAGTTGCGGAGAAAACTGACCCCATGAGGAAGTCCGGCGATTGTCGCGATAGGACTGGACGAGCAGGCATCGATCTCGACTCGAAGAAATCTTGCAATCAAAATTTTCTTCACGCAGTCAATGAGGACACGGAATAAGCCGTACGCTGAAAGATTTTCCAATAGATTAGCGTGCCAAACTCTCCCAAACACCTTCGGAAAATCGAGGAAAACAGCAAGTGCTTCACCATTGTTTACGAGGGCTTCGCCCCATATGTGAGTGGCATACTCTAGAAGATCCCTCAGTTGATCGATTTCGGCGAAATCCGTCACAGAGGAGATCATTCTACTCTAGGTTTGCCATGAGGTGAGCGCTCAATATACGCTCCATAATCTTGCAGAGTATGGAGGTAATTGAAATTAGGCGATAGTTGGGAGGGCCGGTACGACTAGTTTTTTTAGGCACAGGCTGCACATTGGCCATCTTCCAACAGGAGACAACTTTAGTTTACAGAACTTTAGAACTATCGCTGGTATACCATCAGGTCCACTAGCTTTGGTCAC
Organism: Parnassius mnemosyne; assembly: GCA_963668995.1. Classification (NCBI taxonomy): domain Eukaryota; kingdom Metazoa; phylum Arthropoda; class Insecta; order Lepidoptera; family Papilionidae; genus Parnassius; species Parnassius mnemosyne. The sequence goes on along the minus strand of CAVLGL010000084.1, from coordinate 17,375,070 downwards.
GTATTGACTTCGCAAGGTTTTAAGAACCTCCTTGTTGGTAATATGGACCTCTGACATAGAGGTACTATAGTGAGGTAATTGGGATGGTACGCTGTTGCTACACCTTATAATAATACCTTATAATAATATCCCTTATAAAGGGCGGACTAAATGCCTTGTGGCATTCTCTATCAGTCTACCCTGGATGATTTGAGAAGCTGTGGTAGGTGCAACACCACTCCATAAATTAATAAATAAGTAAAAACATTATATCTTATACAAAAAGCAAAATAAATAAAATATTTTTAAACTATACAAACTTAATATTATCTACTTTGTAATTAAGAAAAAAATAATAGTTAATATATAAACGCATATAATATACTTATATATACAAAATCTCTAAATAAATATAAAATAATATAACACAAAAATAAAATAACATGATGCATATTAAAATACATATTAAACATATATTTTACAAAATATCAATTACAAAGCGAAAGAGGGAGAAAAACATAAATCGGATAAATCAGGTGGTATTATTCCTGTTAAAGAATTCTCGAACTAGTCTTTTAAAATATTGTTTGTTACTGGTTTTTTTTTTATATGAACAGACAAGGCATTCCAGAGCAGTATGGACTGCAGAGTAAAAGAGGAATTAAATAAACAACTCTTATGTGGTGGAATACGAATTTTAGGACTATTTTGGGAACGGTGAACTCTATCATGAATAGAATATTGGTACTGAAAGTTATCCTTAAAATGAGAAGGAGAATTTGGGTTATTTAAAATTGAATATAGTACTTGCAAAATTCGGGAGCTACGCCTTTGACGAATAGAAAGTCATCTTATCTTTTTATCTGGACAATTTCTCCGTACTAAGTTATCCAGCAAATTTCTCTCTGCAAAAAATTTCTAACTATAGAATTAGTTAGTATGGAATTAATATTAATTAGTAATAGTAAATTTTACAGATCATGAGCAACTCGGTTTTGATCCCCGCTGGCACCATAAACTGTCAGTTGTAGGACGTTGTCAGTCATAGGACGACACTTCAGAAGTGAAAACTTCTTAGCGTCACAAACATATATATATATATATATATATATATATATATATATATATTTGTGACATTCCTTGGCGGAGGCCTATGTTCAGCAGTGAACTTATCAAAGGCTGTAATGATGATGATGATATATATACTTTCCTATCCTAAAATTGCTCAACGTCCGCCAACACATATTAGGTCGGACACTTCCTTGACCTAAAACTCACAGAAATGTTAGCATACCTGCGCCCAGGAGTGTGACGGACGTAGCCTGCAACATTTTATAGAATTCACAATACAATGAAGTAGGTAGCGCGAACAAGAAAAAGAAATTACCTCATTTAGTATAGTGACAATATCCTACTCAACGTCTTGAAAGACTTCTATAAAATTATGGTAATCAAACAAAAGAGTGACTTTCAATAAGTTTTATTTATAATCTATATTGCATAAAAAAGTTTCTGTTTCTGTTTCTATGCAAAGCCTGTTAACGAGCTCTTGACAATACTAATGTCCAGTAATGGAATTGAAGACTGTTAAAAAATATTAAAACCAAGTCAGAGGTTTAAAAAAGTAAATTTCTAAATGTCTAATTAGAGACTGGAGAGTTGAGCGAAATGCGGTCTGTAGGTCATTATTATTAGTTGAACATCAGGGTTCAACAAGCGCTAATGGAGAAATAAAAAAAACATGCCCGTTAAGGTTTCTCTGAATTATTATCGATTTTATTGCGCGTTTTAAATTCATAATGGGAAATATATCAGAATTGCTTTGTTTGGATATGCATACAAAGCGTTTATGCATATCCAAACATTGCTTAAAATTTCTACTTAAATTTACATTTAACATGTGATCCATTTAAAATTATAAACAAAATGACTTTTTATTTATTTTTATTAAATCTGTTAAAAAGGCAATTGGCTGGTCACGATCGCTGTTTTTAGAGATATATGTCATACACCGTAACGTAATCGTTAAGAGCACGAACTGCGAAACTAGCGAGAGTATTAGTATTATTTATGTTTTTTCTTCCTTGTAAAAAAAAAGAGTGACAAACGCATGCACAGTCAACCTATATGTCACCTACATTCATCCTCAGCTTAGTATCAAAATATGGGTACTTTGTCACCCCTGAGAACTAAGATGGAATGCCTTCTTTCCAGTAAAAAGTGTCTCCGGTTCTCTAAACACACCATACGAAACACAACAACATAACGTTGTTTTTTACGCTAGTAGTCTGTTAGAGCGTGGTTATTTCCCGGTCGGGTCAACCCATTCACGCGACACCCATAATATAGCTGCAACACAGATCTACCACATGTAATTACGTTCCCATAGTATTCTTCTGCTCTCAAAAATGTCCTCTATCTCATCACATCATTTCGTATACAGTCCACTATTGAGAATTAAAATCGACAACGCTGTTTCAAGGCAGATTTGCGATCGCAGTACGAAACACTACCCATTTTGGACACTTTTCCCTATATATCCTGCTTCTGAATACTTTACACTATTTGGCACTTTTCTCCATACTTAATTTGGCACATATGTATATTAGATGGATTAACTGCTATTTATCAAGGACTGATAGTATTTCCAGGCATTTTATTAATCGAATTTTATAACATCAAAAGGACAACATGTATGATAAGATATATATGACATATTTTTTTTCGTCTAAGTCGATAAAAGAATCTTACACGTTGATATATGTTTTATAATTTAACGTAAAACAACTTGCCTTATATACGGAATTCGAACTGAAAACAAATTTCGTAGAAACGCTTTAAATTTCGCGAAATAAGCGAGGAAGTTTCATCTGATATTTATGCGAGCATAACCATTTGGTTTGAGAACGCTTTCGCAAATAAATATCTGACTTGTATAACTTCCGCTCAATAGTTAATAAAATATGCATTACTGATTAAGTTAGGTCACTTGGAAATAATATAATTTGTTAATCACGCCCACATGTATAACATCCGTACTTCTGCATATACATCATTTTTCTAATAATCATATAATTATATAAAGTATATTCCTTTACAATAAAATCAGTGTTAAACGACTTTCATTGGGTTTGATTTGTACATTAACATTACCTCAGATCTCTTCTTGCACTAATCTTCTAAAGTGCAGCCACACTACAGTTTCTTTGGTCCTTCGAGCCGGATCTAAATCAGCGACCTATGGATGGCAGCCTCCTACAGCCCATCTGCTGAAGGGTAGGCTGGCGCATTGAAATGCCACTGGATGTCATAGTCATCGATCATGCTCAGGAGCTCTTCATTGATTGTTGCAAGGATATCTTTTTATTCTTTCTTCAAGTCTTTGGATGCTCCGACAAAGTTACGTCCTTGATCGCTTTATATATGTTTGGGGATGGATCTGTTCTGGCTCAAAAACGTCGAAATGCTGTCAGATATACAGGTGGTCTAAGATCAGACAAAAGACAGACGAGCAGCCTTTGTCACGAGGCAAACAAAAACTGCCACGTAGCCCTTGTGTGTTCGCACTCCACGACCTTTTTTTCTTTGATGTCAAATGCTCCTGTGAAGTCGATGCCACAGTGGGAGAAAACATGCGATGGAGTAACCCGAGGCTCTGGTAGATCTGCCAAATATGTCGTTCAGTATGCAGTCTTGGCCTCACCTGCAACATATACAACTGTCTGATTCCGAGTACAATGTTTCTAATATTGTTAATTTGCTTCTAGACGTAAGCATTTACTCTAACATCATCATGAACGGTCTGAGCAAAGGCCTAAATATGGCACCAATAGCTCAAAAAACGAGACTGGGCTGGATACTCTCGGGTAACGTGGAAACGTTCAAATGTCACGTTGTAATTACTGACTCATCAGAGTTTTCTCAATACTGGGAGCTCGAAGAGATCAGTGAATCAGCTACTGAATTGACACCAGACGAACAATATTGTGAGCAATTCTATCAGTCCACAACAAAACGACTACCTGATGGAAGATACGAGATTGCTCTCTCGATGAAGAGTTGATGAGGTTGGTGGGTTCGAACATGATCTAGGTGAATCTAAGTCAAGGTCAAGTATACAATTCTACAATTTGGAAAAAAGGATGTCAAAAAGTGTCTTTGCTGAAAGTTGGAAAAAAGGAAGTAAATAAGTCTTTGCTGAAAGTTACGAATTTTTTTTGCATATTGTTTAGTATAATTAGTTTTCGGAAAAAAAATAATTGTATAAGTTTTATTAGAAGTTATTAGAGAGATAATTGAGTTGTCTATAAGTCGGAAACGCTATTGCTAATCGTTGGGTGTACGGTTCAAAGCCATGATAAGGATGGTTATTTTTACTTTATTGTTTTTAAAGTTTAATTTTATAACTTTTGACATTATTATAATTAATTTATTTGCGTATATTTTTCAGTTCATGCACTATAAATTTATTTTCAAAATATATGGCGGTAAACGGATTTTCTAACCACGAGGTCCCGGGTTCGAACCGTGGTTAGGTCAAAATCAATTATTTTTTTGTACTTTATTATTATTAGTTTTTACCTTATACTTTTTGACACTATTATTCTTAATTTATTTTCGTATATTTTTATATTCGTTTACATTCCTTCAAACCGTGGTCAGGTCAAAATCAACTGGTTTTTTTTAGTTATTATTTATATTTTGTTAATTTTGACACTAATATTATTAATTTGTTTTATTTTAATTATCGGTTAATATAAATTCTTTGCTTGTTGATAGTTTTCAAATTTTAAGTTATGTTCATTGTTAGTCTTTGCTTATTTATTTCCTTCCGAAATATTAGTATTTGCGATGGAATAAATAAGTTATAATAAAAAAACATATGTGAGTATCGTGGAACCACGGGAACACTCGGTTAGAACGAAGTTCGAAGGAAGAATATACGTGGTAGAGCCATATTCGTAGTATAGTTGTAGCACAAATGGGTCGGCTCGACCGGGGAGGGAGCACGCTCACACAGAATACCAGCTTAAAATTAGCAACTTAATGCTGCTGTGTTTCGTATGGTGAGTGTAGAGGACCGGAGACCCTTTTTACTGGAAAAGAGGCATTCCATCTTAGTCCTCACGGGTGACAACGCATCTGCATATTGAGTCTTTATTGAGGATAGATGTAAATGTACACTTACCATCAGGTGAACTATGTGCTCGTTTGTCACCCAATTCTATATAAAAAAAGGTTCATTTCGTGGTATATTATTTTTGATAAACGTATTATATTATTGAATAAATGATTTACTAGCTACTATTATAATGAAGCATTATTTAAAATAAAATAATATTTCTTTCATGGCAATATAAGAAAATGTGCGATGAAGATGGATATTATTCCATCTCGCTTCCTTGTAGCTGCAACGGCCGTCTGCACTACGTCAGAAGGGGTCATGGCGGAATTTGAATTAATAGAATAAAGATTAGTACTTTCTGCTGTCACAAATCCGGCTTATGTGGTGCATTCTCATTAAAATTCAGAATAAAACACAACAATCGTAATGATAACTTGCAAAATTTGGAAATAAAACAGCACAAAATAACACAATTACTCTCTACTGAGAGCACAGCACATTAGCTAGTTCTCATAACCAGTGACGTCATAACGGTATATAATATGGTGAACAACGTTTTGCAGATTTGAGGCATAGATAAAAATATTCTTTAAATTGAAATATAAAGGTTATATTGAATTTTTATAACTAGAAATCAATATTTTTCGTTTATTTTTTAAAATCTATCATAAATATATTTTTTTTAATTTTTAACATGATGTAAAATACCCTATTATAATATTTTTTTCTTTCTCGACGTTTTGGGTGCTTTCTAGCACCCATGATTAAAGGGGAATCAGGTGATTGACGTCCCGATGTCAGAGCTAACCCAGAGTAACTTCAGCTTTTTTAATTATTAGTTTTGGTCCGATCTACGCAGAATGAACTTACCGTGTCTTGATGTTTTGCAGTGGTATGCTTGGGTTTAGTTTTAAATTTATTATAGCAATATATGATTAAACGCAATAGAATTCATTAAAGTAGTTTTATTCAATGTGCAGTGCTCATGTAAATACATATATATATATATATATATATATATATATATATATATATATATATATATATATATATATATATATATATAAAATCATTATATAGTGAGCCCTAAATTCATTTCATTCAATAACTCGAAAAATATAATTAATTTTCAAAAATCCCTATTTACAGCATTAGATATTATACAACATGTAACGTAATTAACGCACACCCTCGGATACCCCAGTTAGCATATTATGTTATAATCATAATACATACACTGACTTTTTAGTTAAACATATTTACGTGGATTTGTAATGTTGTTGCCACAGTACAAATCCACGAAAGCACATAGTCGCACACGTAGGTATAAGTCTTGAGGGTCTTGCTAGACTAGTAGATATTCGAGACGAGTTTATTGATAATTAATTAATTGATAATTTAAAAATAATTTAATTTAATTTTAATTTCAATTTAGTAATAATTTAAATACTTAACTTACTTATAGCCTAAACACTCATGCAACGTTCTCTTTTTATTTTTAATACACTTTCAAAATGCCCAGCACCTTGTTCAATACATTTTAATAACCGATTTCTTAATTGGTATTTTAATTTAGAAAGCACTTTAGTGTCATATTTTTCACTATTTCAAAAGAGTTCACTATTCTATTTTTTAGGTCCTCGGCACTTGTTGTCTCACTTAAATAAACAAATGATTTAATACGTCCCCTCGAAAGAAAAAGTCAAGAGGCATCAAATCACCTAATGTGGAAGACCACTGGACAGGGCCTCCGTGACCGATCCATCGCTCTCCAAACTCATCATCAAGGTGCTGTGGAACACTCCTAGTGCAGTAAGCAGGGGAACTATGGAAAATACCTCTTGTAAACTATGAAGAGTTATGTCTTTTAGCAGCGTAGGTAGAGTTTCTCGTAAATACAGAAAATATGCATCTCCTGTTAATCTTTGTAAGAACACAGGCCCCACTATATGTGTACCAATGACAAAGTCCGGGACGTTAACTGAGAAACGGTGTTGGAAGGAATCCACTCTGCATGCGTGAGGATTTTCGTGCACCCATAAATGTGTGTTGTGTTGGTTGTATATCCCTACACGTATAAATGTATTTTCATCTGTCCAAATTATGATTCGCTGCTAATTTTCTAATAACCAGCGACTGAACTGCAAGTGTGGTGCGTAATCGTTTGGAGTCCTGGTATCTTTTGAGTTGGAATGGATGATATTTATCACAACGAAGTGTTCTCCACACATGTATATGACTACATTGAAAGCGTGAAGCTGCTTCTGGTTTACTGGCACGGGGATTTTCTTCGTAATAGTCCAGTATTTCGTTTTGATGACGAACGCGTGTACGCATATTGGCTCCCCTCTCGATGGCCGTGTTCTGACGGACCTTTCCGTGATCGCGAAGCCGTTGAGTAGTAGCTAACCTAATTCTGCGATCTACTCTTGTACCATACCTTTGGTTGAATGTTCTGCAAGCTAGAGCCACATTATCACCACGCCGTGCCAAAGTCCTTACCATTTCGGTGTACTGAACGTTGCTTTATTGGAAAGACATCGTGCGCGAAAAATTATTTGCAAACAATCTAGTAAGTACTTTCCACTAATAACGTTTGTGCGTGACTAATATTGTTTACATTTAAGTTAGCTTTATCGTAGCCGGCTAGCGTGGAGCGCCCGCACCGTCATCAAACTATCTCGCTCTATCCCAGGTTCCCAGGAAATAAGGTTAATTTTTCTTTATTTTGTATAGAATGACGGAATTTATATTAATACTTAATACAAATACAACTGCACTTTTAAAGGTCTTATTGTCTTGAGTTACGGTCCATTTCAGTTTGTTTTGACTGTACAGGTTTAATGTGATTGTAATTTAAATAGTTTTAATTATTTTTTGGATAAAAAATTACCTATATTAAAAATATTAGAAATCGATTCAGTAAATGATTCTGAACAAATTACTTTCAGGATGTGCGTTTATTATGTTACATGTTGTATATATGATGCTATTTATTAATTTGTTTCCTTCATAACGAGCAGAACAAATCGGTTCACGGTGAAAACAAAAGGTATCTTTGTGATTTTTTCTATCTAGAAAACTTTATTCCATTACGTTTTTTTATTTTTTTATCTACCAACAATATACATTCAGAAAACAACAGGTTAGGTGAAAAACTGGTGCCTAAACTAGGTAAACCTGTAGTTATCCGTGGACAAAATAGATAGATGAAGCTACAATAAATGACTTCCTTCGCAATTAAACAATGCAACGAGATTTACTTATATTCTAGTAAAAAAAAAAAAACTAAAAATAAAGGGAAAAAAAACACTTGTAACCTATGATGTCGCTCGCAGTTACAATAATATCCATATTAACATTTTTTGTTACTTTGTACTTGATTTAGCTATGTAAAATTCCGATCTACGATTGTCAATTTGTAGTGGTACGCGTTCTTAATATAAAAATAAGTCTATAAAACGCGTTAAACGCCGTAAATACAGAAAAAATTATCAGATATTACTTAATTTTATAATTGACGGTTCCATGGCGCAGTGGCTTAGCAATGAGTTGCAGCGCCAAGGGCCGCGGGTTTGAATCCTGCACGGAACACGTATTTGTATGGCCTACAAATAATTGTTCCGGGTCTGGGATGTTCTTCCATGTAAAATTTATGTAAGTAAATTACCCCCCACAACACAGGAGAAAATCCTAGTATGGTGGTAACGTTGTTTGAAAAAAAAATTAAGTAAATTAACTTTTAAAATTAAATTAACTTTTTATTGAACCACCTTAGTCAGACCTACATTCAAGACAATGAGTATAGTAGGTAAGGCCAAGGACAATATTTTTTTAAATGAAGGTATATATAACTTAGTGTCATTTGGCTAAATAATTTAACTATAATCTTAAACAAAAATAAAAAATGATCAACAATTAAAATATCTAATTATTTGTATGAAGGTCAAGTGAGCGCTAGAGAAACTACAGTTGCAAGACGTTGTCGATAAATAAAAAGTTTTGAGAAGTTATCAATTACTGTGGAGTGGCCGTGTTCCATATCATCCCGTGGGTGTCCAAAGAGGCGACTAGACCTAGGGAAAAGTGTTATATTTAAATAACCGTGACCATCGTTCCGATTACCAAAAAGTCACAATGAAAAATCATCGTGACTTTATCACGTTGATAAAGTTGGATAACTACATACTTGGAAAATTAGAACGACTTATAACGTGACTTTATATATGCATTTAGGAATTTAGTATTAGGTTTTATTTCAGTAGTAATTTTTTATTACTTTCCTTACATAAGCTACGTGGCTATAATACCGTTCTGATTATTATTTTTAAAATATAAGAATTCCACATAACCTAGCTGATGAGTCAGTATACCGATACAGTACATGGTACATGTACTTTGTTATGTGTAATAAGGTACGATTACCGTACCTTATATTAAAACAGGACATAATATACAAATATACCCATACAAAAATGAACATAAATTAAAATATTTCGGTTTATACTGACTAATTTAGGTACCATAAAATAAATACAGCAATTGTTAATAGAATACTTTCCTACATATATGTTAGCGTATTTTATTTAATTTCTTCGAAAATAAGTCAAATGTCAGCAACTGAATTGGTGGTTCTCATCTGTAGCTTACATGTTTAGAAACTAATGTTATGAGAACTCCCAGCTAGGGATGAGCAAGTGAAAAAATATATCGATGTTTATAAACAGTGTCTATATGAATGGATTCATCTATCCATTACAGAATATAAAAGTCCACTGCTGAACATACGCGTCCCCCATAGATTGCCTCATAGCAGGGTTTTGCCAAGCGTGGCAATGCCGGCTAGATTCTTTTTATTATTTTGAGCTGATATCTATCTATCTAGAAGATGCTGCTTCCCATCACTAGTTTCGGGTGGCGGTGTAAGAATATCCACTACCCATAACATCTCGTGAGTGTCGTAAGAAGCGACAAAGGGAAATCGAAACAGGTGATAGGTAGCAGCATTTTTCTGATATCGATATATATCGCGTAATAAATGTGAATCTATAAATATATCGTAATGTTTTGCAAAAGTTTTATTATTCGATGGTTGGATGATGACAAAAAATAGACAATAGCACATGAATGATTTAGTGGCCGTTTTCATTGCTTAATGTTTAGTCGATTAATACAACATTTTAAAACACTTAGTTGGGTAATAAGTTCTGTAAAAACCTTATTATTTAATATTTTTGAATACTGGCTAGATGAACTTCACTAATTTTAAAAATATAACGTTTGCGCTTGCCGAAAATAAAAAAGACATTAATTTTCATTGATTTTCAAATATGGAGTGGGCGAAGAAAGAAGATAGAGTAGCGGTTATCGCGTTGCACCGCTGTGGTTACGTGCCAAAAGAGATTTTTAATATTCTACAAAAATTGAAAATAACCCTACGATTTGTTTATCGCACTATCAAACGATTCAATGAAGATTCATGCTTTGAAGATCGTAAGAGGACCGGCCAACCTCGTACAGTTAGGACACCCGCGATCATCAAAGCAGTGAAGGCGCGAATCCAACGAAATCCTGTTCTTACGAACAGGAAAGTTGAAGTTCAACAAAAAATATAAGCTCCTCAAATGCGCCTAAGCAGAACCACGGTGAATGAAGACCTAGGACTTACGAGCTTATTGTAAGAAGACCCGACATTTTTTGAAAGAGCGTTTGAAAAACATTAGGCTGGATAGATGCCGCGCTTTGTTACGGCGGTACGCAGGAAAAAATGCGGAGAGATTTTGTTTTCGGATAAAATAATTTTTAACATCGAAGAAAGTTATAATAAACGAAATGATAAGGTGTATGCCCACAGCAGTGAAGAAGTCAGCACGCGTATTCCAAGGGTTCAACGAGGACATTACCCTTCATCACTCATGGTTTGGCTTGGAGTCTTATATTCAAGCTTAACTGAGGTGTTTTTCTGTGAAAAAGGTGTAAAAACTAGTGCCGAGGTGTACCAAAATAACGTACTAATAAACATAGTGGAACTTCTTTCTCAAACAATGTTCAAAAACAGACATTTGATATTCCAACGGGACTCTGCGTCAGCTCATAGGGCATGAAGCACGCAAAACTGGTTGACTGCCTGTGGAATTAACTTTATCGGACATGATGATAGGCCCTCGTCTAGTCCAGATTTAAACCCAGTGGATTACAAGATATGGCAACATTTGGAGGAGAAAGTCTGCGCTAAACCTCATCAGAATTTGGAATCTCTCAGAGCATCTTTGGCTAAAGAAGCGGCAGAAATAGATATGAATGTGGTGCGTGCTGCGATTGATGATTGGCCGCGTCGATTATGGGCATGTATTCAAAATAGGCGAGGGCATTTTGAATAATGTAAATAAAATTGTATTCTATTTTGAATTACCTTTTATTTCATATAGAATTTCTAAATAATTATCAAAAAGTGTATCATTAATTTTATAAAACGTTTTTGACCGAACTTGTAACCTGACTATGTATACCGAAATTTATACGAATTCGAAACTCTAAAATAAATATCGAAACATCACGATTAGAAAAATCAACGATATATATCGATATGTTTATGAAAAAATACCGATATTTTTTACTGAAGCCTACCTACGCCCAGCGGCACGGTCGGAGAAAGACTTAATACATTAGTTAAATAACGCATAGGCATCAATCTTGGCGCATCATTATTCAAATGCTGTAACTATATTATTATATCAGAATCTATAGAACATCTGGTTAGCTTGACATAATGGGTAATGAGTAATACGCGTGCTTTACACCTTGTTTATTTATTAATATACCCTAAGCTTATTTTAATAGACCTATGAGACAAAACAAAACAATCATGAGTTAATCAACCAGTAACTTAAACCACTACCATAATAACCTACTTAGTACTAACCAACAAATAGAAAATTAATTAAGCATTATAGTTATTTATAAATGAACCATTCAGAACTACCTTAATTCTATATTAAATTTACATATTTCCTAAGTACATACTCACCAAAAAGTAAAATTAAAATTATTTAATGATTGGTATGTCATAGTTAAACGTCAAACTCTGTGCAAGCCACGTCTGTAACGAAAAGAGGCGTTCATGCAACAAGCCGCGAGAAATGACACCTCGCTTTATAATATGGGTAAACGTAGTGGTTATATTCTCTTTGAATATGGTTCACTGCTGGTTTCTCTCGGATCTCATCGGGTGGCTAGGGTTTATGTGGTCGTTCGCGCTCCGAGCAGAGTGTTCATTATTTTAATTTTTCATTATCTCTTAAACGTTAAGTTGGAGAGGTCTCGTCTAATGAAGTCAACGCTCCGTCCCCCTCGTGCTCTGTTCCAAAGTCCCGAAACCTTTCAGCTCGAGTTACAAAACCGTTTTCAGTGCCTAGAAGACTGCATTGAAGTGGACGATATGAATGACAAGCTCGTGGAAACTGTCCATGCGGTCGGAGCTGAGTTCTGCAAGACCCGCCGCAGAAGAACACAAAAACTCTCCGATCACACACTTAATCTCATGGCTGTTAGACGGGAGATGAAGCTACATTCTTCAACAGACTTGACAGCATACAGGCATCTGAACAGACAGATCTCCAAATGCATGCGGCGGGACTTACGCAACTACAATACAGCTCGTATTCAAGAAGCGATCGAGTGGAACCAAGGCTCCAAAGTCTTTGCCAGAGATCTGTCTGCCAGAAAGAGCCACCAGTCAAAGCTGAAGACAGAGTGTGGCAGCATCGTTTCCGGGACACCTGAGATTTTGAGTGAGATTGAGAGGTTCTATGGGCAGCTGTACACGTCATCGTTGGAGCCACACGCAAGTGTGAGTAACGATCCAAGAGCGAGTCTCATCCGACACTATTCCGAAGATATCCCGGACGTCAGTCTGAGCGAGATTAGAATGGCTCTCCAGCACCTTAAAAACGGTAAGGCCCCAGGCGAGGATGGAATTACAGCGGAGCTTCTGAAAGCGGGTGGAAGACCGGTACTTGAAGTCCTTCAGAAGCTCTTTAATTCCGTCCGCCGTGGTGGCATTACACCGGAGGCGTGGAGCAGAAGTGCGGTGGTCTTGTTCTTCAAGAAAGGTGACAACGCTCTCTTGAAGAACTACAGACCGATTTCCCTTCTGAGCCGCGTCTACGTGCTGTTTTCGAGAGTCATTACGAATCGTCTCGCGCGCAGACTTGACGACTTCCAGCCCCCCGAACAAGCCGGTTTTCGAAAGGGCTTTAGCACCATAGACCACATACATACCCTTCGGCAAATTGTACAGAAGTCCGAAGAGTACAATTTGCCACTATGTCTGGCGTATGTGGACTATGAGAAAGCCTTTGATTCTGTCGAAATTTGGGCGGTGCTGCAGTCCCTTCAGCGGTGCCAAGTTGACTGTCGGTATATCGAAGTGTTGAAGTGCTTGTACAGTAGGGCTACGATGGCTATCCGAGTACAGAACCAGAGTACGAAACCTATACAATTGCAGAGAGGTGTAAGACAGGGTGACGTCATATCCCCGAAACTCTTCACCGCTGCATTGGAAGACGTTTTCAAGCTTCTGGACTGGAAAGGATACGGTATAAACATCAATGGCGAGTACATCACTCACCTTCGATTTGCCGACGATATAGTCCTTATGGCAGAATCGCTGGAGGACCTAAGCACTATGCTCAATGACCTCGATAGTGTTTCCCAACGGATAGGTCTTAAGATGAACATGGACAAAACAAAGATCATGTTCAATGTCCATGTCACACCTATGCCGGTAGTTGTTGGGAGCACTAAGCTCGAAGTTGTTGACGAGTATGTTTACCTGGGACAAATAGTCCGACTAGGTAAGTCCAACTTCGACCGAGAGGTCAATCGACGGATTCAACTCGGCTGGGCAGCGTTCGGGAAGCTACGACACATCTTCTCGTCAGACATACCTCAAAACCTGAAAACGAAATTGTACAACCAGTGCGTGTTGCCAGTGATAACTTATGGAACTGAGACGTGGTCCTTCACTGCTGGCCGTATGAGGAAGCTCAAGGTCGCTCAGCGAGCTATGGAGAGGGCTATGCTCGGAGTTTCTCTGCGTGATAATCTTAGGAATGAGGATATCCGCAATAGAACCAGAGTAACCGACATAGCCCAACGGATTAGTAAGCTGAAGTGGCAGTGGGCCGGCCATATAGCTCGAAGAACCGACAACCGATGGGGAAGAAAGGTTCTCGAGTGGCAGCCTCGTACCGGTAGGCGAAGTGTAGGGCGTCCCCCCACGAGATGGAGTGACGACCTGGTAAGACATGCAGGAAGTCGATGGATGCAGGTGGCTCAGGACCGTGCTTTGTGGCATTCTTTGGGGGAGGCCTATGTTCAGCAGTGGACTTGTGAAGGGCTGTAATGATGATGATGATGATGATTATCTCTTAAACAATGCGTCCATATAACATGCTATAAAAAGCAAAGTTTATCTTCATAAAATTGTCTTGATGTTCAAGTAACTTTCGTTCGTATGGATTAATATAGCACGCCTTTAATTTTTAATATTTTTTTGTCACAAAATACCTTATTGTGACTTATGTATAAGAAATAGGCATACGGTATCAGCGACTTCTTTAGGCGGAGTTAAGACTTATATTTTTGTTAAACATTGTATTTATGTAATACTAAATGTTAAGCCAGCGCACGTAGATAAAGCAGTTAGAGAGTGCCTTTTCTTCCGACTTGCTTAACAAAAATCAATATTTAAGGCTAGCTAATAGACAGGCTAATGCTAGATAGCTTAAACCATTTCTCATAAATCTAGCTATTATATACAAAAGGAATGTTTCAAATCAAACTTTTTAGGCAGATTAGCACGTTTAAACAAACAGGAAAAAACTCTTCCGTTTTATTATATTAGTATATAAATACAAAAAATATAAACAAATATTGACTATAACTTTTTGCCGAAAATCCAAAATTTGATCAAAGGCAAATAGAATTCCATCAAGATATGTTCGTGTTCTGGTCCTGAAGCCACAATTTCATCTGAAACATGTTTAAAGTAGGAAAAATTCGATATTAACTGCTGAATTTAATACGCAATTTAAAACTGTATGAAAGCTGATTTAATAAGTTTTACCCACGACTGCACCCACATATTACATTTCTTTAGGAACATTGCTCAATTTTATCACATCTGAAAGTAAGAAGAACAAAGTCTGGATAATTTTCTTAATATTTAGAAACGACGGTATTTAAAACGAAGAAGACCGAATGTAATTGAAGGTGCTTTAACACCAAAGTATTGGTTCGTCCCTTAAAACCCCGTCATAATAGCTTCTGAAGCCAATTAAAACAGTGAGAATATTTAATAATCTAAGCCCTGCCTTTAGAAGCTATAACGTAAAAAATATTTTGTTTTGGAAGGCGGCTTTTATTACTTTGTTGTTCGGTTGGGACTAAATAATACATCAAATTCAAGGTGTTCAGTTACAATTCATTCTCATATTTTTTCTTAATCAGAGATGGATTTTTATCTCCCAAATTTATATGAGACTACTCCTGAAGGTTAATATATTATTATAATTCAATTTTTTTTTAAGGAGAGGGGGCAAACGAGCATACGGCTCACCTGATAGTAAGTAACTACCGCCGCCCATGAACCAACGCCAGAGGAATCTCAGGTGCATTGCCGGCTGTTTAGAAAGGAGTAAGCTCTTTTCTTTAAAGTCCCTAAGTCATATCAGTCCGAAAAAATCGCCGGTGGTAAACTATTCCACAGAGAAATAGTACAAGGAAGAAAGCTCCTAATAAAACGTACAGTAGTAGTGATAGTATTGGGAGTTTCGCCACGATGTGCGTTCTTGAAATTTGGCGGCTCGAACTAATCCGAACAATTTATCAGAGCACTACCCGTGGTAAATGCGAAAGAAAGTGCAAAATGAAAATGCTATCCGCAGCTCCAGTGAATCAGTCAGCAATCATTGGAAAGGACTCAGTCGTCGACGATTCGAGACGCTCTGCGCTGGATGCGGTCAAGTGGAAGGAGCTGGCACTGCGGAGCCCAGCGCAGAGATATAACATTATTTCATGATTGGCCGAACCTGTGCCTTGTAAAGTTGCAGGCGGTGTGCCGGCATAATGTAACTGTCCCGCTCTGCTGAGCTTGCCAAGCTTTTTATTGGCCAATTCAGTCTTCTCTTCCAAGTAACCACTAAACTGCACATCATTCCATATGTTGACACTGAGGATTCTGATTCTGGTTGAGGCAACAATGGCAGTGCCTTGAAACTGAGAAGATACGACAAAGTGGTACTCTCTAGCAGTACAAGCGCAAACTTTTGTCTTCCGGGGATTAAGGACAAGGGTTGTTTAACTGGAATAGATTTAGTCACCTCAATCAGAGACTTTGTTCAAAAGAGTTGCACCTCAGACACAAGTTTGTTCCATTACTCAGCGGCGTTTTCCCTAGAAATATTGGCACGGCCGGTGTATAGAGTATCACCAGTGCTGTCATTCGTATAGCAATGAATGTTACAGGTTTGCAACATATCACTGATATGCAGAAGAAATGGTTTTGGTGAATGCAAGCAGCCTTGTGGAACACCAGCATTTACAGGCTTCTAATAGGAGCATGCATCGTCTACTACGATCTAGATGCTCCGATCTACAAGAAAGCTGTTGATCCAATTGCACAATTTCACGGGAAGCCCATAGGAAGGAAGCTTCAAAAAAGCACTTTGTGACAAACCCGATCGAAATCTTTCGTCTAAACTTCGCTATGTCCAAACTAACGGCCCATGCCTCCCCCTAGGAGTCTACTACCTCCGCCCATCTATGAGTCAGGTAGACCAGAATATCACCAGCTGATCGACCCCGATGGAAAAGCGGTCAATAATCAACGGTTGATCCCCAAGGTACCGCATGAACTGGCAGCTTATAATAAATTCCATTATTTTGGAGAACAAGGAGGTGAAGGCGATAGGCCTGTAGTTAGGGTCGCCTTTTTTAGGGATCGGGTTGACGAAAGCTATCTTCCATGAATTCGGGACAACGCATAGGGAGTAGGACTGAAGTGTTCGACGTCTCGATGTCATAGTTAACTACGGCTACCTTCAGATTAAATTCATGAATTTTGTCCGATTTACGTAGTACGAACTTATAGTATGTTGAAGTCTTGCAGTTGTGTGTTAGGTTAGAAATTAATTATAGTATTTTTAGACTCATAAGCATATTTTTTATAGGATAAGGATAACAAAGGAGCACACACTCCACCTGATAGTAAATAGTTGCTGTGGCTCATAGACATTTACATATATCCGCTTTTGCGAATCAAAATGCGGATGAGTTGTCAGCTGTAAGAATTAAGTAGCGCGGTGGACACTTTTTTGCCGTAAAACCCTCTCAGAAGTAAGAGGAAGCATGTACATAGCAGTGGAACATATATATGTTGTAACTTTACTTTTAACTTTGTAATAATTGCAGTGTGGTGCTGGTAGAAAGGCATTCGTAATCCCATTCCGCGGTTATCATGGCTTCCGAATAATGGCAGTTTATGTCAACAAGATGGCTATAACTATCTCATTAACCATCTCGTTGACATTAGTCTCTATAAGACCTGGTACTTCGATCGCCAATCCACTGTCCTCTCAACAGCCGCTGTTGATATGATTCCTTTAAAAAAGGCTTATATATGCGTGTATTACTATATCTTTTCTATTTTAATTGCAGTTTCACTGGTAGAAAATGCATTAAAACATTAAGTCCGCCCTTTGTTTTTCGCCCTCTCTTGTTACATGCAACGCATTGAAGACTACACAAATATATTATAAAAGTAGTAGTAGTTCAATAATAACATGATGAAAGATATTTATTTCATGCTTTGCTTGCGCGCAAATGTGCAAAAAAGGGCGTTTTCTGACCTTCAATCGATCATAAAATATAAATATAGAACAAAGTGCTAAAGCTTAAAAAATAATTAACAGAACAATAGGTCACGCACTTGAGTCGAGAAAAAATAATAGTAAGCCCGGTCCTCGCCGAATACAATACATATTCCGCAAATTACTGTAATTACTTACAGTCCAAGGTTGATCCCAACATAGCGATACGTATCTTCGATGCCTGTCGAGTGCAAGTTTTGATCTTCGCTACTTTCTTAAACTTCCTCAGTGTGATAGGCCATCTAGCAGTTACCACAACATTGCTCTCTGCGGAACGAGAACCAGAAATTTACGTCTTCATATCAAACATATCGGTATAATGGTTCCATATTGGCTTTTGGAAAAACCTTTACCTGTTTCAAAAAAAAGCGAAGATGTTACTCATAAATACGACATGCAATTGCGTTTTGCAATTACGGCATCCATGATTTTTTCTGCCACCAGGGTGGCGCCACTTAGGAATGTGGAGTAATATATATGACACATTTCATTACGGGGTAAGTTATTTTGTTCGGAAAATATAAGGTTTAATGTTTCTTTCTAATTATTAGTTATATATTATATAAAAAAAAGAAATAAATTAAAGTAAAATATTATATACCAAGCCACTGATGCATTGTTTTTTGTATTCACACACTAAAAAAATCGATAAACTTTTATTTAAAACTAAATTTATAAATAATGACGGCATTTTTTTTCTTCAATTAAGTTTAGATCACTCCCAACTAAGGACATCTGGTGAGCGTATAATTATTAGCGCTCGTTGTTGAAATGGATCCCGAAATTTAAACTGCCAGTTCTAGCGCATCAAAAAGTTCATGAAGTTATTAATTATAAGAAGGGTACTATAGAATATTTCTTTGAAGAATGAAAATGAAAAATTTTAAATCCACGGGAGGAGATTTGAAAACTTGTAACGTAGATATAAATAATGCATTAGCATAGCAAACCGTTGCGTAGGTTCCTCGTCAAATTATAAAAAAAATTTTTTGATAAAAATTACTCAAATCAGAAGCTACTTCTTTTACATCAAAATATTGCTGGAGTTTTAAGCAAACAAGATTTGATTGTAGTAAGTTTGAATGAACTAGCTAATAGTAATAAATATAGCAAATCATTTGCTTTACTGAGACCTTTATTAAAAGTGGCGAAGAACCTAACCTTAAGCTGTCAGGTTTTAAGCTAGCATCATTCTACTCCAGATCAAGAGAAAGACGTGGCGGAGTATGTATAGTTATAAGAGAAAATATAAATTATAATGATTTAATGATTACGAAAGAATATGAAACGACAACACATTTTGAATGTTGCGGAATTGAAATCAGTAACTTTAATCTTATAATTTTATGCATATATCGAACACCAAATTCAGACATATATATATTTTTCGAAAAATTAAATAAATAATAATTAAAATTATCAAGAGGAAATAGGAAACGAATAATCATTGCAGGGGATTTAAATATAGACACACTAAAGGTTAGTAAATACTCTAAAGACATTAAAGGCCTGTTACTAAATTTTAACTTAGTACATCACATAACTTCCCCAACCAGAATTAATTCATGTATTGATCACTTAATAAGCCATGTTACAAAAGCAAAAGGTTCTATACATTATTTGGGCCTCTCTAAC
Source organism: Parnassius mnemosyne (assembly GCA_963668995.1). NCBI lineage: Eukaryota > Metazoa > Arthropoda > Insecta > Lepidoptera > Papilionidae > Parnassius > Parnassius mnemosyne. The sequence continues at coordinate 17,355,399 of CAVLGL010000084.1, read as the reverse complement.
CACACGGGATAAATATTGGAGCTTCCTATAAATGTAAGTTAAACAGTAAAATACTAGCTTGAAGAAAAAAGAGACTTTACGAAAGATAACATAGAAAAGTTCTTGGAATGTATAAAATCAATATCCTTTTCTGAAATCTATACAAAACAAGACACCAACAAAGCGTTTTCAAGTTTTCATAGTATTTACAAACTGTTCTTCGAGCTATGTTTTCCAACCAAATTTATTAAGATTACCTTAAGAAATAAAAAAAATTATTGGCTTTCAAGAGGTTTAAAAAAATCTTGCGTAGTGAAAAGAAAGCTGTATTGTAAATATTTGCTGTCAGCAACAAGTAGAATTGTAAATAAATCTTAATATATTAGTAACACCAAAATCCTTAGGAAGTGTATTTTAAAGGCACAAAAGATACAAAATGAAAATAAATCTTCGGGTCAAATAATAAACGTAAATTCCATATAGGAATGTCATAAAAACAAATATAACTAATAGAAAAACTAGTAGAGAAATAGACACCATAACTCACAATGGAAGAACCCTGGTAGAAGGATGTGACTTTGAAATTGGGTTTAATAATTTTTTCATAGATTTGACAAATAAAGACAAACTGAATATGTCGAATAATTGTACGTGTAAACAATTCTGTAACTACTATATTCATGCGACCTACGATTCCTGATGAAATTAATCAAATTATATTATCCCTTCGAAACACTAATTCGGTGGGGTAGTTACCGACAAAAATATGAAAACTAAGTTCTATATATATAGCACCCATACTTAGTCATATTATAAATTTATCTTTTGCCCAAGGAATTTTTCCAGTAGATCTCAAGTATTCAATTCTGAAACCCATCTTGAAAAAGGGCAATACTAAAGATATTAATAATTACAGACCTGTTGCAATAGTAACCGCATTATCAAAAGTTTTTGAAAAAGCAATACTAAAGAGCATACTAAAAAGCAATACTTCATAACTTCATGGAAAAATTTAATATTATTAATAACGCACAAAATGGTTTTGTAAAGAATAAATCCACAACATTAGCCACCATCCAACTTGTTAAGTTTGTTACAGAATGCATTAATGACGGTATACCAGTGACAGCTCTTTTTTTGGATTTGAGTAAAGCATTTTACTTTGTTTATCACGGAATATTTGTCAATAAACTCGAAAGATACGGAATACGTGGGAAAGCAAATGAATAGTTTAAAAGTTACCTGAGTCAAAGAATACAATGCACTGAAATAACAAAGCTCAAAAACCTTAAAATTGTGTATATCCGGTCTGAAAATAGGTTAAAGGAATATGGTGTACCGCAAGGAAGTATTCAGGGTCCTCTACTTTTTCTAATATATATTAATGAGTCACCAACTACAACTCCTCATAAAACAATTATTTTCGCTGAAGACGCAACAATCATTCTTAAATGTACGAACAAAAGGCATTTTGAATTTGATATCAATAGTACATTAAAAGATATAATTGATTGGTTGAATGCTCACAACATGACTGTAAATATAAATTACTCTAAAATAATGCAATTTCAAACGATTAGAAGTAAGCAAACTAATTTAAATATAAAGTATAATGAAAAAGTGGTACTAGAAGTTGGTTATTATAAGTTTCTTGGTATTACTATTGACAATAATTGTAATTGGAAAATGCATATTCAATCGATATGTAACAAATTAAAAAGATTTGTATTTGCGCTTCGCTAACTTCGAGAGATAGCATCTGCCAAAGCAGCGTTAAACGCCTGTCATGGCTATGTCTCATCGATATTGCAGTACTTACTTCTTATATATACTTCTCCCCGTTTGACATAACAAGACAATTTTATCTCTTGTCAGTGGATATAATCGGGGGATGAAATTTTTGTCCTCCGCCCTTGCTAGCCGGGCTGATATGGGGCAACTGTTCTGAAATAGAACGCGTATTTAGAATCCAAAAAAATGCATTCGAGCAATCCGTGGAGCACATTCCATGGCATCGTGCAAGCCATTATTTAAAGAAATAAAAGTGTTACCACTCGTATATATGTATATAAAATAAGCTGCGACTTTTTTCAAGCAATCCCCTGAATACTTCCCAAATAATATTTTTTTAAGAGAAAGAAGTTTAAGAGAAAAATGTCATTACAGAATATACCTTCCAAAATGTAAATTGATGTTTATTCAAAAAAATTCGTACATAATGGCGATTAAAATCTTTAATTCTTTACCCGACGATTTTAAAAATTTCCCAATGAAAAAATGTAAAAAAACAAACTTCACGAATGGCTCTTACTTCATGGTTTTTATACCGTTAATGAGTATCTTGATCATAAAAATCAAAACAAATTACGTATTTAATTATCATCATCATCAATACAGCCTTTCATAAGGCCACTGCTGAACAAGGGCCTCCCCCAAGGAATGCCACAAAGCACGGTCCTGAGCCACCTGCATTAATCGACTTCCTGCATGTCTTACCAGGTCGTCACTCCATATCGTGGGGGGTCGCCCTACACTTCGCCTACCGGTACGAAACTGCCACTCAAAGACCTTTCTTCCCCATCGGATGTCAGTTTTTCGAGCTATATGGCCGGCCCACTGCCACTTCAGCTTACTAATCCGTTGGACTATGTCGGTTACGCTGGTTCTACTGCGGGAATTATAAAGAATTTAATAAAAACTCAAACTCGTGATGTATTAATCTACGCTTACGAAATAAAGTAACAACGTTAACGATTTGTATTCAGTTATAGAATATAATTGGGTCAACCGATTCTTTTCAAACATTTTGCTATAATTCAGGATAATATTTAAATATTATTTGATATTTCTAGATAAAAGAGCTTAAAATACATTCAAACGTTCAGCGTCGGATCCAACTCGACTGGACAGCATTCGGGAGATTAAGACACATTTTCTTATCAAATACTTCAAAACTTGGCACCAAGAGTGTACAACCAGTGCGTATAGTTAATGATGACATATGGATCTAAGACGAGGGCATAGAAAAAGTGAGAAAAACTAAAAGTATGCTTCTATTGTATGGTCTCCATTTACGAAGTGCACTCAAAACATTTACAACAGATTAAAAACAAAGCCCCGAAGACAGTTAGTTATAGTTATTAATGGTTAAGTAAATAAGCAAGTAAGTAGTCAATTAGACAGTCAAGTAAAGGAGCATGTTAATAGTCAAGTAAATAAGCAAGTGAATAATCAAATAATAATGCATTAATTCTGCAAGTAAATAGTCAAATAATATAGCAAATAAAGAGTCAAGTAAAAATCATATTAATAAGGAAGTGAATATCAAGCAAATGATCGAATATATTGATAAGTGCGAGTAACTAGTCAAGTAGCAGATAAAAAGTTAGTAAAAAAAAATAAGTAAGTAAATATAAAGTACATAAAAAATCAATCGGCAGGTAATTGTACAAGTTAATAGGCAAGTTAAAAACATAGATGTAAGTAAAAGTAAATAGCAAGGTAAATAAGCATGTAAATATTAATTACAAAACAGCAAAATCAGTCAAGCAAAATTAATATTCATACTAAAACCCCTTTTTTACGAAAACAAATTCACACGTATTGACGTCACGGTAAAGTGGTTCTATTCAATCGATACGGAAGTCGTGAATTCACGAGATGAAATTTATAACTGTCAATAAGGCATCGACGCTATCCATCGATGTTCAAAATTATTCCCGTGACGGCGTTAATGATTCAGCATACACACGTAATACTGGATCATATTGTTACTATTAACTATATTGCTGATAAATTACAACACAAATCATTAAATCATTGACGTGCAAAATTATGGTTCACCAATATTAATTTCCGGTAAAACTTGTATATAATTTTCATTTTACACATCTTCATGAAATCGGACATAACCAACAATCTTTCCGGACCGATACGACTAATGAGTCTTCAAGAAAAGTGCTTACTCTTTTTTAAGGGCCGGCAACGTATATGCAATCCCCTAGTGGTTTAGGTGTTCATGGGTACCATCAGGTGAGCTGCATGCTGTATTCCTTTCATAATCCTCTTTACAACATATACGTGGTAGAAACATGTCACATGAGTAAATAAATGGAACAGAGACAAAGCTTCTTAAGAACGTGCAATATTGTTACCTATTTTGATAGGGTTGTCACAATAGGTACAGACAAATACAAAAAAAGCAATATTCTTGCATTGTCACTGAAATTACGGCATACAAAATTTCAGCTTAATCAGTTATCGGGAAGTGGTTCAAATCTTACTTGCAATATGTGATCTTAACCCACATACCTTCTACATACCAACCCACCCACATACCTACAAATGTTTAGTAAAAGCTTGTCATAACAATAGGAAGGTAAAAACACTGCAGGTTAGTCATCATCATCATTACAGCCTTTCGTAATTTCACTGCCAAACATAGGTCTCCCCCAAGGAATGCTAGAAAGCATGGTCCTGAGTCACCTGCATCCATCGACTTCCTGCACGTCTTACCAGGTCGTCACTCAATCTCGTGGGGGGTCGCCCTACACTTCGCATACCGGTACGAGGCTGCCACTCAAGAACCTTTCTTCCCCATCGGTTGTCGGTTCTTCGAGCTATATGGCCGGCCTACTGCCACTTCAGCTTACTAATCCGTTGGGATATGTCGGTTACCCTGGTTCTACTGCAGATATCCTCATTTCTAAGTTTATCACGCAGAGATACCCCGAGCATAGCCCTCTCCATAGCTCGCTGAGCGACCTTGAGCTTTCTCATACAGCCAGCAGTGAAGGACCACGTCTCAGATCCGTAAGTCGTTACTGGGAACACGCACTGGTAGTACAATTTCGTTTTAAGGTTTTGAAGTATGTCTAACGAGAAGATGTGTCGTAGTTTCCCGAACGCTGCCCAGCCGAGTTTAATCCTTCGATTGACCTCTCGTTCAAAGTTGGACTTTCCTAGTCAGACTATTTGTCCCAGGTAAACATACTCATCAACAACTTCAAGCTTAGTGCTCCCAACAACTACCGGCATAGGTGTGACATAGACGTTAAACATGATTTTTGTTTTGTTCATGTTCATCTTAAGACCTATCCGTTGGGAGACACTATTGAGGTCATTGAGCATAGTGCTTAGGTCCTCGAACGATTCTGTCATAAGGACTATATCGTCGGCAAATCGAAGGTATGTGATGTACTCGCCATTGATGTTAATACTGGGTGGTCCACCACTGTGCGGTTTACGTGTGTTCTTACTTCTTTTTAAAAGTCCAATAATGCCCCTGTTCTTCCTCTGGTGTTTCAGTTGTTTATTAGTCGATGGTCATCACTTCCCATCAGGTGAACTGGATGCTCGGTTGGTTCCTCTTCTTAAAAAAACCCACATTGGAATTCATGTCCAGCAGTGAACTGTACGGGTTGATCTCGAAAATATACCGGGAAATGTAGACTGCCCCATCTTTTACAATGGCGATGGAAACGATAATATTCAAATTAGGTTATTATGAGTTTAAACCCTCAGTAAAACATGAGACATACACAATTGTTCATACATTATTCCGGCTTCAGTAAAGTGTCAGTAACGACATGGAGTTGTTGTCTGTTTGAATTTGCATAATTATTTCACGGTAAATAATTTTGGATAATGAGAGACTCAAAATAAGGAAAAATTTTTCTACAGGCTTGTAACTTGACTGAAGGACTGAAGGATCATTATTATTAACTAATAATTTTTATCAATGTTTTAAATATGTGGAATACACGAGCGAGCACAAAGTTCACCTGACGGTAAATGGATGCGCCGATAGAAATTTACATCTATCCTCGATTAAGAAAGGCAGATGCGTTGGCACTACTAAGAAGTCAGATGGAAAGCCATGTTTTCAGTACAAAAGGGGTCTCCGGTTCTCTACACTAACCACCCGAAAAACAGCAGCACTTTTAAGCTGGTATTTCGTGTAGTCGCGGTGATTGAAAATCCGCTTACGATGGATTATTTGAGAACGTGGTCCTTTTCCGGTCGAGCCAACTCATTCCTACCGTATAATAGATACAACGCGGCACTACTATGCATAAAATATGGCGTTTCGTTATAAACAAAAAAGCTTAATGGTGATAATGCTAGTGTGTAGAATTATCTGTCAATAAATACTAACAAATGAAATGAAACTAAATAATACATTTTAACAAAATCTAATTTTTTTTATAGGACAGGGTGACAAACGAGCCTGACGGTATCGACCTGATGGTAGGTGGTTGCTATAGCCCATAGACATCTACATTATTTATCCTCATTTGCGAATCAAAATGCAGATGCGTAGTCATCCGTGAGGACTAAGATAGAATGTCTCTTTTCTTTAAAATGGGTCTCCGGTTCTCTACACTCACCATACGAAACATAGCAGTGTTAAGCTGCTATTTTACGCTGGTATTCTGTGAGAGCGTGGTCTATACTACTAATAGTGCTGCAGCATGGATCTTCGACGTAAATTAGGCTTACATACACAATAACACTTCTAAAATTACAAATTGTCACTCCGTTTTTTCTCAGGATTTTTCCACGCTAAAAATGGTCAAATTTATTTCTAGCTGTTACGGCCCACAGCTGCCCCTACAAAGGTCGAATATCTCGGGGCCCATGAGCGGAAGATTCCACGAGCAGCCGCAGGTCGGTCCCCAAATGGCCACATGAAAAAAATGTCCTATCATACTAAACTATATGGGAGAATGCTAGGAAAATATAGTACGTACGTACTGTTTCCGACTCTAAGATCGTCCCAAGGCTCGGTCAGGCCGTAAGTGGGTGTGAGGTGCATGGCAAGTAGTGTTTAGTGATGTGTATGTGTATGTGTCTGAGACCTGGACCAGCTTAGGTGACTAGCAGCGGCCGAGTTCCAGGCTGCCCCACAATGCTGCATCGCTCCAGCAGGCTCCACCGCTGGACCATTTCTTTCTTCCTGTCACTATTTCAGTCTATTAACTTCATTGTACATTTAACTAACTTAACCTCGCCTAATTCCACATTCATCGTAGAATCGAACACGTGATACCCGATACAGTAACGGACAGTAGTTCAAAGTTTAGCACTCAATGTCCCGGATTCACTTATCGCCAAATTATAAATAGGGAACTACCGCGATCTCTTCATGAGTCACACGGTTCAGCCTTAAACACAACTAAGTTCCTTCGTTCGACATCAAACACCACACCGCGATAAGAATTCAAAATACGCCTCGTTGACACGTAAAACTAACAAACCAGCCAACACACAAAAAAGGGCACTTAACGTGACGGCACAATTACAATGATTTCCAGACAATCAACCGGGAGACGCTCTCGAACAAGGAATGCGCGGTTCGAATCCTAGACCGTATATCTACTAGGCGCGCGCGTGCAAAATTCCGCGTCACCCGAGCAAGTTAAATATTGTGAAATTCACTTCAAACGCAATCACTATATAATTTGCACAATTACTTTTAAAGAAGTTACTTTAATCAGTCGAACACAATAAAAACCTCTTGTCAAGAACTTAAACCCTAGACAACCTAATCCGAGGCGGTTTTCACGAAACACAATTCCGTAGCAAAGTAACACGCACTGAATCTAACCATCTGGACCCTACACCGGTCACGTGAACTTCGGCAGCGATAACCGAGATACGCGGATTAACCGCATCGCGACCAGCGAGCTACTAAACTCTCTCCCACGAGCGTCACACGCTGGGAAGCTGCCTATCGCAAACCCCTCCCCGAGATGCGCGTGACACCTGGTGCCATCGGGCGATTCACGAAGTCGAACGTGATTGTATGTCGTACAAATTAACTTTTTTGGGCCTAAACACTAGCTGTTCGCTAAAAACGGCCAATTTTATTTCTAGCTGTTCTGATAACGATACGATCTGTAATTTATTAATAGCAATTACTTTTAAAATTTTATTTTACTTTCAAATTACTAATTATCTCAAGGGGCTAGCCTAAATGTTCATGAACATTCCATCTAATTACAATGAGGGTGTCTTCATGGCAAGAGTGAATAGGTTTTGTTTATTCAGTGCGCTTAGCATCTTAGGCAATATCACCACTTACACTTTGGTGGTATCGCAGTTAAGCGCTGGCTCACAATAGTAAAAAAAGTACAAGAGCAACTCAAGGTTTAATCCCTTCGCGAATCCAGGCGCTATGGAATGAAATTTAAATTGCAATTTTAAGTTCTGATTAATCACGTGTTTGGCAACAAACTGATCATCGCGAGGAATTAGACATGTTGGAGGAATAATATATTTCAAGAACATGTAAAATACGTTAACACGCACTGGATCATCGTGGCAGATAAATCGCTTCATAATCACTTGTGGTGGGACGTATATATGCTTTTTAGATTAATACAATTTGTTAAATATTTTTTTAATTTGTTGAATCTCCTCAAAAACTTTGCAATATAAAGCACATTGAAACGTTATTTTGAAGTTTAATCAAAATCGGAGCACTTGTTTCATTATTTCCACAACTTTTTACCACATTTTATTAAGTTTAAATGCGCAGACATTTATATTATTTATAATTAATTCGCGTTCGTAGATCTAGAAAAGGCCTATGATAGAGTGGTGAGGAATGAATTGTGGTCAGCACTGTCCGTTAACGGTGTGAGCAGTATCCTCATACGAACATTGCAATCACTTTATGGGGATTCTAGTGCTTGTGTAAGGATAAACGGGGCATACAGTGAATGGTTTAATATCGAAAAAGGTGTTAGACAGGGATGTGTAGCGTCACCGTAGCTGTTTAATCTGTTCGTGGACAATTGTTTGACAGATTTAAAAGAGAATGAAAGTGGGTTGAGAATGAATGAGTTACTCGTCAAATGTTTTCTCTATGCTGATGAGCAAGTATTACTTGCGTCTTCGGCCGAGGAGTTGCAGGAGATGGTTACTGCTATGAGTGGAGCTTTTGTTAGAAAGAGAATGAAGATGAATGTAAGGAAGACGAAAGTGATGGTGTTTGAAAAAGATGAGGCAGTGACAGGCTGCAATATTGTGATTGAAGATGAACAAATTGAACAGGTGAAAGAGTTTGTGTATCTGGGTTCAAAGTTTACAAGAGATGGAGAGTGTGAGAGTGATATCGAAAGAAGAGTGAATGCAAGAAACATGGTGAATGGAGCTTTGCACTCCTTTATTAGCAGTCGGAAGGTGTCTAACAAGGCTCGTTTGGCTGTGCATGAGGGGGTGTTGGTTCCGACACTCATGTATGGAAGTGAAAGTTGGGTATGGCAGAAGAAACATGAAAGCGGAATAAATACAGTTGAGATGAGAGCATTAAGAAGTATGATAGGAGTTAAACTGAGTGACAGGATAAGAAATAGTGAGATAAGGAAACGTCGTGGTCTGAAAGAAGATGTAGTGACAAAAATTGAGAAAGGTATGCTGAGATGGTTTGGCCATGTCGAGAGAATGAATGAAGAACGATTGACGAAAAAAGTGTATAAGGCGAGTGTGAATGAAAGTGTTGGAAGGGGTAGACCTAGGCGGACATTTCTAGACCAAATCAGGGACGTCTTGAAAAAAGGCCAGGTCAAGAGTACCCTAAACCGTAGAGCATGTATGAAGGGAATAATGAAAGTGGACGAAGCAAAACAAGTATGTAAGGATCGTAGCAAGTGGAAAGAAGTGGTCTCTGCCTACCACTACGGGAAAGAGGCGTGATTATATGTATGTATGTATGTGTTAATTCGCTTATACAAAATAAAATTAACTTTACGCTTGTCGTTTAGTACACGGCAGAATTCCACTTTTGTAGTATTTTAACAAAAATACTCAAAATTATATAAGGTATTCTATATATTATTGTAATAATTTACTAATATTAAATTTTACAATAAAAATACCAGAATCCTTAAATTAAATTCTTTAGCAGGAACTTTTTCAATAAAAATCCAGCAGAAATAGGACAAGGAAACTGATTTATTAACTTTCCAATTTAGGGCGCAAATTAATAGCTGCCCAAAAATGTCAGAAATATTTAATTAATAAAAGCCAGTGTAAGCACAATACCTAAGTCTATTGTTGTTATCGTATATTATGTTTATTGTTGTTACCTGACGGTAAATTGTGATGTAAGTGAAAAAGGTAAAGTGCACTATCTTAGCGTATCCTATTCATTCTTGCCTTAAAAATATCCACATCTTAATCGAATACCAGCGTAAAACTACAGCTTAATGCTGCTTTGTTTCGTACTCGCAGTTTAAGTGTAGAGAACTGGAGACCCTTTTTACTGAATACGAGGCATTCAATCTTCGTTATCAAGGATGACAACGCATATTGTCTCTTGGTGTCTTATATTATCGATATCCGACGACGCAAACAGTTTAGTTCAAATAAACTATATGAATAAGAATAAAATATGTGACTTGATATTGATATCTAAGAAAAAAAATTCATTCTTAAAACAGATAAATCCCGCGACAAGCTTTTATATCATACTACCGGTCCGCCCCGGCTTCCTAAGGGTGATTTTAATATCATGACAACAGCGCCATCCATCGTATCAAAACCCTTCTCGTGAATCTAAACCCTTCTCGAATCATATGAATCACACACAAACACACACATATTTAAAAAATCTCATCAAAATCGGTCCAGGCGTATATGAGGAGTTCAGTTATATACACTCGTATACACACACACACACACACACACACACACACACTATATCTCCGACCCATTGTGAATTCTGCTTACTAATCCATTGGGGTATGTCAGTCACTCTGGTTATACTGCGGGTATCCTCATTTATAAGTTTATCACGCAAAAAAGCCCTCAGCATAGCCCTCTCCGCTGAGCAACATTGAGCATCCTCATACGGTCAGCCATGAAGTACCACATCTCAGGTCCATAAGTCATCATTGGCAACACGTACTGGTTGTACAATCTCGTTTTCAGTTTTGAGGTACTCGTATACCTCAATTAACTACTAATGATTATAATCGATTATTTGTTTGATGCTTAATTGTATTTTTTAAATATCTGTGACATCAATATGTTATTTAACGTATTAGATGAATAAGAGTTCCTGTCTGTAATATTACTCTAAAATAACTCGAATTTACTGACAACATTTGTAGGAATCTCAAGAAAGTTATCAATTTACTTGCAAGTTGCATACAAGATGAACTGAAACTTTGTAGCGTACGAGCTATAAGATTCTATTTCCTTTCAAGTAAGTTAAGGAATCTGTTTATCTATTTCTCAGTCAGCAGCTGAATTTCAACTAGCTTGTACCTATATAAATTTAAAAAACGCTTTAATATATCTTTAGTATAATCCTGACGGTATTTAAAATGACAATAATAATGTCACATGTATCATAAAACCTATCGTGTATTCTCGTTAGTATTCTTTTAAATAATGAAATTTTTGCTTTTTTTTCATTTTAATGGTTTACAATTAAAATATGCTCCTTGAATTTTACTCATTTAAGATATCACCAGTTATAAGGTTAAGATCCAGCTATATTTAATCGTAATGATAAATATTGAATTTAATATTTTATGTACTCATTTTAACTCTACTCATGAGGAGGGAAAAGAGGTAATTTACGAGAGATTGAGAGGTGTTGAACATCCTACTCGTATATTAACGATAGTCAATATTTGAACGTATAGTAATATATTAACTTGTTAGTTAATCGTGCCGTAACATTACAATACCTTCATTACCTTTTTTAAGAATTAGTCGAATAAAATTGAGTAAAATCATTTATCCATTATCCATCCATTACAGCCTATAAAAGTCGACTGCTAAACATAGGCCTCCCCCATAGATGGGGTTTTGGCATAGTTGCCACGCTTGGCAAACAGGTAGACTACCGTATTTTTTTATAATTTTGAGTTGTATCTGGAAGACGCTGCTCCCCATTTCCTGGTTTATTTCCCTCTGCCACCTATTACGACACCTACGGGACGTACCTACGTGGATATTATTACACCACTACTACACGGGTGGGTTCGGATTCAGTGATTCACGTGCAGGCGCTTGGGCTTTGTAGAGTTCGGACGTGTCGGTTGAGTTTACTCCCGTTACTCCACTCTCATTGCTCCTGCACAAGAATTATCAAAATTTTGTGTTCACCAATATACACCATACTGTTTGGTGCTCTATGTTTGGTTACAGACTTTTTGTTCTTACTGTGGTGGGCAAAGCGTGTCGTCCCGGGAGACAGCGGTCTCACTGTGTCTTTGTGAAGTGTGTCGGACGCTTGTTTTGTTGTTTTGTGCAAAGAGTGTTTTGGGCGTAACTCTCCTTCCTGGCTTCCTGGTACTGGTATCGGCAACCGTAAGTAAGGTGAAACCCTCCTCATAGCCTCAAAGGCATCCATAGTCTTAGAATATAAATAACTGTATTATGACCAACCAGATAAGGATAGCAACATTGCAATATGTATTTAAAAATACACCATACATCTGTTCTCTCTGGCTACCCCGTCAGGGATTGTGCGTGAAGATAAGTAAGTAAGTAAGTAAAAATACACCATCATAACGAGGATAATTTTTTTTTTTTTAAATTAAGGCTTGTTGTTAAGTTTATTTTACGACGAGCTACTTTCCGTAATTCCACCTCTAAATGTGTTTTTTGGCGTGTAGGGAGGAACATAGTATATATTTGAGACATGAAATCATATCGAACAAATTCAGCAGTCTTTTGATTTCGCCTACAAATTCGGTAAGTAATGTTGGCGTATCGAGATCTTTAACTCTGTATGCGGTGACATCTAAACACTTCAGCAACATGTGGGCTGCCGCTTCGTACTCCCTTTGTATGCTATATGAGCTGCGCCTTGTAATAGCACTTCTTGTCATCCTGATTTTTGGTTTGTTTATTTTCATTAAAATCTTGGTTAAACAGCTGTTAGTTGCTGAAAAGATCTCCCTAGCTTGTTAAGTCTTCTAGATTTTTCCAAAGCTAAGCGTGTTGATTAGTATAGTGCTTATGTACCAGTGAGTGAATGTTTCCAAAAGAAATCGGCAAGATCAAGGTCCCTTGATCCATCATACAGTCACACTTTTGTACTTATATACCTTTTAGTCGTTGATGGCATTCATATATTAGCCCCGAGTTTATGTCATTGGCAAACAGAGCCTGTAGAACCGCCATGCTGTCTATCAGTATTCTGATGGAGAAGTCGTTTACTTTTCTGACATTTATTGCTATCACCACTTGAATAATGACCTTCGGTGGGTAGGTGTGAAAAAGTCAACAGCTGATTTGATAGCTCTGGTTTATTCGTCCAATTAAAAATAATTTAAAATCAAATAACTTTGTATCGATTGATTCAAAGGAGTTTATGCAAGTTTAAAATTATTCAGATGTAATTTAATTCAAAAATATTTAAAAAAGTTAAGCATCTGTTTAGTGTGGACATTAGATATAATATATGTATATTGTGGACACATAAGAGTGTTTAGTGATTAGTGAAAAAATAGTGAAGAACAATATTTACGTATTAGAAACATTTTGTTTTTAAAGGTCATAAAATAAAATTAAATATTATAATTAAAAATTTTGTACAGCCGACTTCAATATAAGTTATTAGGAATAACATAAAACATTTTACCTTGATCAAATTCATGTGAGATCACACGAGAAGTACCAGCTTTCAAATCAAAAAAGAATCCTCGAAATCGGTTCACCCAGTAAAAAGTTATGAAGTAACACACATAAAAAAAACATAGTCGAATTGAGTACCGTCTCCTTTTTGGAAGTCGCCAGACGTTCGTGTGTAAACATTGCAGTGAGATCTTCACCTGGGCTTGCCCTGACTGCAAATCAAAAGAAAAACGTTGCAACAAGGACACAACGCTGGTAAAACCTTTAGCAATAAACGTTGCAAATTCGGAGAGGAATTGCGATGTTTCTGAGAAGAGATGCGCCAGACCCGCAAAGAATTTCGTGCATTCAGAGATGAGCTTCGTGATATAAGAGCCCTAGTCAACAATTGCGATGACTGAGACTGTAAATTTTACGAGACTAATGGACAGTAATTTATTTTAATATATATATATATATATAGAGATAAACGCAGAGGAAGTTATTCTTAGATATTTCTATTATTCATACATATTAAATGCAAATACTTTTTAACAGTTCACTTCTGAATGTAATAAAAATTAATATACAATTTAAATCATATTTCTCCAAGAATAAAAACTGTCACTACGGAATCACTATACCTGCTAGGTGCATCGTTGTTTTTCGATAGTATGAAAGCTGTTTTAAAAACAAAATTTGATCAATTTTCAAACCATGTTGCTAAATTGTATAAATTAAACCCCCACATTGCTCTTACTATGTTAAAATATTGTCTTCTGTACCTAAATTTACATGCGTACTCCGCTCGAGTCCAGTCTGGAAATGTTCGGATATTTTAAAAAATATTGATAAGAATCTTAAAATAGCTATAGAAAAAATTCTAAATTTAACTTTAAATACAACAGCCTGGACTCAAGCAACTTTACCTATAAAATTTGGTGGTATTGGTATATGAAATCTTTCTAGCGTTGCATTGCTTGCTTTCCTTGCTTCCGTGCATAGTGTCGGTGACTTACGTAACATAATTTTAAATAATAAAGTAGACCTGTGCTACGGGGGCAGGGCAGATATGGCAAAGGCTCTGTCCCGGTGAAAATGTTCCACTCGAAGTTAACCAACAAAAACAGTGGGATATTCCGTTTGTACAGGGCGTGCAGAAAGATATGTTTCATAATTTCCATAGTCACTAAGATAAGGCACGCCTTCTAGCTGTTTCGATTAAGGAATGTAGTCACTGGTTACACGCTTTACCATCAAGTAATCTCGGCACATTACTTGATGGAAAAAACTTGCGCATCGCTGTAGGAATCCGACTAGGAGTGGCAATTTGTCAACCCCATCAGTGGTAGCAGCTTCGACATGTTTGGGCTCCACGGACTTTCATGTAAGAAAAGTGCTGGTAGGTTTTCACGACACCGTTCTTTAAACGATGTCATCCGAAGGGCTCTTGTATCTATAAATGTTCCCTCGGTTTTAGAGCCTTGTGGAATATTTACAGACGATGACCGGAGGCTCAACGGTATGAAATTGGTGCCTTGGGAGAGAGGTAATGCCCTAGTGTGGTATGCTACTTACGCAGACACTCTGGCGGCCTCTTGTCTCAGGGGTACCTCGTTTAGAGCCGGGCCGACATCAGAGGCAGCTGAACTGAGTAAGTGGCGCAAATATGAGTCTCTGAGATATGACTACAAATTTGTGCAATTTGCTGTAGAGACTATCGGTCCGTGGGGTCCACATGCGGTGAAGTTCTTAAAGGAACTCCATACGTGGCTGGTCGTTACTGCTGATGATAAGAGGGCTAGTTCTATTCTCGCTCAAAGGCTCAGTATAGCCATTCAGCGGGGAAACGCAGTCAGCGTTCTTGGCACAATACCGCAGGGAATAGGACTATATGATAATTAAGTTACTAGTTTTAGTTTTTTTTTATTTGCTCATTGATTGTTAATTTTCAAATTACATTCGTGATATACGCATTCATTAATATTTAATAATTAACATTTATCATCGAGCTTTGATATTGCCCATTATTGATTATGCGGATGTGTGATACCCAGATCTGTTTTAATATCTTCTCGATAAGTAGAAACGCCTTCTCAACAATTGCATCAGGTTCATTTTCGACTTACGTAAATATGACCATATTTCACAGTACCGTTTTAAGGCTTTCTATTCGTTAAAGGTGTAGCTCCCAAACGTTACAAGTACTATGTTCAATTTTAAATGACCTAAATTCTACTTCTTATTTTAAGAATATCTTTAAGTATCTGTTTTCTACTCATGATAGAGTTTCCCGTTCACAAAATAGCCTCAAAATTTGTATTGGACCACATACAAGTGGTTTTTTTTAATAGAAGATGGGGCAAACGAGCATGCGGCTAACCTGATGGTAAGTGACTACCGCCGCCCATGAACAACTGCAACACCAGGGGAATTGCAGCTGCGTTGCCGGCCTTTTAGAAAGGTGTAAGCTCTTTTCTTGAAGGTTCCTAAGTCGTATCGGTCCGAAAAATTTGCTGGTGGTAATTGAATTCACAAGGAAGTGGTGCGAGGGAGAAAACTTCTTCTAAATCGCACAGTGCTGGACCGCCAATCATCCAGATGGTATGGATGGTAACGCGAGTTTTGTCGCGATGTGCGATGGTGAAATAGGGCGGCTGTAATTAGTCCGAACAATTCCTCAGAGCACTCGCCGTGATAGATGCGATAAAATACGCAAAGAGATGCCACATCTCTACGCAGTGCCGGTCTATCGAGCCGATCAGAAAGAACTCGGTCGTCGACGATTCGAACCACTCTGCGCTGGATGCGGGCAAGTGGAAAGAGCTGGCACTGGGGTGCCACGGCCCAGAGATGAGAACAGTATTCCATGTGGGGCCGAACTTGCGCTTTGTAAAGTTGCAAGCGATGTGCCGGCATGAAATACTGTCTCGCTCTGCTGAGCACGCCAAGCTTTTTAGAGGCCAATTTGGCCTTCCCTTCTAAGTGACCACGAAACTGCAAACTATTGAATATGTCGACGCCAAGGATTCCGATACTAGCTGAGGCAGCAAGAGGAGTGCCTTGAAAATGAGGAGATACGACAAAGGGGTTCTTTTAAGCGGTAAACGCGCAAACATGTGTCTTCTGGGGATTGAACTGGACTAGATTTAGTCGGCCCCAATCCGAGACTTTGTTAAGCAAAGACTCGACTTCAGACACAAGTTTGTCCCGGTACTCAGCGACGTTTTCCCGAGAAATATTGGCACGGCCGGTATATAAGGCATCTTCAGTGCTGTCGTCCGCATAGCAATGAATGCTACCAGTTAGCAACATATCATTGATATGCAGGAGAAACAGCGTTGGTGATAGCACGCAGCCTTGTGGAATACCAGCGTTGTAAGGCTTGAAATCAGAGCATGCACCGTCTACTACGACCTTGATACTCCGATCAGCAAGGAAACTGGTGATCCATTTGCACAATTTCTCGGGAAGCCCATAGGAAGGAAACTTCGGAAGAAGCGCTTTGTGCCAGACCCGATCGAAGGCCTTCGCTATGTCCTAACTAACGGCCAATGCCTCCCCCTTGGACTCTACTGCCTCCGCCCATCTATGAGTCAGATAGACTAGAAGATCACCAGCTGATCGACCTCGACGAAAACCGTACTGGCGGTCAATAATCAGCTGGTTATCCTCAAGGTACCTCATGAGCTGGCAGTTTATAATGCATTCCATTATTTTGGAGAACAAGGAGGTGATGGCAATAGGCCTGTAGTTGGACGGGTCTGAGCGGTCGCCTTTTATAGGGATCGGGTGGACCAAAGCTGTCTTCCATGAATTCGGGACTACGCCTTCGAAGTAGGAGTACCGGAAAAGACGCGTTAAAACCGGTGCCAACTCCGGAGCACACGTCTTCAGCACAATGGGAGGGACTCCATCGGGCCCACTCGACTTGCTGACGTCCAGGGAGAAGAGTGCTTTGCGAACCGAGCGCTGTGTAAACCGCACATCCGGCATGGAGCACTCACATCGCGGGATGGTCGGCGGTGTATTCCCCCCGTCATCTAGAGTCGAGTTGGACGCAAAAAAGAGCTCAACAGATCTGCTTTCTCCTTTGCGGCATGGGCCAGTGAGTCGTCCTCCCTGTGCAGAGATGGAAGAGATGGCTGACAGATGTTCCCTTGGACAGCCTTGGCGAGAGACCAGAATGCACGGGTTCTCGAAGGAAGGCGAACTAGCTTCTCGCCAATTCTGCCGATGTGCTCAGACCTTGCCTTGGCAATGACGCTTTTGAAGGACCTGGAGGCGGAATTATACTTCTTTTTAAGTGCGTTGGTGTTTACATCCCGAGACGTTGATGCGTCAGCCCAGGCCCGGTAGCACTCCTGCTTATAGCGTGATGCTATTTTACAGGAGCGACCAAACCATGGATGGGATCTGCCTCCGATGGGCACCACAGAGGATGGAATAAAAAGTTCCATACCCTGAAGTACCACATCAGCAACAGAATCGGCAACAACGCTGGGATCTTCCGGCGAGAAGCAAACCCGCCCCCAAGGGTAGGATGCAAAAAAAGACCGCATCCCGTCCCAATCAGCTGACCTATAGTGCCACACACGGCGGCAAGCTGCAGATCGCGACTGCGATTGGAGCGTGAGTGGCACCGTACTCCGGATCAGACAATGGTTCGGAGAGCCCAGAGGGGCATCGACGGAGACCTGATATCCGTCCGGATGAGAGGTCAGCAGAAGGTCCAACAGGGAAGGTACATGGTGTTCCACATCTGGGATCCGCGTAGGCGAAGTAACCAGTTGTGTTAGACCATATGCCAAAGCAAAGTCATAGACAGATCTACCCGTATGATCGGTTAAACGAGAACCAAGCCATTCAGCGTGGTGGGCGATAAAATCACCGAGTATCACGATCTCTGCGGGTGGGACCTGTTGTAGCACGGAGTCTGCAGCCATTTGGACGTGGTCGATGAGTCGGTCTGTGTCGGCATTACCGCTATGGGACCTATAGAGGCACCCGTAGACGCGGGGATGGTCGTCGCTGTCTACGCGCAGCCATAGGATGGACAGGTCCGTACCTTCACGAATGCCGAGGCGTCGAAAACAGATGTCCTCTCTGACGTATACGCAAACTCCAGCCCGGGCCACAAAGGAGTTTTCCAATTTGTACCCCGGGTAGGAGAGATATGAAGTATCAGCCGGAGAGAACACCTGAGTCTCGGTTAAAAAGAGCAAGGCTGGCTTCGCCGTCTCTAGATGGTAATGGACAGCGTTAAGGTTGGAATGAAGTCCCCTGATGTTGCAAAAATTCACGGATAGCGTGACAGGGTTCGCCTTGGTTACATTGCTCCGCTTGCCCCGAGCAGCATTAGTCGCGAGCGGAATTTTGCCCCCCCCCCCCCGTCCCCCAGAATACGCGGGGCAGCCTGAGCACCTACGCTCAGGAGTGAAGTAATTTGGTCGAGGATGCTCAGCGAGGGATTCTCCAGGGGTGCTGGTACCCTCCTGGGGTAGTCTCTTATTTAATTCCACTACCATGTTGACGGCGGGGGGGGGGGGGGGGGGGATTGGGCCTTCGGCCACCTGCACTCACCAAGCGCAACGCAGAAGTAAACCTCTACTTCACGCTGGTATTCTGTGAGGTCGTGGTACCACCCCGGTTCTAGCTGGCCCATCCGTGCGACAGCTAAAGCTACCGCTTAGCTCTACCACTGTTACTGTTTCTTTAATTCCTCTTTTACTGTGCAGTCCATACTGCTTTGCAACGTCCTGCCTGTTGATATCAAGAAAACTAGTAACAAGAATTATTTTAAGAGAATAGTTCAAGAATTTTTAATAAGAATAATACCACCATGATTTATCCGGCTTTTGTTTTTCTCTCTTTTTTGCTTTGTAAGTGATATTTTGTATAATAATATGTATTTTAATATGTATCATATTTTTTATTCTTGTACAATCTACTTTATTTATTTAAATTTTTTGTAAAAAAGTACCCGTTTATATATTTATTTTTTCGTTCTTTTATAATAAAGAACGTTCAATGTCGCCGAACACGAAGTAGATATTAAGTATGTAGGTATATGTATTCTAAATATATTTTATTTATGTACATTTTGTGGTAAGATATTATAATCTTTATTACTTTTTTTTATTAAATTTATGAAGTGGTTGTTTACACGTGCTACAGTTTTTCAAATCATCCAGGGTTGACTGGTAAAGAATTCCATAAGGCATTAAGTCTGCCATTTATATCCCTTATTATAAGGTAGTTTGTAAAAAGGATTAAAAAATAAATAAATAATACCCACCATATTTTCATATTATGTGTATTTTCATATGAAACACAAAACAGTTGTTCATAATAAACAAGATCAAAGCGCCCCTTATCTGCCTAGGAGCCTTTCTAAATCGGTAATACCCTCGTACCAATTTCAGTTAGTTAGATATAAATATGGGCGACCATTAAAATTACAAACTGCAAGGCATACCGTGGATAACGAACCAAAGTATTTTTTTTCTTGAAGTTGTTACCAGGTTTCGTGCTCCCATAGCCACTTACGTTACTCTCTGGTATCCTGTCAGAAAATTTGTTCTTTTTATGGTACGAGTACAAAAAGTCCCCATATAAAACTTTGTAAATGTCGCAGAATACAAACTGATCAGCCTATAAATCTTATTAAAATATAAAATATATGAAATGGTACAAGTACTTTTTTCCTATTAAGTAAACATTTGTTACTGCTTAGATAACTGACGAAATCAAAGAGGACTAATGTTCCGTTCCGTTCACTAGATGGGAAAGGATTGAGATGAAATTTTTTGTTACACAATCTAATATAATAGAATATTTGTGTTTTAGGTAATATTTTATTGTTTTCTAGAGTATTATATAAATAAACACAAAACAATCAGTGGCCTCAGTGGCTTGTTCCTTAATATTTGTCACATATTTAACTCTTTTATTTATTTTTCTACTTTTAGGAATATCTGTAGTTTCGGCAATTCATTTCTAATCTCATGAATATAAAATATAACTAATATTACAGGAAGAAATATTAACCCTTACATTTTCCTAACAAATTAACTCCCTTTTTTTTTGCGGATGGAAAATCATCAAATGACGCCTTTCGCTCTGGGTGGAGCGGAAGGGAGTGTCAGACTTTTACTGACTAAAAACCATCCGTGTTCCTTCAGTGCCCTTACGTTCCGGAGCCGCGGTATCTCTTTCGAACAGCCCGCAGCCCCGGCAGGCGTCGGCCCTTGCGGGCCCCTTCACGCTGCTGACAGCTCTTTGAGGCGCGCGTGGAACAAAACGCGCCGTCGACACGGCCTGTCGTCGTTAGACGGACGGACGGCAAGCTACCCATTGCTCGCCGTCCACAGGCCCGCGCCTACGGTGGCCGGGGGCCACGACGTAGCCCCCGACGCCCGGGGCGTCTCCCGCGGCGGCCGGGAAGGAAAGCTGCTGCTCTCTCCTTCTCCCGCTCCGCCACCTCCTTCGCTAGCATCACTGCTTCGCAGAAGGTGGTGACGGCATCCCATTCCGTCTCGCTCCGGACCATGGCTTCGACCAGGGCCGGACGCGAGAGGTCGCCGCCGCCTATCGCCGCTACGAGGACACGGCGGTGCTCCCCTGCCATGTAATTTGTTAAATATTTCACCTCGTTTCTAAGTGGCGCCGTCTTGGTGCCAAAAAAGTCGTGGCTGCACCCATTTCTTTTATTTGAAAAAAAAAATACTTATAATGCAATTAATCATTATTGATATTCCCTTTAACTTCTTGTAGTAAGCTTAAAATACTTGAGTTAGAAATGATTCGCGACACTAATCGAATGACCCACGAACTTTCGAGTTCACGGTTCGCACCCTATCATTAGGCTACTGACGCTTCATACATTCCCATTATCATCTAAGTTCCAATTGCTTGCTATCTGCCAACATGTGAGAAGCCTGCATTGACCAGTTAACGGTTAGGTGAAAGTTGCTAATGGATGTGATATATAGTCGTATTTTTTTCAGGGACACAACACTCGACATAAATTTTATAGTACGCGAGCAACTCGATTTCAACTCGCTCTAAAATTGCATCGCAAATGGAAGTACTGATTTACAACATCCATAGTGGTAAATAAAATAGAAACCTCCATGACTAGAAAATTAAATTATATATTTGGATTAACAGAAAACAAACTTTGTGTGATAAAATATTGGGACCCATTTGTTAAGAAAATGCTTTAGTCATTGTCTCACAAAAAAAGGACAAGAATAAAAACATAGCCAAGTGAGTACGCCATGTAACCTTAAATGATTTTTGATAACTTCTGTAACAATATAAATAAAGTCATATTAAAGTGAATTTAAAACTATTTTGCATCTGCTATATTTTTATCAACATTGGATGGTGCAATATTAAATCTAGAAATTTGTTACGTCTGCTATTCTTGAGTTTCTTGAATATTAGGAATGCAATATGCCATATGTGCTGCCGCTTTATTATTAACTCCTCTCTTAGTTAATATTACCTGTGAGCGTAAATTATATGTTAATGAAAATTCCATAAGAACACAGAATACCTCACACAATACCAGCGTAAAATATCAGCTTAATGCTGATGTAATTTGTATGGTCATCGTTACAGCCCATCACAAATCGACTGCTTAACATAGGCCTCCCCCAAGGAATGCCACAAAGCACGGTCTTGAGCCACCTGCATCCATCGACTTCCTGCATGTCTTACCATGTCGTCACTCCATCTAGTGGCGGGATGCCCTACACTTCGTCCGCCGGTACGAGGCCGCTAATAGAGAACTTTTTCCCCATCCCATTGATACTTCAGCTTACTAATCCTTGGGCTATGTTGGTCACTCTGGTTCTACTGTGGATATCTACATATGTTAATACCGTATCTTTTCCAGTCTAGTAGCTTGAAAACGTATTCGTGACTATGACGTGTACAGCTTTAACTGGAGCTGAAAGGTTTTCTTTGTACCAGGTTCACTTATTATGGGGCCGCTTCTGAAAGAAAGAGTTCATCATAATTAGTCCCTCTTTCTCCATTAAGTTGGTCAGCTGGTTCTGTTGCCCTATTCCATATTCCCCTATCTTCAGCTTGCCGTTCTCATTTGTGCCCAGTTTTGCATTGAAGTCTCCCATTAACACCTTATATTTTGGAGGGTTTTGGAGGAATGTATAGCTTTAGAGATATCTTCATACATTTCTTCCACCTCCTCATCAGGAAGTGCCGAGCTTGGTGCGTAAACCTGTATGACCTTAAAAATTAATTAATTGCATTATCATGCATTATTATACAGTATATAAATAAAAGATTACTATTCTCTTTTATCTTCATAATAAGAACTCCAATTAGTTGATTCGATTCTTCATTCACAGCTGCTAGAGACATTTTGTCTTTGGTTCATATACGGGCGTTATTAACAAACTCTTCAATTACCTCGTTGTCACTTGCAGTGTTAACCGACAGATATGTTACCTACAAGTTAATAAGTATTTTAGACACTTTCTTCAAATATTCCTATATTTTGTATACGTTATTACTACTAAATATTTAACTATTGTTGCTATAATAACGCAATGAGATTCAAAGACATATTAATGTGTGGTATTAAAAATCTGCAGCTTTTTGAAAGGTAAATTAATACCTATAATATACGAGGGCGGCACTAAAAATTTCAGGAATCAAGGAAGTGACACAACATTACTATTGAAAAATGTATTTATTGCTTTTCGAAGTATTCTCCGCGAAATTTGACACATTTTTCCATACGATGGGACCAATCATTGAAGAAACCATTCCATTCGGATATTGGGGTCTCCAAAATGGCCGTTTTGTAGGCGTCCACAGCTTCTTCAGGTGATGAAAATCTCTGTCCACGCAATTTATTCTTTATTTTTGGGAAAGTATAGAAATCATTAGGGCTTAGGTCGGGGCTGTACGGCGGATGGTCTAATAATTCTATGTTTTCTTGCTTTAAAAACATTTGAATATTACACATTACTTCATTATGGCAAAATCATTCCAGTGTAATAAATCATTATACATCAGTGACTATTATGAAAGTTGGTAAAGTTTAATGCAAGAAAGTATTTTGAACCCATTGTTTATAAAATAAATCAAGTTATTACACACTAGCTCACCTATTCTGTTAATAATTGTCCTCTCGTAGCTGTACAGCCTCATCGTACCTGCTATCTTGAAGATCTTCAAAGCGTATCCCACATGGTAGTCGACCCCAAATTGATGGTGCTCTTATTCTCCCTTCTAATATTTTCATGTTTTCTATTTCTGTTTCTGCTGCACTTTTAGCCATTCTAACTTAATAAAAAATTCTCTACAATTCACAATTTTTCCTTGTTATCGAAGAAGCACATAACATGCTTTCAAAATATTTTGTATTATTATCTGCTTTTTTGATTTTATTCAAAATGCATATATAAGTAAACACTGGTTCCTTGAAACAGATATTACAGATTCATTATTTATTTATGTACGAGAAATTTTCAAAGCTTAGTAATATCAACATGTAGATACAACAAGCAACAATAAGTAAATATAAATCAACAAAGAAACCCCCAAGTAGACCTCATCGTAATAGTACGTTACTAACGACCGAAAACTTGCTGGTACCAAATAAAAAAAAACAGCGAGTTTCCATGAAAAAAGCGAAAAGAGGTATTCAGTACACGCCGATACGTCTTGAAAATAATAAAGCGTGTGTAAGTATTTTTCTCATAAAACCTACGAACATATTATTGTATTTCTAATATTTTTACAAAACTGTGATATAAATATAAAATATCATTAGCAAAAGCCATGGTAGCTGAAAGGATAAGCTCTCGCCGTAAATTTCACAAAACGCGAGCTACGTGGGTCTGAGCCCCACCAGCACCAATGAAGTTATTAATTGCAATTTCAAGTGCTCAGCAACGAGGAAAAACATCGAGTGGGAAAAAAAGGCATGTGAATTTCGCCAACCCCCATTGGGCCAGCGCGACGGACATTTTCTTGTCCTAAAACCCTCTCAAAACTGAAAGGAGGCCTGTATAAAAGGCGACAGAGAGAAATAAAGTGACCCGTGTAGTGGCGGGTAAGAATACTCATTACCCCATATCTTCCCGTGGGTGTCGTAAGAGGTGACAGAGGGAAACTGAGGCAGAGGATGGGTAACAGCATCTTTCTGATAACAGCAAAACAACAATCAAAAAATTCAGTTGCCAACCCGCTTGCCAAGCGTGGCAACTATGGCAATATACCCCCATGAGCCGTTTTATACAAGCAAAACGGGCGCCACCGCAGGTGCAATGGTGCAGGTGTGAGGAACACGTGTTATTTATAAGAATTCTGTCTAGCTACACCAAAGGCGCCGCACGTGCAATGGTTCTGGTGCCGTCATATATACATTAATAAACGACCCCAGTCCCCGGCGGCCCCGCTATTCCTGGCTACAGTTGCGACCATGGTAACGGTGGGGCAGGGGGTGCTAAGAATTTCCGGTGGAGACTCGGTTGCCTCCTCGTCATCGTGACTTGACCTGGCAACTTATAATGCACGCACCCTGAGGACTGACGAGAATATCCTAGAGTTGGAAGAAGAGATAGACAAGTTGCGCTGAAATATCATAGGATTATCCGAGGTCCGAAGAGAGGGGGGAGGACACGGTAATCCTCGAATCCGGCAATTTGCTCTGTCAACGGGCGGGTGACCATCTGTCCCAAGGAGGTGTCGGATTTATCGTTCACAAGTATCTCGTTAACAACGTTGTAAATATTGGGAGTGTGTCGACGAGGGTTGCGTACCTTATACTCAGAATCACCAAACGGTATTTGCTGAAAGTCATACAGGTTTACGCACCAACCTCGACACACCCCGATGAGGAGGTAGAGGAAAAGTATGAGGATATATCTAGAGCCATGCATTCCTCCAAAACCCAATATACGGTGTTAATGGGAGACTTCAATGCAAAACTAGGCATAACAGAGAACGGTGAGCTGAAAGTAAGGAAATTTGGAATAGGGCAACGGAACCGATGGGTCCAGCAGCTGGCCGACTTCATCAAGAAAGAGGGACACTTAATGATGAACTCTTTCTTCGAGAATCGGCCCCACAGTGAGTGGACCGGGTCGAACCCCAACGGTTCGACAAAAATGAGATTGAGTTCACTATGACGACCAGACGACAACTGCTTAGTGATGTTTCCGTGATTGCGCGGGTGACAACCGGCAGCGATCACCAAATGGTGAGAGGCACACTGAACCTAAACGTTAAGTTGGAGAGATCACGTCTAATGAAATCAACGCCCCGTCTCCCTCGTGCTCTTATCAAAAGTTCAGAAACCTTTCAGCTCTAGCTAGTCAACCGTTTTCAGTACCTTGAAATGACAAGCAATGTAGTGAACGATATGAATGACAAGCTCTTGGAAACTGTGCATGCGGTCGGAACTAAATTTTGCAATACCCGTCGCAGAAAACAAAAGCTCTCCGATCACACTCTTAATCTCATGGCTGTTAGGCGTGA
The DNA here is from genome assembly GCA_963668995.1 of Parnassius mnemosyne. Classification (NCBI taxonomy): domain Eukaryota; kingdom Metazoa; phylum Arthropoda; class Insecta; order Lepidoptera; family Papilionidae; genus Parnassius; species Parnassius mnemosyne. Next base: position 17,329,317 of record CAVLGL010000084.1, on the reverse strand, counting down.
TATGAAGCTGCCATAGTTTATTATAAACATGTATATATTACATATATGTATATATGTATTATTGTATATAAAGAAATGTTATATCTATGTATATATATTTAAATATAGGTACAATTTATTTATATATTATGTTTCGTACCTGCCTTACAACATTGGTAGAGCCACGTGGCGGCTTTTGCTGTCGCACGGATGGGCCGGCTCGAACCGGGGTGGTACCACGACCTCACAGAATACCAGCGTGAAGTAGAGGTTTACCTCTGCGTTTCGCTTGGTGAGTGCAGGTGGCCGGAGGCCCTTTTTACTGGAAATGAGGCATTCCATCTTAGTCCTCACGGATGACAACGCATCTGCATTTTGATTTGTAATAGACGATAGATGTAGATGTCTATGGGCCGCAGCAACCACTTACCATCAGGTGGACTGTGTGCTCGTTTGTCACACTTATCTTCTCAGTCTTCAGTAGATTTGACAGCATACAGGCAACTGAAAAGACAAATCTCCAAATGCATGCGGTGGAACTTACGCAACTTTAATACTGCTCGTATTGAAGAAGCGATTGAGCGGAACCAGGGCTCCAAAGTATTTGCTAGAGATCTGTGTGCCAGAAAGAGCCAACTGTTGAAGCTGAATACCGAGTGTGGCGGCGTTGTTTCCGGGACACCTGAGATTTTGAGTGAGATTGAGAGGTTCTATGGGCAGCTGTACACATCTTCGTTGGAGGCACACGTAAGTGTGAGTAACGATCCAAGAGCGAGTCTTATCCGACACTATTCCGATGATATCCCGGACGTCAGTCTGAGCGAGATTAGAATGGCTCTCCAGCACCTTAAAATCGGCTAGGCCCCAAACGAGGATGGAATTACAGCGGAGCTTCTGAAAGTGGGTGGAAAACAGGTACCTGAAGTCCTTCAGAGGTTCTTTAATTCCTTCCTCCATGGTATCCTTACATTAGAGGCATGGAGCTAAAGTGCGGTGGTCTTGTTCTTCAAGAAAGATGACAACGCTTTCTTGAAGAACTACAGACCGATTTCCCTTCTGAGCCGCGTCGACGTGATGTTTTCGAAAGAGAGAGTTACTTATCGTCTCGCTCGCAGACTTGACGACTTCCCTTCCCTTCGGAAAATTGTACAGAAGTTCGAGGAGTTCAATTTACCACTATGTCTGGCGTATGTGGACTATGAGAAAGCTTTTGATTCCGTCGAAATTTGGGCGGTGCTGCAGTCCCTTCAGCGATGCCAAGTTGACTGTCGCTATATTGAAGTGCTGAAGTGCTTGTAAAGTAGGGCTACGATTGATATTCGAGTACAGAACCAGAGTACGAAACCTATCCATTTGCAGAAAGGTCTAAGACAAGTTGACGTTATATCCCCGAAACTCTTCACCGCTGCATTTAAAGACGTTTTCAAGCTTCTAGACTGGAAATGATACGGTATTAACATCCATGGCGAGTACATCACTCACCTTCGTTTGTCCTTACGGCAGAATCGCTGGAGGATCTAAGCGCTATGCTCAATGACCTCAATAGTGTTTCCCAACGGATAGGTCTTAAGATGTATATGAACAAAACAAAGATTATGTTTAATGTCCATGTCACACCTATGCTGGTAGTTGTTGGGAGCACTAAGCTCGAAGTTGTTGACGAGTATGTTTACCTGGGACAAATAGTCCAACTAGGTAAGTCCAACTTCGATCGAGAGGTCAATCGACGGATTCAACTCGGTTGGACAGGTACAGGAAATTACGGCACATCTTCTTGTCAGATATACCTCAAAATTTAAAAACGAGACTGTACAACCAGTGCGTGTTGCCAGTAATGACCTGTTAAACTGAGACCTGGTCCTAACACTGCTGACCAGATAAGGAAACTCAAGGTCCCTCAGTGAGCTATGGGGAGGCCTATGCTTGGAGTTTCTCTGCGTGAAAAACTTAGAAATGTGGATATCCGCAGTATAACCAGAGTGACCGACATAGCCCAACGGATTAGTAAAATGAAGTGCTAATGGGCCGGCCATATAGCTCGAAGAACCGACAACCGATGGGGAAAAAAGGTTTTCGAGTGGCAGCCTCGTACCGGCGGATAAAGTTTAGGGCGTCCTCCCACTAGATGGAGTGACTACCTGGTAAGATATGCAGAAAAACGATAGATGCAGGTGGCTCAGGACCGTGCTTTGTGGCATTCCTTGGGGGAGGCCTATGTTCAGCAGTGGACTTGTGAAGGGCTGTAATGATGATGATGATGATGATGAACAGAAGTATCTGATAACATCTCAAAAATAATGAAAAATTTCAAATGTCATCCCACAGATATAAAAATTTCCTTCAAAAGCAAGGCAAGGCCTATCTTCAGCGTTGGACTTTTGATAGGCGAAAGAATGTAAATAAGTAATATAAATTTGATTTTCAATAGTAGCGTTAAATATTGTGTGTGTTGAGAGCATATTAGTAGCATGATGTAGAGGCGATTACGAGAAATGAACGAAAGATCTCATGGCTTCCGTATCGCGGTATAACCATTGAGCTTACGTCAAACATAAAATTATTTAGACAAGCGATATGAGCAGCCTTTAATGACACACACACACACACACACACACACACACACGCACGCACGCACGCACACACACACGCACACACGCACACACGCACACACGCACACACACGCACACACGCACACACACACACGCACACACGCACACACGCACACACACGCACACACGCACACACACACGCACACACGCACACACACACACACACACACACACACACACTTTGCACATGCTCTAGAGGATGATGCTTATTGTCTTTGACGTGAATTTTCTAGCAGCGGACCTGTAGTTGACAGAACAGTAATACTGCATTACCTCTAACATGCATCTGGACCATGTTCACTGCCATCTTTCTAGCTCTGAAACCGATGCACCACCCGGCCACATATATATACACACTGTAGTGAACGATATATATCGCCAGCCACCCACCTTTCTAGCACCAAGTCCAAACGAAGTTCATAGCTCTACACTCTCTGACCGGTTGCTTGCCTCTGGTCATGTTTTATTGAAATATTCTTACCCCAGACTTTCCAGCATAAAAATCAAAGTTAGCAGTGCAACACTTGTCTACCGCTCACATGTCTGCACTCTATCTATTGGCCGATATTAATCTCCATCTTCCTTTTACCAGACCAGAGACTAATATTGACAAAACATGATGCTACAATGAACAGTCAGTTTCATTCTAAAGAGCCATTTTACAGAATATCTGTGTATCATTTCGAATGTATGTAGGTAATTTTAATTTCATATTTTAACTTTTATTTATTGAAAAGGTAATTAGTAAGGAGTATTCTAATTAATTCATTTAACATTTTTGAACAACATGTTAATTTCAAAAATTTATACCACAATTTCTACAGTAAATTACACTAACTTATGACAAAATTTTCTTATGATACAAAATTCCCATCCATAAAATAATTGCTGACTACTTTACCACCAAAAGCTACAGTTATAAAATATGAAAAATTTGTCGTTAAAGCCAGTTACACCTTTTTTTGTAGTAAAAGCCATAATATAATATCTGAAACTATCTATAGTTACTTAAGTTTCTTAATATGAAACTACTCGATAACCTAAACATACTTAGTTTTAGTGGCAAATAACAGCTTTCAAATAATATATACAGAAAATAAACTCAACCATATAAATAAATACACACTTTAATATGTTACTTAAAAAGTCTACTCTTTTAAAAAATTATACGCCCTTTCGGATCATTAACGTTTGACAAAGACATTTTCATTTTCACATCTTCATATCATTTAATAATTGCACGAGACGAGTTAAGCCGAAATTAAACACCATTATTATAATATTATAAAAATGTAACTTTATAAGCACATGACTGATTTTCCTGCCAAAATGAGCCATTGCATCTTAGATACCCTTAATAGAAAACGTTTTCGCAAGGAGATAACTTCACTCCTTCTTTGTAAATACTGGAGATTGCTGTGAAGTGAAACTAAATCAATAGAACCTTTCATATTATAAGAATAAAATCTAATATCTACTACAAGATACTTTGCGAGTAAATTTGGATTATAGTTTCTAAATATTTGAAAAGAATAAGCATTGTTAACATTTTGATTATAAAACCTAGACACATGCTATTTGCGCCGCAATATTTTTTTTATACTCGCGACAAAAATCTAAATTACATGTCACACAAGCACTGAGACTTACTGCAACGTGAAATGTTTTATTTCTTTTGTTTTAAATGCAGTAGGTACATAATGTTTTCTTTCTTTTTATTTTAATTTTTTATTCATTCTGTTGTGTGCATAAGGTATTTCAGCTTTAACCGTTGGTTTTTCCTTAATTAAAATTGCATTTATAGTGAAATTTGTTGTTAATGTGTTAAGCTTAAGCTTAAATTTAAATACACGAAAAACAGTGATAATATTCTTGAAAGTTTAATCTATTGAATAAACAATAAAATTGAAGTGTCTGTTTGTAATGTCTTGTCTTTTAACTAAATGCATATGAAAATATATACGGTACATATAACAAAAAAAAAGAATTTTGAAACTTTTGTCTGTCTGTTTTTGTTCCGGCTTATCACCGATATGGCTAAACTGCTTTTGACGGGACTTTTACTGGCAGCTAGCGGACTGATGTTATAAAGAGTAAATAAGGTTAGTTATATTTTAGAAAAGAATTAGGGTTTCGTGGAAAACAATTAAAACTCAAAACAAATACAATCCAATCGTAATAAATTTTACGCGGATTAAGTCGCACGGAACAGCTAGTAACAAAATAAATTTTTTTTTGTCTATCTGTCAGTCTGTCAGTCTCTTTGTTCCAGCTTATCTTCGAAATGGCTGGACCGATGTTGACGTGACTTTAACTAGTAGATAGCTGATGTTATATGGAGTAGCCTAGTCTACTTTTTTTGAAAAATATTTAGGGTTCCGAGCAAAAAAAACGAAAATGTATGACATCTAATACGTAATAAATTCCATGCGTACGAAGTCGCGTGGAACAGCTAATATTGAATAAGTCAAATTCTATATTAATTTAGAGAGGCTAGCAATATTTTTTTTATATCGTAATGGAAAATGTGTTCTAAATATAACAATATAACTCGTTGTTCATAACTGAATACATGTGGCCTTATCAAAAATATTTATCATTACTAAGCCTTTTCCTGCAGTTTCGCTTGCGTGGATTTAGATTTTTAAAATCAACATCATTAGCATTCCGTGGTATAATTTGCAAAACTGTAAACTTACGGACTAACTTCGGTGTCTGCACTTTACTGTGTGGTGTTTTATACGTAAAAAAATGAAATTTCGCATAGTTATAATATTATGCATTTACCCAGAAATTCAGATTATTTTGGACAGAGAAATATTTTTTGGTTGTGGCTAAGTTAGATGTGGCAGGAGTAGCATGATAGTAAAGGTAATACAGTAGAAATGCTTATGAAATGTTATTATGAAGTTTATTTTGTAAAAGTTAGAGAAAATGTTGTGACGAGGATTAAACCCTGGGACTTTATCGACCATATTGGCGAAAAGTTGAAGTTTTTTTTGTTGAAGAGGGGGCGAATAAAGAGTATATTTAATCGATGTGCATGTATGTGTATTTTGAAGAAATGAAACCAGAGAGTGCGCTAAATATAAGTTAAACGTAGTTAAAATATATACATATATAATCATATAGACTGACAGGCGAGAAAGTTTATGTCTTAGGAGTGATAACATACATGCTTGATCTCACTTTGAGGTTTATGTTCGATGTAATTTTTTTATTTCTGCTTGACAAAATTACTTGCTGAAAAAAGTGAAATTTAAAAAGAAAATATAGATTACTCCAACAAGCAAAGAAATTGTAAAAAAAAATAAAGTGATTAAAATAAATAATGTAACGTGGATTTCTCGCTTATGTGGAAAATTTTGTTCAAAACCATCAAAATTAAATGAATCGGCAACGCTGCCGGTTGCGCTTAGGGTGTAAGTAAATTTATTTATTGAAAACGTGTTTCTCTTTTACAACAGAACTTTTAATGATTTGCACAGGTGAAAACGCAATAGGGAAAATGATAAATAAATATATTAGATATTTTTCAATTTAATAAGACGCGTTATTATACGCGTGGAGGTGGCGCAAGAGAATCTCATTTCATCCCGGAGGTGTATTAGGCTACTATTTTTATGTGGAATAGGTTAAATCAGAAATAATTCTACATGATGATACGGTACTTCATGGCAACGGTACGACTTCCAGGCGAGGCTATTAATGTGTTCCATGTAAAATCGGTGGTGGTGTTGTGCTATGCGGTGTTAATATTTATACAAGAAGACACGTTTACACGATGCGACGCTTGAGTGGCAGAACAACTAACTGAGCTACTAAAAGTGCTTGTTTATGTCTTTATAGCATGCAAATAATTTACTGAGCTTAATAAAAGCCAATTAAAATTTCCATATTCTTCAGTAGACAATAGAAGTTCAGTTTAATAGACTTCAGTTTTATTTATATGTATAGATAAAACTGAAAACCATGAGAAAACGAGAATACTTAATTGCTTTCGATAGAACACGTTACGTTTGTTTCCTTTGCGAGTAGCGTTTAAAGTGCGGGACGTCTAACTCTTGGATCGCCAGATCCCTATTTCATATCAATAGCCCAGTACGCGTAGTGTGTTCAAGTTTTAATAACTTTTATTTTTATTAAAATTTAAATGCGCTTTCATATTTTTAGCCCTTTATAGACAAAGGACAAATGTACTAAGCAGCCTATATCGATTTTATACTTTGTGTAATCGATTTATTTTGGTAAACATTATTATTTTTTCGTTAAGTTGACATTAGCTGTTAAAATAATAGTGCGTTAAGTTTAAAACACGTAAATCTTACATTTTAAAAGTCAGGAACACAATTTAGTTATTTGATCAAAATGAAATGAAACGCTCATGAGTCGTGCACTTTTGGATTTCTAAACTATTTACATATGCACAAACGCCATATTTGGTATTGTTGTAAAAAGTTATTATTGCCAGCTTACGTTTCTCTGCTGTTTTTAAATAGATATGATCATCATAGTGCATAGTTGAGTACATTAGCACCACTTTCTTTGGATTTCATATGTAAGATATTAAAGTACCAGTTTCAACAGTGGTAGAGCCACGCGGCAGCTTTTGCTGTCGCACGGATGGGCCGGCTCGAACCGGGGTAGTACCACGACCTCACAGAAAACCAGCGTGAAGTAGAGGTTTACCTCTGCGTTTCGCTTGGTGAGTGCAGGTGGCCGGAGGCCCTTTTTACTGGAAATGAGGCATTCCATCTTAGTCCTCACGGGTGACAACGCATCTACATTTTGATTTGTAACAGAGGATAGATGTAGATGTCTATGGGGCGCAGCAACCACTTACCATCAGGTGGACTGTGTGCTCGTTTGTCACCGTCATCCTATAAAAAAAAAACATTGTTTTGGGAAGCCAAAAATGGAACTGTCTTCCCTTCCGTTTCTTGTGATTTTGAATTCTTCGGGAATTTGTGGCTTATTTATCTTCACAGAGCCTACGAAAGTAATTTTGCTGTACAAGAGATCTAAGCTTGAGGTATATTCGTGAACCAATTTCCCATTGTGACGTTGCAACCTAAACCATCCAATGGGGTAATCATTCGTTGCACAAATTCCACAACTTTATTTGATTGTGCATAAGGACCATTGGCTTAGCACCTGCGTATTTCCATTATGGTAGGTTATATGATACCTATGTGTTCGTTACTAAAATATTTTATCCTATACTTTGCAGGTTTATTTGGTATATATAGTTTAAAAGAGCATCGTCCTCAGTAAGTAACAAGCTGTTCCCAACCTCCTTTGCTTGAGGTGAGCGGTAGACTCAAGACACGCTCTGTGGCTAATTAGCCGTGCTGATCATGCAATAGGTGTTGAAAATGCCTTGCACTTACATCACGTCTGCAAAAACGGCAGTCTGGCAGGTGGTGGTGCTCACGGGGGGCTTTTTATGGCCGCTGTGCCTATTATTGCCTAATCTGTGTGACGTACATTCACTGTGGCTTGATTCGATCGTATTCTGCATGGTGTTTACACGCATTGACATGCGCCACTTCGGTCAATGTTTGTGCTTACGCACAACCAAGGGGCAAAGCTTTTTTTTACTGGTACGCAAGTTATTTTGCTGTGGACTACGGTTCAATTCCCAATTCAGCGCCCCTTTCAGGGGGAGCGCGTCGGTTCATTGGCGCTCACCGCACAAGGCGTGTGTGGCGCCGTATGCTTCCCCCATTTTTTTAAAGGTGGGAGAGCGAAGCCCTTTATCTGGTATTTGATATAAATATTGTGAGCCTTTTCCAAGCTGGAAGGGATTAATTAATAAGGAATTGACTGATGTAAACCTGATACAAGTGGAATAGGGACGATTTAATTTTCTTAACTTTTTTTGAGCCCTGTTTTCGTGAACGGGGTTCATTAACTCATAACGCACTAACAACAGCTTTCGATTGCTCTAGTGAATACTTATTCTTCCAAGAGACACATGAAAGAACTATAAGTTGTGTTTGTATAGTGACATATATTTACTTTGTGTATGTATAGTAAGTTACTATACATACACAAAGTAAATATGGGTCCTAACTAAGCCGATCAAGTGATAAATATATTAATCGGCCTATATTTAAACCTTTAGAAAGATCAATATATAGTAATATAATATACTGGTCACGAAAATTTATATATTTTTACATATTTTTAGGGTTCCGTACCTCAAAAGGAAAAAAAAGGAACCCTTATAGGATCACTTTGTTTTCCGTCTATCTGTCTGTCTCTCAAGACGCTTTTTCTCAGGAACGCGTGGAGATATCAAGCTGAAATTCTACAAGTCTGTCCTATTGTAGTGCTGTTTGGAGTAGTGGTGCTGGGATTAGTGGTGACGGTGATAGTGCACGCAATTGAGGGAGGGCGGGAGGTGCTCTTCAAACTAGGTAAGACGCATCATTTTATTTTATTTAGCGGATGTACGCAAAGTAATTTTTTGTCAAATTTAAGACTTGTATCTATTCGCGAGTGGCATTCTCAGCTCTAAGAAGTCGTTGACTATACAACCGTGTTGTTGAAATTTACATAACTTAATTTTTTGAACCATTTGATCCCATTCCTATTGCTTTTTAATTTATTTTTATTGCATGTATTCTTCAACTTTAATTATAATAGCAGTAAGCTTTACAAACCCAATATATAGTTCTATTTGCGTCGATCTAATGTTTATTGTGTTGATTTCAATAATTAAATACGCTAAGAGATGATAATGATAGGTCAGTTGTAATCCATACACAGATACATCAGTAAAAACAACTTACTCTAACGTTTCATTATTTTCCACGAGTCACTACATACATTCGATTAAGATATAACAATAGAGTGTAAAAACAAATCCTGTATCGATTTCCATGCAACACTTGTTTACTAAAAGAAAACTTGTTATAACTTATTCCGTACAAACACTGAACAAAAGAAAAGTTTGTCTATTAAACATTGAGTAAGATTATTCTTACAAGCAAAACCCTGAACAATAGAATAATAAAACATACTTTATTGGAGTTATATAGCTCTAGAATTATATCCCAACAACAAATACTTCTATTATATTTAAGTCAGTGATTTCACACATCTGCTTATAAGTTAAATATATTTATATATATTCAAATTGTATTTATAGTGTCATCATAAAAATTAAAGCTTTATAATTAAATGAAAGTCAAATTTCCGGGAATATGAGATAAAATATGTAAGATCATAAGATTTATTTGTATGTCATTAAGACATAAATAGACATTTTTTTAATCTGTCTATCTATCCGAGCTACTCGTCAGAACGACTGAACCGATTGTAATGTCTTGTCACAAACAAATAAAAATAAAACGAAAACAAAACGAAAAAATTATAAAATAAATGTTAGACTTTAAATCTGAATATCGCAACATTCATAGATCCTACCAAGGCGAAGCCGGGGCGGGTCGCTAGTTTCAATAAAATAGTAATTTTAAAATAGACATTTTTTACAATTCACAGGGAGCACAGGTGCATAGTGTACTTAGTTTAGAACAATCGAGACTTGTTTGCAGAATCTAGATTGAACTCAAGTTTCAAATTGGTTTTCTTGGCTCAACCATATAACAAATAGTTACTTGTTACTTATAGAAGTTCTCGTTTTTCAAATACTACTAGAGTTTTACTGATTTATTAAGTTAAAACCTTTTACGTTTTGCATGCCTAATATTTATGTCTATGTAACAGTTAAAATTAGATTAAAAAGATCCCAACATGTTTTTTTTTTAATAAAGTTCGTATCATTAGAAAAAATCCTTGCATATTTATACTAACTCAGTTCTTATTTTCTAATAAATATTATAAATAATGTCCGTATGTAATAACCGACAACCTATGGGGAAGAAAGGTTCTCGAATGGCAGCCTCGTACTGGTAGGCGAAGTGTGGGGCGACCCCCCACGAGATGGGGTGACGACCTGGTAAGACATGGAGGAAGTCGATCACCATCAGCGCACTTGTTTCACCGTTTCCACTAATAGTTCACATGCGTAGACAGTTAATACATAAAATCGCACCACTTTTACATATCAAATTCCTTTTCAAACTATTACTTAAACTATAATACAGGAGCGGCAAACCGCCGCCGGTCAAGTTCCCGCCAAAACTCTAAAATTTAAATTGATATTGACATTTTACAATGTCAACTTTTCTATTTTAGTTATAGTTTTGACAGCTCTCGCATAATAATACCACAGACTGCATAGATACACTCATGATACATTCCCTTCTAAGTATTAGTGCATTCTATATTTGCTGTCAACCTATCATTTGCTTATTTTTTATTTATATATTTATTTCATTTCCCGGAATGCTTTCCATATCCCTATCTAAACATGATATTATTGATAATACACTACAGAAATAAATAAAAAAATCTACAACAACATCTAGTATTAAAAAAAAAGTAAACGCATAATGGTTGTGTTAGTTTAGTGTTATGATGAAACGTGTACCATGATAAAAACGGGACGAGTTTAGATGCGTTAAAAACCTATAAAAAATAGTAAGAAAATGAGGTTTTTCATAACAAATCTAAGTTATTTTACCGGCTCCAACAAAATAAGTTGTACCCCGTAATTTAATATACACCTTAGTCACTACTTTTTGACGTATTAATCATTGGTGGTCGTTTCATATTTTGGTCAGGTCGTATTTGACCGATGTTCTTTCTAATTTATTCCACTCCCATTTTTTCAAAAATCTCTTATTATTGTGTTAATGAAACTTTTTCAACGTTTTTTATTTGAAAACTGACTAACTCATTGCACGCAACAATTGCAAATCCACCTGCTGCAAGGGTGGCGATTATGATTAAAATATTTTCTACAATAGAAGATGTTCAGATGTGAAGAAGATAATCTTATACATATATTATTTTAACCTATTTAAAATTTTCAACATTTTGAGTGTTTTGTAACAGCTTTGAATTTGTAGTCGACATAAATTTTAGTAAATACAATTTGACATTCATATTAAAAAATAGTATTATATTATATTATAAGAAACAAAGTACAAAATATCACTTAAAATGCGAAAATTAAAATAAAACTGTGCGCAAATAAAATGAATTGCACGAATGTAAACAATCCGAGATACGTTTTCGCGATTTCAATCCGTGTTGTTTTATGCTGGCATAAATTACTTTGTACGACACAATAAACACATTTTCCATGTTGTGACTGTATTTATAATTGTTAGCCTACCAGCAGTTTAAATTTTTTTTTATTTATGCTTGCAGTTTTAGCTGGAGAGTAAGTTCTTGCCACCTCGACTTCCTGCATGTCTTACCTACATATAACTGTATCCATAATACACACCTCACTACTATTATTAAATGCGAAGTAACTGTATCTACCTGTTTGTTACGTCCTCATAACTAAATCACTGAACCGATAGTAATGAATTTGTTGTGTCAATTGCCGCGTAAAAGTGGTTGCCTGAGGCCTGGAGAAGGACAAAGGCTACTTTTACCAAAAATATATAAGAGGACTTAGTTTTAAATTTCTATTTGCAGCATAATGTACTAAACTGAATATCTATGTAAATAAAATATTAAATAATATATAAATTATTATTTATAAATTTTATTTGTCTTTTTAATTATTCAGTTACAAATCAATACGACATAAACATTTTATTATTTATATCATAATATTATAAAGAATAAATATAAAAGCGGTTTTTGCGTTTAGAAGAAAGAATTTAGTCTTAATTAGTTTTGACATGGGTAATTTCAATAGATAGGGCTACCTATACTTAAGTTATGCGGGGCAATACGATCCATAATTTGAAATGCTTGTTGATTTATTTATTTATCTAGTTACAATTTCCTCACACAAAGTAGCATGCAAAGTGGACTTACCGCTTAAGGGTATTCTCTCCCATTATAACATGCCAAGCAATGTGTATATAATACGCGGTGCAGCAAATAATCTAAAATAGTATGGAAAATCCCAAGGTGCCCGCCTCATGAGCGTTTCGTTTAATTTTGTTGAAAAAATAAATTATATTCCTATCATTTAAAATACATTAATTACGTGTTTTAAATTTAGCGTAGGTAATAACAGATAGTTTCACCCACAGGGGAAAATTTAATAATGATTACCGAAATAAATCGATAAAGAGGGTATGGTACATTTGCCCTTTGTCTATCACGGGCAAAAAATATATGAAAGCGCCTTTAAATTTTTATTAGAAATAAAACTTATAAAAATTGAAAATCTGAAGGCTAATGATATCTAAAAGGGAACCAATTGATGTGATTCTGAAGCTAATAAAAAAAAACCAGTCTCCATACGTCTATTTTTTCGGGAGTTATCATAAACATATACAAAATCAAACTCCGGAGGTCTACGTAATTTTTTTTCAAAGTAGCAATATTAAATGATTTTTTAGAAAATATAAAATGGATTAATTAGAGTGTATTCTTGATACACGGCTACTCATATTATCGTACAAGTGCATTATTGGTATGATAGAGGAATTTTAAGAACACAAAATTGCTTGACCTTGACGTATCGAGAGTAAAGCATTAGCTAATAACGCTTCGCGTTTTGAGGCGTGCAATGTTAGAAAAGCTTTAATGACGTATATAATGTATACTTAAATACAAATATAAATAATACATGATTGTATCAGCATATGGTAATTTATTTTATACACTAAATATTTTATGAAAATTAACCCATATAATATATAATATAATAAAGCGGAAGAATTTTTTGTTTATTTAAACACGCTAATCTCTGGAACTACCTGTCGGATTTATTAATAAAACGACCGTGTGCATTCGAACAACAGTCCCTCTGTGAACAGATCACAGACAAAAAAAACTTTATTGAAAAACTCACATTCCATACATAGTTACGCCACATGTACACAGATTCGTATTTTGGTGAACTATGCCATATTTTTTTTAAGTAAACATCAAAATCTGAATAACAGAACTCCTTTCCAATGTCACTTCTGAAGAATTTCACTTTTCTATTAGATTGATTCTCTGACATTGCCTTAACCTCTTTGAAATATTTCAAAGCTTCATTTTTGTGCTTTAAAAATGAATAAAGGCCATTCGACTGAAGTCGTCAACAAATAAAAGAAAGTAGGACGAGCCTCCTAGTGATTTCTCCTCCATGGGTCCACACACCACATTTAATAGTTCTGTGCTTCTCGTACTAACATTTGTGAAAGGTAGCCGACACTGCTTGCCTTCAAAACATGTCTTGCATGATGATTTGCTTATCTCAATTTTCTCAACGAAATCCATTCCTGTTACAGCATTCTTCGTTTTCATCAAGCTATTACTCAAATTAGTTATTATTTAGTTCACATGACCTAATCTGCGATGCCAGACCTGAGGTTGTGGCCGCAGTTATCAACCTCTCTTGTATGTTCAATCTATAGACACCATTCAGGAATGTAGCAGTAGCAACTAAATCTCTCTCTGTTGTGTATAAGATAGCCATCCTTATTGAAATACACTCTATTTCCTTTTTCTATCAATTAGGTCACGGAAATGAGGTTAGTTGTCAATTCTGTTACACAAAACACATCTTCGATGTTAATGTCAATTTCACTGTCATCCACTGTAGTTATTATCTTAACATCGCCAGCACACGTAACTGAAACAGTTTCTTGATATGCACCTATGATATCTTCTTGAACGTCACGATATCGGCTATCTATCCAATCTGTGTTAGCGGTTAAGTGGACGCTAGCACCAGAATCGATATACTTGTCCCTTTTATTGTAACTTCCGTTTAGAAATACAGCTGAAAATGCGTTGGTTTGTCTACGGTCTTCTTTTTTATTGTTTAAATTCGAGTTATCTGGACATTCAGTTCGGTAGTGTCCGATTTGTTTACAACGATAGCATTTAAAATTGACAGTTTATATGTTGGCATTAATTGTCTTTGGAAAATTCGAGATCGAGGCGCCATCTTTATTTAGTGTTGTGATGTTTGTTTCCTTTTGTGTTGCCATTTTTTTCACTACTGTTACTGTTTCCGTTTCCGTTAAAGTTTGCTTTTAATGGCGTCCGTTGTCACTTGAATACCTGAATGCTCTATCGCCATTATCATGGGAGAAAACTTCTCTGGTAATCCAGCTAGCAATAAAGAACCAATCCATTCGTCATTAATTGCGAATCCCGTTCCACAAAGTTTCTGACCTGTCTCAATTATTTGGGTGACATATGAGGTCATGGAACTGCAATTATCCAAACGGATAGAAATTAAATTTCTCAGGAGATTTATTCTTCTGGTGAAACCGGAATCATCAAAAAGAGACTTTAATTTTTCCCAAAGCTCTTTAGTAGTCTTGACTGTCTTGATGTGTACGTACAACCACGCATCTATCGTTAAAATCAGTTTCGCCTTTATCTTGGCGTCATCCGCGGTTGGTGCACAAATTGCCGCACCACCGACGTCCAACTCTGGTTTGATGCACTTCATCATTCCTTCAAGTATAAGGAAATTTTCAGCTGCAAACGCCCACTCGTCGTAATTTTCCCTTCCTCGTAATTTAGGCACATTCACTATATAAATAGTCGCCATTGTGGTGATATGTAATAGCAACCGGCTGACTATTCACAAACGGATTTAAAGTCCAATATGCGGAAACTAGCCTGACTAACTGCGAAAAACAACTAACGTGTCGAGCTGCAACTTTTTAGCAAAAGTTACTTCGCGAAAACTAGTCTTATAGCCAAAATTCTGGGCCCATAACCTATTAATAAAACGACCGTGTGTATTCGAACAACATACCCTCTGTGAACGGACCACAGACAAAAAAAAAACTTTATTGAAAAACTCACATTCCATACATAGTTACGCCACATGTACACAGATGTCGCTGCTTATAGCATACATGAACAAATTACATTATTTTGATATTCTTACGTAATATTAATAGGATTTAAAAAAATAGTGTTGAATATTATAGCCAGATTCCTAAAGAATATTATAGCCTATCAAGCATTGTTGGCGACGCGCATTAATGTTTTTAGAATATTTTACCATTTATAAAATATTTCTTATTGGCATCAAAGAATTATTTATGTTAAAAGTAAATAGATTTCATATTAAAGAATAATTTATGTTAAAATAAATATATTTAATATAGTGATAAAAATCGCCGCTTATCACGCGGGAGACCGAGATTCGATTCGCCGTCAGAGAGCTAAATTTGTAGCAATTTCAGCTATCAAAATCAGCTATGTAATACGAATAAAATAATTGAATGTATAAGTTAGTAGTTTAAATAAAAAATATATTATGTTCTTGTGATAACAGATAAGTTACATAATTGTTATATAAGTATAGCATATGTAAAATAAATAGTGTAATATACTAAACAGAGATAGCTGTAATATCAGATAGAGATAGCACTAGCCTCCTACCGTGGAACTGAGAGTCGTGTATAGATTGGTTGATCATTTCATATGGGATTAGAACAGCATCTCAATAACGTATTAAAATATAAAAATATTTGTAATTAAAGAAATTATAATTTTATGAAAGTTTCAGATATGTATCAAAATGTATGTAATAAATGTTGCAGGATTATTGAGTAAAATAATAAGATAAGAAATATGTAAAAAATAACGAAATAATAATAAAATTGTATAAAAAGATTAAACTTGAATTAATGCTGCTTAATGATTTTCATTTGTGAATAGAACGACTGTATTGTTTAAGATATTCATCATTATCAATAAAGATCATTATTTTGAATGTTTTATAGATATTTAAGACTTAAGAATAAAAATAGCTCGTGAAATTGTTGTAGTTTGCTTAATAGTTTAATATGTTTTATGGGATATTAATGTTTTAATTATAAATATAATTTGTCTTTTTGTACTTTTTGGGAAATGCAATTGTGTAATAACATTCTTTTTGATAATAAAGTTATGGGTTCTTATATGGAAATGTGATTTTTTTTATAATATAAGGTGACAACCGAGCACACAGTCCACCTGATGGTAAGTGGTTGTTGTGGCCAATAGACATCTACATCTAATTTTGATTACGAATCATAATGCGTTGTCACCCGTGAGGACCAAGATGGAATGCCTCGTTTCCAGTAAAAAGGGTCTCCGGTTCTCTACACTTACCATACGAAACACAGCAGCGTTAAGCTGCTATTTTATGCTGGTATTCTGTGAGAGCGTGGACCTTCCCCGGTCGAGCCGATTCGTGCTACAACTATACTACTAATATAGCTGCAGCATGGCTCTACCACGTATGTGATAGTGAAAATCAGTGTTAAATATGTTGAAATGGCTGGTTCTCTTTCGCATATAGCTGTCATTGTAGGTATATAGGATAGAAAACTGATGATTTGGCCATTCGTTCGGGACCAGCTACCGGTTTCCAGTTTTAACTCAAAAAAGAAAGCAATTAGGGAAAAGTGATATGGAAGTTATAAAGTAGTGAAATTTTCAATATTGAATTTCCAAAGGGGGCTTTTATGAAAAATAACTGATGTTTTATCTAAGATACCAGTATACATTCCACTAATGGCTGACGCCAAGACAGGGACCATTCCTTAGGGACCCGTAATATTAGTTGTCTAACCTATCTTTTGAGACAGGACAGACTGGATCTAAATAGAACGTCTACTCAGGGGTCACGCCCACCTCGTTGTTCCCGAACTTCGATCAACAATTCCAACTAGATAACGGGTCACGTACAAAATCATTGCTAAATGTTGTCCGCGTGAATATATACTTATACAGATACATTTGTTTACTAAAGAACTGAGCCAAAAAATTAAAACGGTTTTATGTTCAACCCAATTACAACCATGGCATCTAGTAATAAAGTCACAAATCTTACGATCATTAGTTACAAATAAGAACAATTCAATGCATTACTCCTGTCACTTGGAAATGAAAAGACATAGGTAAAATAACATTTAGTGTGAAATCAACCTTAAGTAATAACAAATTAAAGTACTTTTTCTCGTTATCGCCTTGCAAGCTACGTCGTTTTGTTTCGTTTCTGTTTGCTTCTTCGAATTTAGCTACAAAAGTTATGGAGTCACGGTGAACACTAAATTAGTTTATAATACTATGAATATTTATATTTTACGCGTTTATGTTTATTAGTATACATACTTTCCACACTAGCCATTAAATATAATGTAGTATGTAGCATAATGATTGCATTTTATTAGATAATTCATTATAAAATTATTTTAGTTTTTGTATGTATATATGTTTGTAGTATATGTATTATATATAATTATATTAAAAAAATATTTTTACTGTACTTACCGAAAGTAAGACACTCCGCCTGCTAAATTACTTTTTCGGGCATTATTCTTACAACTTTTAAATATACATTGCGGCATTGTGAAACGTATTATAACATTGGCTGTTTGAAGTCATCAACATCATCATTACAGCCCTTCACAAGTTCACTGCTGAACATAGGCCTCCCCCAAGGAATGCCACAAAGCACGGTCCTGAGCCACCTGCATCCATCGACTTCCTGCATATCTTACCACGTCGTCACTCCATCTAGAAGGGGGACGCCCAACACTTCGCCTGCCGGTACGAGGCTGCCACTCGAGAACCTTTCTTCCCCATCGGTTGTCGGTCCTTCGAGCTATATAGCCGGCCCATTGCCACTTCAGCTTACTAATCCGTTGGGCTATGTCGATCACTCTGGTTCTACTGCGCATATCCTCATTTCTGAGTTTATCACGCAGAGAAACTCCGAGCATAGCCCTCTCCATAGCTCGCTGAGCGACCTTGAGCTTCCTTATCCGGCCAGCAATGAAGGACCACGTCTTAGTTCCGTATGTCATCACTGGCAACACGCACTGGTTGAACAGTCTCGTTTTCAAGTTTTGCGGTATACCTGACGAGAAGATGTACCGGAATTTCCCCAACGCTGCCCAACCGAGTTGAATCCGTCGATTGACCTCTCGGTCGAAGTTGGACTAACCTAGTCGGACTATTTGTTCCAGGTAAACATACTTGTCAACAAATTCGAGCTTAGTGCTCCCAACAACTACGGGCATAGGTGTGACATGGACTTTAACATGATCTTTGTTTTGTCAATGTTCATCTTAAGACCTATCCGTTGGGAAGCACTATTGAGGCCATTGAGCATGGTGCTTAGGTCCTCCAGCGATTCTGCCATAAGTACTATATCGTCGGCAAATCGAAGGTGAATGATGTACACGCCATTGATGTTGATACCGTATCCTTTCCAGTCCAGAAGCTTGAAAGCGTCTTCCAATGCAGCGGTGAAGAGTTTCGGGGATATGACGTCACCCTATCTTACACCTCTCTGCAATTGGATAGGTTTCGTACTCTGGTTCTGTACTCGGATAGCCATCGTAGCCTTACTGTACAAGCACTTTAGAACTTCGATATACCAACAGTCCACTTGGCACCGCTGAAGGGACTGCAGCACTGCCCAAATTTCGACGGAATCAAAGGTTTCTCATAGTCCACATACTCCAGACATAGTGGCAAATTGTACTTCTCTGACTTTTGTACTATTTGCCGAAGGGTATGTATGTGGTCTATGGTGCTAAAGCCTTTTCGTAAACCGGCTTGTTCGAGAGCCTGGATGTCGTCAAGTCTGCGCGCGAGACGATAAGTAACTCTCTCTTTCGAAAACATCACGTCGACGCGGCTCAGAAGGGAAATCGGTCTGTAGTTCTTCAAGAGAGCGTTGTCGCCTTTCTTGATGAACAAGACCACCGCACTTCTGCTCTTCGCCTTCGGTGTAATGCCACCATGGAGGACGGAATTAAAGAGCTTCTGAAGGACTTCAAGTACCGGTTTTCCACCCGCTTTCAGAAGCTCTGCTGTAATTCCATCCTCGCCTGGCACCTTGCCGTTTTTAAGGTGCAGGAGAGCCATTCTAATCTCGCTCAGACTGACGTCCGGGATATCATCGGAATAATGGTTGGATAAGACTCTCTCTTGGATCGTTACTCACACTCGCGCGTGGCTCCAACGATGACGTGTACAGCTGTACATAGAACCTCTCAATCTCTCTCAAAATCTCAGGTGCCCCGGAAACGATGCTGCCACATTTGGTCTTCAGCTTTGACAGTTGGCTCTTTCTGGCAGACAGATCTCTGGCAAAGACTTTGCAGCCTTGGTTCCACTCGATCGCTTCTTCAATACGAGTTGTATCAGTGTGCCTCTAATGGTTAGCCATTCGGTGATTGCTGCCGGTTTTCATCCTCGCGATCACTGAGACATCACTGAACCGTTGTCGTCTGGTCGTCATAATGAAGTCAATCTCATTTTTTGTCGAACCGTCGGGGCTCGACCAGGTTCACTTCCTGTGGGGCCGCTTCTGGAAGAAAGAGTTCATCAGAAAGAGTCCCTCTTTTTCCATGAAGTCGGCCAGCTGCTGGACCCATCGGTTCCGTTGCCCTATTCCGAACGTCCCTACTTTCAGCTCACCATTCTCTCTTGTGCCTAGTTTTGCATTGAAGTCTCCCATTAACACCGTATATTGGGTTTTGAAGGAATGCATGGCTCTAGAGATATCCTCATACATTTCCTACACCTTCTCATCGGAGTGTGCCGAGGTTGGTGCGTAAACCTGTATGACCTTCAGCGAATACCGTTTGGTGATTCTGAGTATAAGGTACGCAACCCTCGTCGACACACTTTCAATCTTTACAACCTTGTTAACGAGAGACTTGTGGACGATAAATCCGACACCTCCTTGGGACAGATGGTCGCCCTCCCTGTAATAGAGCAAGTTGCCGGATTCGAGGATTACCGTTTCATCCCCCTCTCTTCGGACTTCGGATAATCCTATAATATGCCAGCGTAACTTCTATCTCTTTTTCCAGCTCCACAATCTTCTCGTCAGTCCTCAGGGTGCGTGTGTTGTATGTTGCCAGTTCGAGTCGTCGTAGGTGGCAACCGAACCTCCACCGGAGATTCTTAGCACCCCCTGCCCCGCCGTTACAATGGTCGCCACCGTAGCCAGGAGTAGCGGAGCCGCCGGCGACTGGGGGCCGTCTCTTAGTAACTGTATCCATTTGGGGGGTATTTGCCATAGTTGCCACGCTTGGCGAGCGGGTTGGCAACCGCAGTTTTTTTATTGTATTTTTGGTGTTATCAGGAAGATGCTGCTGCCCATCTCCTGCTTGTTTCCCTTTGTCGCCTTTTACGACACCCACGGGAAGATATGGGGTAGTGGATATTCTTAACCGCCACTACACGGCACAAGTTGTAGTGTAGTGTAATTTGACGTCAACTTAACGAAATTATATATAATATATATAAAATAGTATAGAGAACCGGAGATTATTTTTACTGGAAAAGAAGCATTCCATCTTAGTCCTCACGGGTGACAACGCATCTGCATTTTGATTCGCAAACGAGGATAAATGTAGATGTCTATGGGCCATAGCAACCACTTACCATCAGGTGGACTGTGTGCTCGTTTGTCACCCTATCCTATAAAGAAAACCTTTCGGCATATGTACGTTTTAGAGTGAAGCACCCTTCTCGTGTGAGCGTCACAGACCACGCAATGAAAGTATCCCGATGCGCAGTATTTTCCAGTTTTAATAGAAAACCGTATGAAATGATGCTTGATAAATTTGCTATCAATCTACATATACAAAAGCGATATTACCTATAGTTTCCGCGCAATTTGTCATGATGTATGAATTTTTTATCGTTTGTCGATGTATTTTGCTCAAAGTTTAGTTTTCTCAAAAATTTACCACTTTACAGACAAGATATCTATGATTAAAGTAAATAATAGAATATGTTCTTTAAAAAGAGGCACAATTTATTTCTAAGTTTTTTTATTTCACAATATTATGTTATTGTGCGCTTAGGGAAGCTTTCTTTGACACTCAACTAGAAGAGGCAGGAAGAGTGTTTAAAATTTACCTTCACTCTATAACGTACATAATATGCTGATATATAAAATTACTTCATTAATTTTTCATACATTGCTATCTAAAATATCCTGTCGCGCGGCTCAGATGCGTAATATACGTGGGTGAAACCGCAGGAAACAGCTAGTGAAAATATATGACATAAAGATCTATATCATTATCATATATTGCATTTATTCAAAACTTTAATTTATTAACCTATTTGCGGACTTTATTTAAAATCAAACTTGTTGGTAGTTTTACTAATACTAAGAGCGCTTTCACTCCAGAGATGGCCGTAAGAGCGAAAGAATGTAAAATGTAACCGATAAGATTTAAAACTGTCATCAACTTTGGCTTGCCTTCTCGTACAAAATGGAGAAAACAATTATGAGAATCTCCCAGGTTTTGAAACTTAGATTTTAAATACTCTGAAGTACGTGGATCGTCCAGAATTGCGAAAAAGGTATAGACTATTTTAAAACTTCTGTGTCGATGAATAGGCAACTTATTAAGCTGATCATAAACAGAATGTACCTCATCTATTTCATGGTCATATTTACGAAAGTCGTAAATGTATCTGATGCAATTATTGTTAAGGAGATCAACAATGTATCTTTAAGTTTTTTCTGTTTCAATAGGTTATAAAAATAGTAATTAATATATTTAGTAGCTTTTCAGTCTGCAGAAGCTACAAAGTTTTCTGTTCTGTTTCTGTTTCTTCGCCATGCATATTTTTTTATTTTTCTTACAAATACTAAGTCTCCTTTTATTAATTGGCCGTGATGCTTTACGCTTAAATACATCATTCTGGGCTTTCTGGCGAATGAGAATGTTATACATTAGCTCAGTAGCATATTGTTGTGCTAATAAGTGCTAAGATTTGACTAAAAAAATCCACTCTCAATAATACGATACGAGCCTCCAAATAAGGCATCATCTGGAAAAATAGAATGCAATGACTCCCTGCTTAGCCATCAGCTAAGCGATACTCTGTGATGGCTAATCACTAGGTTATCAGGTGGTGTGTCAATCTTTGTGTAGTGATATTGGGAGTCATGGTGTTGGGTTTCGCTGTGGCAATAATAGTAGGCGCAATTGTATTAGGGATAGAAGTGCTCTTCAACTAAGTTAATGTTTTTCGCGGATCTTAGGTAATAAGTTTTCACAATGTTAACTCATAATGCCCATCTAAGGTCACGGACGCTATGTGGAGCAATGCCTCTTTATGATTGATTTAATTTCATGAAAGTTTGTTGCCTAGTCTAAACTAGTAAAATATTGAACTTAGATTTGCCATAAATATAGTCGTCAATTAAAGACACGGGTCTATTACATCTCATTTAATTATCAGCAATTTTGGTCCGGCAATCTGCATAAAGCCTATCGCTGCAGTTTAGAAGAAAGATTTGGCTTGAAAATTCAAATTACGTTTCACTATTTTTTTTTAAAAAATTCTGTATTAGTATGTTCCTATCGTAATTTTTCAATATTTTTGTGGTTGATAAATAACTGGAGTATCTTCTTGAAGACGATATGCGTATAGGTACCCGTTTGCTCACCAGTATTGGCAGTGCCTTCTACGAGATTCTTAATGAACTGGTTAATGAAGTTCATTAGACTTTACTCAACTTTACCCGCCTATAATTTATCGAAAATAAATTTGGAAAAGAAATAAAGTTTAAGGCTCATAATGCTTTATTTGTAGAATATTAATGACTGTGCTTGCAATGCAGCGTGCATTTGACTCTTTTCAGAACATCACTACCAACAATTATAGGCGTTTTCATGAAGTTATCCAGAATTACGTAAAACTCAACCTAGTTATGAGACCATTAGGCTATGGGATCACATCCTAAGGTATTTAGATCATTACTTGCGAGCCGAGGCACTGCTCTGAGCTCGTCTGAACATTCATTCTAATCTTAGCATCGCTTGATTCAACTAGTAATAATTACTTTAATTAAAATACTATTTCGATTGAAGTTCTTAATTTTTTAAACTATATAATTATTCCTGAAAACTTAACAAGCTCGAGGGTTATCTTGGAGAACTTAGCTATAGAAAGTATTCGGAAATGACTTTTCTTTTTTCCATCTCATCATCATCATTACAGCCCTTCACAAGTCCATTGCTGAACATAGGCCTCCCCCAAAGAATGCCACAAAGCGCGGTTCTGAGCCACCTGCATCCATCGACTTCCTGCATATCTTACTGGGTCCTCCATAAGAATATTAACAGCAACTTTTTGAAAAAGCACGATTGCGACATCATTCTCTTGATTATCGACTAGCTTTGGGACAAAAATTAAAATTAAAATTCCATCGTGACTTTGATAATTGCTTTTTGAAACACTTTTCATCTTTGTGATTTAAATTTTTACAAAAAAATATATGGGTTAGATTTAAGTAGATGTATAAATTTTTCCAAAACAATATGGGTTACATTTTAGTACTTGTATACCTGCATCTGCATTGTCATATTACCCTATCAAATTCAAAAAATATTAGAAAAAATTTCAAATTTTGGGCAAAAGCAAATACATGTTATATTTGCTTTTGCCCCAAATTTGAACAAGAAAACCACTTTATTTTCAAACCAGCATGCTTACGCGAATTTATTTGAGAGTCGCTTTTACGAAAACCAACGCATATACAAACCGACTAATCTGGACAGGTTTCAATCAGGTAAAAACATAAAAGGTTCTGTCCACTGATGTTAAGAACACAAATACATCAGTGAAGCCCCTAGGACATCGTGATGTGTGACTATATTATTTTAGATTCCATAATTTAAAATTTAGACGAACCGCAGACAGTATTCAGAAAATGTCACCGTGCCCGAAACGAACAAGAGGATATTTTTGTTTTAATTTATTAACAATATATTTATTTTTGATATTGTAATTGTTTAACAGGTAAGCTGTTTTTACATACAAAATTTTTAGTTTTTTATAGAGATCAGTTTAAATAATTCTATAAATAGTAAAATACAGTATGGAGAATAAGAAAATGTAAATATGTATTCATTTAAAAATTGCACCGAGGCAATCTTACGTATGAGTCGTGGTTCTTACAAGCGAGAGCCTTATTTTCAAATTTAATTTAAAAATAATTTAAATTATTGACTTAAAAATAAATGACTTAAATTTTATTAAAAACATATAATTTAATACATGTATATTATTCATTCAAATGCTTGAAAAGAAGAAAGGGATAAAGCACATATACGATTTCTTCTGAAATCGTTTTCTTTAACAAATTTATTACGTTACTTAGTTTAGATAATAAAAGCCTTTTATTTTTTTCATTCATTCATAACAGCCTATCACATGTCCACTACTGAACCTAGGCCTTTGCCGTAAATGTGAGTCCTGTAGGTGGAATTTCCCATGTACAAAGTTAAAAGCTTTTCATCATCTTTCTTTTTAACCCTCGACAAAAACAGAGAGTGTTATAAGTTTTTCAAGTGAACTGTGTACTACAATGTCACTCTTACTTGAATAAAAAATAAGGATATATTGAATAATACTAAAAGTTGGATGTAGCAGATAAATTAGTTTTATACGTGGTAGGGTCACGCTGCATCTGGACGAATGGGTCAGCTCGAACAGGGTAGAGCCAGTTTTAAATAATTACAAAAAATGTTAAGTATGTTTATAATAACTCATTAAGAATGTGAATTATTTAAAGTTCCCTATCTTTGTAGGGTAAAAATTACGGATTTAAAATTAAAAAGCTACAGTAGAACTAAACAACAAGTGACTGGTAGAGTCGGCAATAGGCGTCCCTCCCCGACTTTGTTAGATGGAAGTTTATCGTCCAAAATGGATGATGACACATCGAAGAAAGCGAATTGAGTCACTGCCTGTAGGTCGCCAGTACGCGTCTAGAGCTTGCGATGGACATGACAGCATGCAGTTTGCCAGCCGAGGGCGACGTGCTGTACGATCACAGAACAGCGCTTCGCATCCATCATTTCCGCTAGCTTGCTTGTTGTCGGCAGGGTATTTTTGGTCCCAGCAATTGACACTCGCCGCTGATTGAGTACACTTCATGCGATGTATTTCATGCGATGTAATTCATATGAATAGTATTGCATTGCGGGCGTAATTAAGGGCGTTAGAATTAAATACAAAATGAATCGCTTTATATCTGAGCTGGAGCCACCTACAACTTTACCTAGCAGACCAAGTTCGATATATCATGCACTTAAAAACATTTGGTGACGCCGAATTTGAATGAAGACGTGAGACGTATAGCGATTGATTGCTACAGCTTGGTATGCGACTCCAGGATTTGCACAGCAACTCCCACATATGTACAGAAGTTTTTCCCATTGTGGTTGATTCAGACGATGCTGGAATAGTTGCTGAAATGAGCTAGAGAAAATAAGGGACACATTGAAGATTGTCGAAGTTAGGAGTCCATTCAACTGACAAGCATTTAGGCGTAGTATGAATATGAAAGAAGCGAGAGAGGTGTGTCAGGATCGCGTCAAATGAAAGTACGAAGTGTCTGCCTGCCCGTCTGAGTAACAGGCGTGAGAGTTTATGTTATGTTATGTACAGTTCAGTGTTAAGGTGCTATTTTATCAATTAGAGACTAAAGAACATCCTTGATTGTTACTGCTTCAATTAGGCTAGATTGAAAATGTTTTTTTTTACCTTTACACAAAAAAAATACTCCTAAAACATTATTTTACATTTGCAAATTTATATAGGTCATTACTTTTCAATCAATTTAATGAAAAAAATGAAATTAATAAAATTGCACACGACAAATTTAAATAAAATATTTAGATTCGAAAATCACAAAGCGGATATAATGCATGTACATTATTCCAGCTCAAGTAAGTCGCTTGCGCTGAGTTGTCGTCTGTTTGAATTTGCATAACTTGTTTCAGCGAGGATGATTTCTAATGCAGTAACTTTAACTTACATGTGCTTAGTAAACACTGCAGATTATTGTGACACTTTATTTTGTTTATTAAACGATTTGTTTTTGTTTTGATTTAAAATATTGCTTCTAACGATGCGTACACATTATATAACATAACTTGTTGTCATATAACATGATTCAGTAATGTGGAGGCTAAACGTTATAAAACGTGTTATATAACGTGACACAAATAATATATAACTCGAACGGCAGAACAACAAAACGACAATGTCGTACGATAATGTCATATAATATTTTTATATTTCATTATTATTCTAATGTGTACAGTATTGTTATTGTGTATTATGACCACTTGATCACTAAACGTAAACGTATCCTAATTCCAGCTGTAAAATCTGTTTTCCCGCAACGTCTTCCGCAGTTTGCAAATCCCCATATCTATAAAAAAATACTTAAAGTCTGCTTCATCGAAAATTGCACTACATCAGAAGCTAAACAAATAGTAAAAAGGTATCTCACCACACTAAACTATAAGGACACTGAAAACTTAATATTAAATCATAAATAATATCAAATTATATACAATCTCTATGTTTTACACCAAAATAATTGTATCATTATAAGGAATAATTTGGTGGTCTGGAAAAAAAATCTATTTTTATCTACGTAATTACAACTGATAACCGTACTCCTGATCTCCAAGATACAGGCTATGCCCAGTTTGGGGTCCGCCAGTAAACTTTTTATATGTAAGTAGCTGCCCCCCGGCATTTCGCCCGCGTGGAGTTTACTACGATTTCATGGGTTTTAATTTTTTTGCGCGGAACCCTAATTATTTTTCTAAAATAAGAGTATCCTAACTTACTTCTTATAATACCAGCTATCTGCCAGTGAAAGTCCCGTCAAAATCGGCACAGCCGTTTCGGAGATTAGCCTTAATAGACAGACAGACAAAAATTTTAAATTTATATTAGTACTGTATATACTTTCATATGTATTTAGTAAAAAGCTGTACGAACTAACATTACACACAGAATTTTCAATTTTTTTTGTATGTATACATATTTATAAATAAGAATTTGGAATAATTTAATATAAGTGACTGTTTTAGTGTTTAGCTCTATTTTTAGGAATAAATGATTTTTTTTTAGATCTCAGAGAACTCATTACGTTCAGGTTCAGTAGCAGTACTGCAGTACTCTTTATTAATCAGTGATTTCATTTATTTATTTGAAGAGTTTTCTAATAAGAGTACAAATGGCGGACTTAATTTTATATAGCATTTTTCTTTTTATTATCAGAAGAGGAGGCGAATTAGCATACGGCTCACGTAATGGGATATGACCACCTCGTCGTCAACGAAGAGTAAATGTAAGACACATAAATGGGGCTTTTCACTATATTGCGGAAAATCAGAATGTGTCAAAAAGAGATAATATTTCTCATTTCAACACGTTATAGCATGTAATATTAGCTCTATATCCTCTCTTAGTCTCTGAGACCGGAACACAGCAGAAAAAAAAGAGGCAGATAGGTAAGAGTAGTATAAATACCCAGATTTAAGTCATGTGAGCTAGACAACACATACATACATACATACACAACATACACATATGCGTTAAAGTATGTTTAAACACATTAAGGCTAACCTTCAGTAAATATAATACACCTAAGTTTAGCTCCGGCTGTATTTGAATTGATTTTGGCGTTCATAAGCTATTTAAAAATAAGAGAACTACTTAATGAAATTTAAAAAAAATGAGTTTATTATTCTCCTGCGACACTGGGAGGAGTGGGGATGAGATAAATTGATGAAGTCTCTTACACACTACATGTATTTTACTTAAAAAATATGACAGTAAAATATTGAATGAAATGTCAGTTTTAAATTGTTCTTTCGTGCAAAGGATTTTTTTTAGAAGTTTTCTTGCTGTAGGTAGGAAACGTGGTTAAGAGATAAATGTAAAACGAGCGCAAACAATGAACATCGTGAACTCTATTGTGGTTGAAGTCCTTATAAAAGTGCTACGAACTAACAAAAAGTATAAGTTTTGATTTAAACAAGTATCGCCTGTGGTGAAATTCGATAAAGTGACGGAATTCAACTTTTTATTTTTTGCAGATAATTTATTGTAATTTATTTTTAATAAACATTTTTGTGTCTATAAATGTTCCCTTGGTTTTAGAGCCTTGTGGAATATTTAGAGATGATGGCAAGAGATTTGACGGTATGACATTGGTCCCTTGGGATAGAGGTACAGTCCTAGTTATCCCACACTTTATTTATTATACTACAATGCTACTTGCGTAGACACTATGGCAGCCTTGTTTAGAGCCGGGGCGGCATCAGAGGCAGCTGAACTAAGTCTCTGAGAGATGACTACATATTTATGACATTTACTGTAGAAACTACCGATTCGTGGAGTCCACATGTGATGTTACCAAAGGAACTTTATCCGCGACTTGTCGTCGCTGCTGGTGACAAAAGAACCGGTTCTTTTCCCTCTATAAGGCTATGTATAGCCATTTAGCGAGAAAACGAAGGCAGCGTTCTTGGCACGATTTTACACTGAGTAGGGCGGTATCGTAATTTAAGTTTTAGGTTTTAGTTCATTTTTAAATATTTCAATGTTATGCGAATAAATGCTTTTAAAATTAATCAGCTAATGTTAATAATCCTATCCTAATCATACTAATATAATATAATAAAGTCGGTGACTACGTCGTTAACAGAGTATTAATAAATTGTTTTCTGTGTTATTTTTTGGGATGTAATAAATTGTAGCTACAATTAAAATAACATTGATGTGCTGTAATACATTATTCACCAAAGCCCACAGGCGGACCGACGATTTAAAGTATAATAACTACGCGAACGAAGTCGCGGGCAAAAGCTAGTTATAAATATTATTACATTCTGCACTCCTTCTCCATATAAACTTTAACTATGCCAAATCTCACACTCCTCCGTGCGCGAAATATGTTAAAAAGGGTCCAAATTTTATCTTTAGTTAATATATTAATATCGGAAAAGGTCGAAATAAACACATACCGACATACTTATATCAAATATACTAATACTTCAGGAGGCTAAGCTTTGGTTGAAATAAGTTTTACATTTATATTTATTTTATAAAGTGTAACTAATGTAATTGAACTTAAGATTTAAAATTTCATTGAATCTTTATATGAATTATTATGTCCATCAATAAATATTAAGATAAACGCTTTAAAATAATATTTGATGGAAATTAGTCTAAATTTATCGTTCGATAAATGACTCAAAATGTGATTAAGAGTCCATAAGAGCAATGCCTGTAAGATCTTGTAGTGAAATAAAATACTATGATTAACTACTACTTTTGAGGACTGACGATCGCAGAGACGTCAACGAGATGCTCTTCCTCATATATATATAACAAAGAAGGAGATAATCCCGGTAGTTGAAAATGTATCGGAACCTGGTGTCTGCAATTGGCCCCTACTATGCAACAACAACTACACATGCAGATCAGTGAAAGCAATAGATACACAGTCGCGCATAAATTCGCATTTTATGAATCAGAAAGTGTTACAAAACCAATTATAAACCTTATTCCTACAAACAGCGCGTGCATTTACCACGCTCCATACTACTTAAACCTTCAGCTACAGGCTATCAGCAGCCTAGAGCACATCACTAACTCATCGCAAGTTACAGCTGCCGTACTACGTGATGCATGACGCATAAATGAAGTATCATTTTGGGATATTTACATTGCTTGTTCAATCACTTAGTGACTTACTTAAGTAGTGGTTAAGGAACAATGTCATCATCATCATCATTACAGCCCTTCACAAGTCCACTGCTGAACATAGGCCTCCCCCAAAGAATGCCACAAAGCACGGTCCTGAGCCACCTGCATCCATCGACTTCCTGCATATCTTACCAGGTCGTCACTCCATCTAGTGGGGGGACGCCCTAAACTTCGCCTGCCGGTACGAGGCTGCCACTCGAGAACCTTTCTTCCCCATCGGTTGTCGGTTCTTCGAGCTATATGGCCGGCCCATTGCCACTTCAGCTTACTAATCCGTTGGGCTATGTCGGTCACTCTAGTTCTGCTGCGGATATCCTCATTTCTGAGTTTATCACGCAGAGAAACTCCGAGCATAGCCCTCTCCATAGCTCGCTGAGCGACCTTGAGCTTCCTCATCCGGCCAGCAGTGACTACCTATACTGTTTGGCAGTATTTACTGCCAAACAGTATAGGTAGTCCCTGTGATATTTGAAAACAAAAATAACGTAGAAAGAGCAAGAAATATTTTACGATTTGATGTTTTTCATAACTTTAAAGATAAATATAGTAAATATATTATGGTAAGTGATTCCATGATTTACAAAGTTTTTGTTTTGGCTTCAGTTATTACAAGAAACCACTGAACAACACAGCATTCTGATAAAGTTTCACGATGAATTTTGATCATAGCGCGCGGACACAGACACGCCCCCTTGCCAATTCTCCTATTTTTTTTAAATATTTCTATGCTTTTCTCTGTCGCTGGTCAGAATATTTCACACATAAGGCCATATAATTACAGAGTTTCTATCAATTCCCAATGGCCTTTTACGATACTTACGGGACGAATTGGGACGATGGATTCTGTTACGCCGATTCCAAAGGACGATCGTAAGAAAATTCGTTTCAAACGGTATTAAAGGTTATGTTCAATTTTGTACTCCAAACAAGATTTTCATTTCAATGGTGTGCTTTATGTTTAAGATATAAGGTTTATAATTAGAGAAATTTAATATCCATTCGGGACAATTCGATTTTAAACAAATATTGTGTTAATTTCACCTACGTCCCTAAAGTATTTGACAATTTACAAATAAGGTGGATTCTACACAAGGCTGGTCAACACATTTACTTTATAAATATGTCTTTATTTATTTTATATACTTAGAAAGTAAATATGCCTAAAATTAAACACGTGTGGAATTATTGTGGAACTATGGTTGAAATTTACATAATGATTGTTTGGTGCTAAATTAATATCAATTTTTATTAATTTTAATGTACCCAACTGCCGTACTCTTTAACAATCCATAACTCGTTATCACACTGTTGCACACATGACAAAGGCATTTTTGTATTCATTTCTTTATGCTCTAATTTTTGGAGTAAACAATAGCACATTTTACAATAACATAATTGGAACATTTTACAGGAAGTACTGACTATATACTGCTTCTACTTATCCATTTATTAAAGGGTCACGCAAAACTCTGCTTGCCAGAACGAGGTTGCCACTAGAGGACAATTATTCCCCATCGATTGTTTGTTCTTAGCTGTATAAATAAATAAATAAAAATATTTCATTTCGACCATTATGGTTCATATGTGTTAATAATACAAGGACCTTAAATCTATTTATTAGTAAATCAAAACTAGCTACTACCTACTACTTTAACTAAGACACAAACAATTTGACATCGCATGACCCATACAGCCAGCATAATATAGCAGCTTAATGCTGATGTGTTTCGTATGGTGAGTGTAGAAAACCGGATGACTTATAATGAAAACGAAGCATTGCTACTTTAGCTTAATGAATTATGTACACTAACCATATTATTGTTAATTAGAGTTATGCTGGTCATTGATACATCTGGCTATTTTACGTATAACTTAAACGGTATTGTTGTATCGCCATCGATCTTAACAAAATTTATAATGGTCGACTCTTATGGTATCCACAAAAACGGGGTGATAAGTTTTTTTTTTACATCGGTGCCTCTAATTACTTAAAAATCTTTCGTAACGAATTATTCATAAACCTCAAAACACTTTTACAAATGCATACCGTCACCGTTAAAAATTATCAAAAGCCCACTGCTGTACATAGTCAAGAGGTATTTGCCATAGTTACCATGCTTGGCAGACAGGTTGGCAACAGCAGTTTTTTTTTTCATTTTATTTATTTTTATAAGGAAGTCGCTGCTGCCCAACTAGTTATTCTCTGTCACCTGTTACGACACCCACGGAACTATATGGGGTGGTAGATACTACGCGGTTCATGCATACTAATCAACACAAGCAAAATACAAGTTACTAATGTAATGGTGAAAAAGTTGAAAATTCATTTAAGAGTTTTTCAATGTTCTAAAAATTCTTGTACAAAACTTTACAAATTAAATGGATCGTCAACATTCTAGGTAGAAGCGTAAAAAAATAAAAAAATATACAAGCATTTCCTCTTTAAGAGCAAAAGTTTTTATTTCTTTTCTCTCTTAATTCGATGTTAGAAGTAAAATGTGAATGGCATATCTATCAAAACTTTTTATATTATATTTTAAGATTACATACTCTTAGCACATTATAAAGATTATTTATATATTATATCTTTATATTGTGTTATAATGCTTGATATGTTTATACTGTGTTAGTATTTACATAATTGAATTTACATATATTATGTACCTTCACCATACTTAATCTACTCATATAGTTACGCTGCAGCTGTATTATGACGCCGGTTTGACCAGGGAAGGGACCCACTCTCACAGAATTTCAGCAAAATAAAATAGCAGCATAAGCTGCTGTGATTAGTAGAATGGGTGTGAAAACCGGAAGCCCCTTCAACTGACTATACCTGGCTGACTAGACTTGGCATGTCCTCAGGAGTGACAACACATCTGCATTTTCATAGAGGATAGATGTTGAATTTCTATGGATTTTTGTATTCACTATCCTTCTTAATCATCAATTTCATGAAAGTTGAAAAAATTTAAAAATATTAGAAATAATTTTTAAAAAATCATAAGCTACTGAAGTTCTTTCTTAAATTAATTTAATATAGTTTACATATTTATAGTGTTTCAAAAATAAACAAAACCAAAATAAAAATGATTTCAATTTTAATTGTTGATTTTACATGATTTTCCATGGGTTACAGCAATCACTTAACATCAGGTGGACTGTGTGCTCGTTTGTCTCCCTATCCTATTAAAAAAATATCGTATAAAAATTATTTACCTACATAATTTCTACATGTCACATAAGCAAATTTAATAGAAATTTAATGGAACAGTTTGGCTCTTAATTGTCATAAATTTGTTGAACCAAGGCAAACTTAAAGCAGTCCTGTAACATTAAAAACTATTTTTGGTGCCCATAAAACGAATTTACGTCGTAAACTTTTAACACTTCACGCCATACTTTTACTGTCAAAATATAAAATACTAGCTGTCCGCCCCGGCTTCGCACGAGTGATTTCTCGTTCTTGACAACAGCTCCACCTATTCCTATTGTGAATCCGAACCATCCAGGGCTCCACTCAAACACACACACAAAAAATTCCATCAAAATCAGTCAATCCATTTTCGAGTTTTAGCAAGACTAATGAACAGCAATTGATTTTTAAATATAGAGATTACAATTTATGTATAAAAAATGTCTTTTCCCCGCATATCAATTCCCATAAATATATTCCCGCAGCTCCATTACCAGCGCTGTTTGCACCAATGCTGTTTCAAAAAGTGTTTTTTTTTTATATTTAATTGTATTAAAAATATTATATTAATGTTTTAAAATCCTGTTTAGTTACTGGCTTTCTAGGACAAAGGTGTTTACCGAACCAATGGCAAACGCCTAAATAACCTTAAATAAGTATTCTTATAATATATATGTTGATAGAAAACATTCTATTCTATTCTATTTTGTATGTTGAGTATAGATACTCACTATATAAAATACAGTAACGTTATGCTCCTTTTTTACGCTAGGAGGTCACAATATAAAATCGTGGTCCTGCCTCGGTTTGAATTATTCCTGCTACAATCATATTACAGCTATGGCGTGACTTTACAACGTGATAAAATAGCGGCAGGTGAAAAAAACGCGCTGCCAAAATTTTTAAACTGCCGTATCTTCAACAAAATTGCACTGAATAATGTGAATTTTACTGCCATAATATATCACTGGTAATGTATAGACTAAAATCAATAGAAGTAAAACAAAAACAAATTTAAATTAACCATAGATCACTAAACTTATTTTGGAGTAACGCAGTCACTAAATATTAGTTCGATAAAGTAACAAATCGAAACCTCAATATTTTTTTTAAAATCAAAGCATTTATTGGTAATAAAACTTATATCTAAGATTTTTAATAAAGCTACCTAAAAACTAAAATTAGTCTCAAAACATACATTCATGACAGTCAGGATACATTGGGGTAGTGTGTTCGCCACAAATGGCCTTTCAGCAGCGGTTGCTTAAGTACTTTGTCATCCTATGCTTCTGGTATGGGTAAAATGCACAAATTTTGCGTTTGTTTGGTTGTCCGTGATAGATAAGTCAATTTTGATATTGGCTCTTATATTCCTCCTCAATGTCACGGTATCGTATCGCTTCCACAACCACGGCTCTAAGCTTATCAGCCAAACTTTCCATGAAAGCTCTGTGTTTCAATGGTTTCTGTCGTTGTCTAACACGTAAATGATGTATGGGTCAATCATACACAGGTTTAACATGTTATAAAATACACATCGGGGCAATGTATTAAAAAAAAAACATATATTGGTTTTACGATTGGAACTTATAGTATCGACGGCTCCTTTGGTATTGTAGAAATGTATGTTTATAGATATTTTCGAGGTAGAATTAATTTCCGGCATGCTGTGCACTATCGACAGAAGAAAAATCACTTTGTTTTAGAAACCGTGGATTCTTGTTCACTTTCATTGGTATTTTCGACTAAGTCCTCCTCTAAGTTGTCATCGGGTTCATAGTCTAAAGGTGAAGCAGGTGGTTCACAAATGATGGATCATCATCGTCTTTATCAGATTCGTTCGAATTCTGCAGTAATTTATCGTAATCCTGCATCAAATCTGTCCAAAACGGAAAAAGTTATTAACGTTAACGTTATTAAGTTATTACAAAATGTTCAAATTTTCTAATTTAGTGAAAAACAGATAACATTTACATTCACATTCTTATAATTGTAGCATGAATGGGTCGGCTCGACCGAGGAAGGAACACGCTCTCACAGAATACCAGCGTAAAATAGCAGGTTAACACTGCTTTGTTTCGTATGGTGAGTGTAGAGAACCGGAGACCCTTTTTACTGGAGAAGAGGCATTCCATCTTAGTCCTCACGCGCGACAACGCATCTGCATTTTGATTCGCAAACGAGGATAGATGTAGATGTCTATGGGCCACAGCAGCCACTTACCATCAGGTGGACTGTGTGCTCGTTTGTCACCCTGTGCTTAAAAAAAACAAACATTTTTTTTTCTTAAAATAACGTTAACACCGCACTAGGATTTATCAAAATAAATTATTAATAAAAGAAATTTATTGTGTTGTTACAAACAGATATGTATATAGTTAATTTTAAACAATTAAATGTTAGTAATTGCAATAAAATATCAATAAAAAAATCGATGTTCATAACTCACCTTGCTGCGGTTTTGTGGCGTAATTACTAAACATTAGCCTGAGAGGCAAATGTTTCGCAAAAATCTCAGAAACTAAGAAGCGTGCGAATGCATTGTGTGTGTACGGATCACTGATTGCATTAGTTGAGAAGGTACTGAGCATCGTGCGGTACCGAGAACACACTTAAACAGCGAATGCGTAGGAGGCACGTTGCTTGTGAGACTAATGTTTAGTTATCTAGGGTTAAAGAGTGCAATTTACTGTATGTGAAACAAATACGTGAGTTATTGGCTGGTCCATACACTGCCTACTCTGAATGTTTTCGCTCCACATAACACAAGCTCTATTCTATAATGTCGATTCAAATTAACCCTGCACTGGTTTTACTAAACTGAAATCTGTCCAAGGAGATTTCATGTATAAGTGAAATAAAATATAATTATAACGTAAATGCAAAATATAATTTATCATTACGAATACAACAATTAATTATTGATGGGATACTTAATAAGATATGATGAGATACTTAATACATGTAGTATTAAGTATCTCATCGATAATTAATTTTTGTTTCTTATATTTTTTTTCTTTACACGTTTTCATGACGCAAGTAGGTTAGTTATTGCTTTGATGGTGGCAATTATTTAATGGATATTGACAGAAGGTTACGAGTTAAAAAATAACATATTATAATATAATAGTGCAAAACAACGCACTTGTATCAAATAAAATATCTTCGACTGTAGAAATACGAAATAATAACTTGGAAGTATCACATAGAACATGTCCAAACAAAACTAAATGTTAGTAAATAATTAATGGAGAATATATACAAAAACATCTGTTATGGGTAGATGTTATTGCTCAATTATATCCGAATACAATTTCTATTAATAAGTACTTAGTATAGGTACTTAATTTGTCTAGCCAGATACATTAGGTGACATGAAGTACTACGATTTATTCCATAGTCAAACGTTACAGTAGTATTTTGTTAGTACGCGTTTATAAAGAAGCTGGTTATGCATCCCAGTATTCCCGGAACTGCACCGGAGACTATCACAATTCAAGCGTAAGCGTGGGCGTAGACTGCTGAATTGCGTCTGGAAGACGGGTGGTCTTTCGTGTGAATACTGATAACTAGTCTTTAGCTTAAAGACCTAGAATAAGAATTAGGATAGTCATAGTTAGGCTCTCACATGTATCGGACATGTAGCTTTAAGTTAGAATCCATCGCGGATTAATTAAGTAGTATATAAGTAATGTATCGCACATTAATAGTAATAAGTTTAAAATAAAGTATTTTTAAAAACGTCCTCAATTTCGAATCTTGACTGGCGCAGCCGGTAGAATTTCGCGTGTAAAGCTTGCTCATATAAGAAGACTCCCAAATCAGTCGTCGTGAAGCAGTTTACGGTGCTTTCTTGCACTTGCGCGAAATCTACGAACCGAAATAAATTTTTCGAATCCGAATCAGGATATCAAGAAAGGAGACTGCATAGCCCAAGCGGAAGGATGAGTTCGAGTGTACTGTGAGTAAACCTTTTCACGTCCATCTCTGTTCCCATCTATTTTTGCTTGCTAGAATTTTAGTGTTATTTGATTTTTCCTAAATCGAACAAAATAAATAGCACAAGCATAGGCGATTTATTTATATATCATTAAGTTTAATAATTAAATATTAAAAATCAATTTTAGTTATAAAAAATACATTATTAAACAAATAAAAGGATATATTAAAGAAATAAAATTAATAATTATATAAATTGTTATATTAATATTTAATAAAATGGAACAATTACGTGTAATAGCTAAGGATTTACTTTGTCTTATACCTAAGTTTGAAGGAGAGGAAGGATTATTTAATTTATTTATTAAAAAAACTCAATACATATACAGGTCTTTTGCAGACCCTAATAATGCCACACAAACTTTATATGTATTCCATGCGATAAGCAGCCCATTAAGAGGTAGAGCAGCACATTTGTTAAGTGAGCGTGATGATATTAATTGTTGGAACACTCTTAAATATATTTTAATTCAACATTTTGCCGATCCGCGTTCGGACTATTGCATAGCTATCGAGTTAGAACAAATGAAAATTAAGTCTGGCGAATAATTTATCGATTTTTGTCATAGGATACATATATGCATAGTACCTTATTCGCAAAAGTCAATCTAATACTAATAATTTATCAGCCACGCGACAGCTTTTGCTGATCCACGGATGGGCCGGCTCGAACCGGGGTGGTACCACGACCTCACAGAAAACCAGCGTGAAGTAGAGGTTTACCTCTGCGTTTCGCTTGGCGAGTGCAGGTGGCCGGAGGCCCTTTTTACTGGAAATGAGGCATTCCATCTTAGTCCTCACGGGTGACAACGCATCTACATTTTGATTTGTAATAGAGGATAGATGTAGATGTCTATGGGCCGCAGCAACCACTTACCATCAGGTGGACTGTGTGCTCGTTTGTCACCCTTATCCTATAAAAAAATAAAATAAAAAATAAAACAAGATGAAGGAGTAACAGCAGCTAAAATGATAGTGTATAATAATATGTCACTAAATGTATTCCTTTATAATTTACCTTAGGATTTAATTTGTATCGTGCGTCTTAGACAATGTACTAGTTTGAAATCCGCTTTAAATGTCGTAACCGAGGAAGTTAACTTTATGAAGCAATATAATGCTAAAAATAAAACGAAACAGAATACAGCATCCCAAGGTTTCAAACCCCAACAAAGTGTTAATATTTTACCTAATAATAATCTATCGTATTTCAAATTTGCAAACCCACAATTTGAGCCACAGAATAAATTTAAATTTGGTATCCCACATCAGCAACAAGGTCAAAGGCTTTAGATGACCCAAGATTTAATAATAATACGGGACCACAGAACTTTAAGTTTGGTATTCCAAACCAGCAATCTAAATTTAAATTTGGCATACCTCAACGACACCAGGGCTTTGAGCCACCCATTAATAATCATGCGCGACCCCCACTAGCTTTTATAAATTAACCTCAAAATAAGTTTAAATTTGGTATACCCAATCAGAATTTCCAGAAAGAAAATTTTAATGAAAATACCGATGTCTCTATGCGTACCGCACGTCCGCTAAGACAAAATATGCTAGATGACTCTAGGGCTCCCCGAGATAATGAGATATTCTATAGTAACGAACCCGAGATACCCGTGAAACATTATAACCATGATATAAATTACTGGGACGAAAATAATTACACATATAATTTAGAAGTGCCCCAATTCGAAGTAGAACCATATAGTGAAATAGAAGAAGTAAGTTACAATCGTGAAATTATACAAATAAATTGTGATACAATTTTAAAACTCCCGTACATCGAAATACCAGAAATTGAGTCTCGTTTTATGATAGACACCGGGAGCACGAGATCTTTTGTAAGTCCGGCTAAGGCAGAACAATATTTCTCCGCTTTCGTAGCCAACATAACGAAGCTATATATATCCCACCCTTTAAAACATTTAAATGTTTAGAAAAACATAAATTCTATATATACGACGTTGATAGTAGATACGACGGTTTGATAGGTTTGATAGGATAGGATCTTTTAAAACAGCTTGACGCTTCAATAGACATGAAAAACCAAGTATTGCACACACGTGACATAAATATACCTATTATATATAACCCCCCATACGAAATTACATTGGAACCAAGAACGGAAACGCGAGTCGAGGTCCCAACGGATATGCAAAATGGAAATGCGATAGTAAATTATGTCGATTTTGGTCAAGGTTTTAGGATGCCAAGCCCTATAGTAAAATGCGTTAATTCGGTTGCATACACGGTGACACAAAATGCGTCCGACGATAGGGTTGTTAGGAGAAGTAAAGATAAAGCGCGTTATGAAAAAGCAGAGATCATAGGAAATATAGTTAAAAATATAGTACCAATTAAGTATCACGGTCAAAATACAAGGGCCCCAATTAAGGATATAAAACGTCCTCCACAGGTTCATTCTGTTCCTGCTGCAAGTTTTCAAGACCCAGGCCCTTCTACTTCAAGCGATTGTCTGAAATTCCGGCATACTACCAATAACGGAGGGAAAAGCTCTCATTAGTAACGATAAGTCAGTAGAGCGGGACAGTATTTCATGCCGGCACACCGCCTGCAACTTTACAAGGCGCAAGTTCGGCCTCACATGGAATACTGTTCCCATCTCTGGGCAGGGGCTCCCCAGTGCCAGCTCCTTCCACTTGACCGCATCCAACGCAGAGCTGCGCGAATCGTCGACGACCGAGCCCTTTCCGATAGGCTCGATTCATTGGCACTGCGAAGAGATGTTGCATCCCTTTGCATTTTCTTTCGCATCTACCATGGGGAGTGCTCTGAGGAATTGTTCGGATTAATCCCAGCCGCCAAATTTCACGAACGCACATCGCGGCAGAACTCCTGATACCATCCACATCGTCTGGATGATTGGCGGTCCACCACTGTGCGATTTAGAAGATGTTTTCTTCCTCGCACGACCTCCTTGTGGAATCAATTACCATCAGCGATTTTTCCGGACCGATACGACTTAGGGACCTTCAAGAAAAGAGCGTACTCCTTTTTAAAAGGCTGGCAACGCATCTGCGATTCCCCTGGTGTTGCAGTTGTTCATGGGCGGCGGTAGTTACTTACCATCAGGTGAGCCGCATGCTCGTTTGCCCCCTCTCCTATAAAAAAAAGTGGTCCTTAGTTAAGATATTAGACTTAAGCTTAATACGTGAGGATCTAGAATTTAATAAAAATCGATACGATAATCTAAATACACATGTGACACGTTATTTTGGTAAAAAATAATT
Organism: Parnassius mnemosyne; assembly: GCA_963668995.1. NCBI lineage: Eukaryota > Metazoa > Arthropoda > Insecta > Lepidoptera > Papilionidae > Parnassius > Parnassius mnemosyne. Next base: position 17,288,650 of record CAVLGL010000084.1, on the reverse strand, counting down.
AACTCTGAAATAAATAATTTAAAAACTCAAACAGATTATATTCAATATATAACAATTGAAAAATTAAAGCAACTATAATAATAATAATAATAATAATAAATGATTATTATTATTATTAACATCGAAAAGGGCTAAACGCGGTATTCTAAATCCTTTCGGGTCTCTAATTAAAATTGTGACAGGTAATATGGAAAATGATGATGCCATAAGGTACGATGCTTAATAAATGATGTAAAACTAAATCAAGGTCAGCAAAAAAGAAAAATGGCAGTAGTCGCCGAAATGATGAAAACCTTTATTAATGTTACAAATAGTACAAAATTCAATTTCATACAGCTGGATAAAACTCTTTGGGAAATAAGAAAAAAAATTAATATGACAAACAACTCTCAAACTGAACTTGAAATAGCTAACGTATATAACCTGTTTTTACATAACTTGCAAACTATATATATATATATATATCAAACTGGATGAAATTGAAACAGCGGTAGCTTTTAGTAAACTAGGACATTGCATCAGACTATTATTGACACCGATGAACTCTTGTAGTTGTTAAAAATTATATCTTGTATTTCCTGTAAAAGTAGAAAACATTTTAAAATTAGAGCAAAGTATAGATTTAAAAGTATATGCAAAGAAAAATCAAATAACCTTTATTCTAGATATACCCCTAGTTGATTCCAATACATACGTATATTACAAAATTCTTCCTTTACCTACCACTAATTCCATTAACCATACATCCATTATTGTACCTTGTGATTAAAGGGTTAAAAGCGCTGTCACTTCTTCACCCATGTAAAGAAATTGATGACTCACTGTTCTTTTGTGAAGAGGATTATTCATCCATGTTAATTAAAGATAATTGTGTTACCAGCCTAATGAGTTTTGCAGCTAACACCACCCAATGCCGGCCCCTATTGGTAGAGTTTGATAATGTAAAGATAATGAAAATAGAAACCGATCGATGGATGTTCTATTCAAAAATTACAGTATTACTTACCAAAAAATGTGGAAATGAAATATCATACTATAATTTAATTGAGACATACATAATCTCAGCCAACGATAACTGCGAAGCTAAAATTAAGGGATTCAGCCTGAAAAGGCATCATGAAAATATAGAGGGATACCCTTTAACTCCCTTACCAATAATAAATCTTCCAAAAACATCACAGCTGTTAATGAAGACATCTTCAAATCCAGCAGGAGTAAACCTGGATGACGTGGACCTGACCAATCTACAGCAGTTAAGCCACATATTAACATATATACGTATAACACATACGTTTTACACATATACTTAGTTATGTATGTATATGTGTATAGAAAAATATATTACTTCAACTTTTTATAACCTTTTTAGTAATTACAATTGTTCCCTACAAACTGTTTCACTGAGAAAATACATATGTTACTAAAAGCCTTCTGCAACGGCAGGAATACAGCTAAAACATTGCTTGCTCATTTGCTACGACTTTTGATGAAAGTTTGCAATAAGTTATACCAAAATGTATAATAACACCTTTACTGGATAAATCAATATGACGTGACAACGCTAATGTATATGCTTGCATACACTACTGCAGCAGAAAACATTATTAAGTCTCTAAACACGAATAAAACTTCTGGTATTGGTTGAATACGAGCCATAAATATTAAAAAAACATGCTCAGTACTTAAAGTAGCTATTACAAATCATATAAATGCATGTATTAAGAACGGCAAGTATCCTCAAGTACTAAAAACGGACATTGTCAGACATAAAAAGGGCAGCAAGTCTGACTACAATAACTATAGGCCGAATTCTATATTTAAAAACAATATGCATATATGTATTTTACAGATTATCATAACCTTTTAAGCTATTGCAAAATTATATCAATATACGAAAAAGTTAAGTTCTTGTAGAATATTTTTTTCATGAATTGTTAAGAACTGCCCTTACACGGGTAAGGGCGGGATTACTCCAGAACTCGTAGCTCGGGAAAACTTAGATTAGCCCTACCTAAATATAATAATTTATATTGTAAATGTACTTTAGAATATATGATCCCTAAGCTAATTAACCAGCTACCAGTATCTGTATAATTAGAACTGACTCAAAGAAATATTTAATTAAAAGCATCATAAATAATTTAAATTATACATTATATTCTTTTTTATAGGATAAGGGTGACAAATTAGCACACAGTGCACCTGATGGTAAGTGGTTGTTGCGGCCCATCAGACATCTACATCTATCTTCTATTTAAAATCAAAATGCAGATGCGTTGTCACCCGTGAGGACTAATATGCAATGCCTCATTTTCAGTAAAAAGTGTCTCCGGTTCTCTACACTCACCATAGGAAACATAGCAGCGTAAAGCTGCCATTTTACGTTGGTATTCTGTGAAAGCGTGATCCTTCCCAGATCGAGCCGACCAATTCTTGCTACAACTATACTACTAATATAGTTGCAGCATGGCTCGACCATGTGAAAAATGTATGTATTACTAATAAATAATGTTACGATAACGCTTTAAAACAAACCTTATGTATATACGATTCATGAGAAATACATCCTACAAGTCACGCACTTAACAAATCATAAGTGTAATTTTTTACTTCACCCTCATATTTGTTATTGTCAGCGATACCGGTACATGGTAAAGATTCTATAAACTTATGATTATACCGTAATGTAATGTGTAACCAATATATAAAAAAAAAACAATTCTTTAGTAAAGTTACATCTAGAATATTCAGTTGATGTCGGCAATTGATCGGCAGCCAAAACAAATCTCAATAGCCTGCAAAGAACTCAAAGCAAGAAGAGCAAAGTTTTATTCCGATATCATTACCTTGCACCAACACAACAAATATATGAAAAAATAAAAAAATAAAATATAAAGCAACTTTATATATTACATAATACATTGAAATTTGGTGACATTAAAGTAAATTGTCTGCTGTATGCTGATGATGCAGTGCTTATTGCACCATCAGAGGCAGAACTGCAGGCATTAGTCACGTGTATGAAAGAGGAATGTGAAATTAAAGGTCTCCGTTTAAATGCTAATAAAACTTAGGTTCTGGTATTTGAATGGGACTAAGAGAGAAGGAAGTGTGAAATATGGGTAAAGCAGGAAAGTCTAGAACAGGTAAATGAAATTGTATACTTGGGGATTGCTTTAAGCCGGGATGGAAGATGTTATTTAGATGCAGACAGGCGTGTCGCTGGCGGGAACAAAGTCAATGGTGCCCTGACTGCGTTAGTCAAAAGGCAAGGCGTAGTGAAGAGCGCACGCCTTGCAATACATAACACAGTGTTGGTACCGACTTTGTTATATGGCAGCGAAACCTGGGTATGCCAGAAGAAGCATAAAAGCAAGTTTAATATAATGGAGATGCGATCTTTTCGTAAAATGTGCGGCGTTACCATGGCCGACCGAAAGCGAAACGAAGAGATTCGCAATATGGCAGGTTTGAAAGATGACCTTTTCACAAAAATTGATAAGGGCGTGCTTCGATGGTTTGGGCACGTTGAGCGAATGAGTGAAGACCGAATGGTGAAGAAAATATATAGCGCGAAAGTTAATATTAAAAGGTGTCGAGGTAGACCGAGACTAACTTTCGAAGACCACGTGAGCAAATTGCTGGAAGAGGGGAGGGTCAAGAGTACTCGGATACCTAGACGTGCATGTATGAAGAAGATAATGATTCTGAAAGAAGCGAAAAAGGTATGTAAGGATCGTGACACTTGGCGATCTGTTCTCTCTGGCTACCTCGTCAGGGATTGTGCGTGAAGATAAGTAACTAAGTAAGTATATAATACATGCATTCAAATCAAAAATATCGATACAGTCTCCGTTCACTCCAAGAGTTAGAACTGAGCCGAGAGCTATACAATAACTTGCCAAATGACATTACAAACTATAAAAATGTTAAAATTTTTAAAAGTAAGCTTAAAATATATTAGCACATTACTTTCTTCATTAACTACCTATTTAGTCATAAATTATAACTAAGCGCCAAAGCCAAAAAGCTTGAATATTTATTTATATTTTTTTATATTTAATTTTTATTTTTTTTTAATATTTTTTTTGTTTCATGTCATTTTGTTCAAACCTGTTTTATTTCATGACAGTCAAATAAAACAGCTTTGTCTCGCAAGCGAAAGAGAAATGCAAATTCCTAACTTTGCGTTGTTGTCGAGATAAATAAAACTTTCTTCGAAAAGGTTATCTCGTCGTTAAAGAGTCAAAATACATTTATTCCCTAGGTAGAAATATTTGACAAATAAAGCCTAAACCGAAACAAACCAATTAATTTTTAAACCGTCTGTTTTCTTTATCCTTGTTTGTTTATCCGAGTATTGAAAAATGGCCCCTTATTTGAACTTTTTTAAATACGTATATTATGCGCAATTTCAAAATTCAAAATTTTTAACAATTGAAATAACCTCTGTTACCCTTTTATTCCGGCTGTTTTCAGTACATATTCCGTGTACACCGTGCACTCAGCCTCTATAATGCTGTAATTACGCAAAATACCTGAAAGTGCACTTGTTCTTAATGCATGCTACTACTTGTGCTTTCATGATATTACATATTTTCTACATTTTGCTTGTTATTTGAAATGGATTTAAACTCAAGTAAGCTTAGAAATAAGTCCTTAGTTGCGGCCGTTCGGCTAAATGGAGGTTCAGCGTACAGGACAAACACAAAATATACATGTTGTATAAACTTTTTCTCAGAGTCGGCCGCCTAAATGTATGCCGAATGCGTAGGTTTCCTTACATCCCGTTCAATAAGGCGCTTACTAGGTGATAGTAGGCTCCTATTCTGGTTAGGAGTCCGTCTAAGTAAATGCCACCCTCTTACCTATTTCTGTCGCCAAATATATTCTAAAGTTTAAGAAAGTATAAAGTTTCATTATTATAAGTATAGGCTGTGAGGCACAACTTTTTAGTCGTCAGAGCTAACAACGGATGTGTAGTTTACTTTGTTTTAAGTTTTCTGCAGGCGTCCATGTATTGCAAAAGCCACTATTAGGTAGACTATATGTTCATTTATACGACATAATGATGTCATGATATACGCAGACCCAACGCTCCACCCCGCCGAACGCTCTCTACTCCTACCGTAACCCATCAATGCTGCTGCCTACAGTTATAATTTAAGAAAGAATTTTAAGTTATAATTTAAGAAAGAACGACTTTTAGTATATAAGACTAACAGCATAGCTCTACCAACATATTAGTAGTATAGTTGTAGCAGGAATGGGTCAGCTCGACCGGGGAAGGACCACGCTCTCACAGAATATCAGCGTAAAAAAGCAACTTGAAACTGCTGTGTTTCGTATGGTGAGTGTAGACCCTTACCGCAGACCCTTTTTTGGAAAAGCGGCATTCCATCTTAGTCATCACGGGTGACAACGCATCTGCATTTTGATTCGCGAACGCGGATAGATGTAGATGTCTATGCGCTACAGGCAACCACTTACCATCAAGTGGACTGTGTGCTCGTTTGTCACCCTACCCTATAAAAAAAGACTAACAAATACTTTGTTCTAAGACTTCACAACTTCCACTGAGGCCGTTAAAAAATCCAAAAGCTCTCTCTTCGATACTTAGAAAAATCATATACTTAACACAATACTTTTGGTCATACATGATTTACCTGTTCGAGCCTAGTAAAAGTTGAGTAATGTAAGGTCGGGGAAAAAGTTTCTTCGTATTTTATATATAAACTAGCTGTTCCCCGCGACGTACCTCGTGTAATTTACTACGATTTCATGGGTTTTAATTTTTTTTATCTAAAGTAAAAGTATTGTGGGAATACCAACAATGAACAAAGCCACTTCGCGCGCGCACACGCCCATCGGAATACTTCAGCAACCTTCGGGGATTTACGTCCCGTGATATTAAGCATACCCTCATCACGCCAAGGCCAACAATTCACTCGCTCAGAGATTCCGGAGTAGAAGCACGTTCGATCGCCTTGCATTTTCTATACTTACGATAGTTACATTCCAGTATTGTTTTGTTAGTTTCAGCCTTTTTACTCTTGTTCTTTTTGTTTGCATTCAGTGTAGTATTTTTTGGGTTGTTTTATATTCTTCAGTGTTAAATGTAAATACTAATTTAAATAATTATAACTGACTTATACTGAACTTTGGACTTTCTTTATTCACCATACTACCTAAGACTCAGTGCAGTTTCAAATACTTTAATCGCTACATTGGTGACCTCGACGATGGTAAAGGATCATAAATTCCAAGATGCTGCTGCTGGAGAATCCTGCAGAGTCAGTGTGCGACCTCTGCCTTTTTTGCCCGAGGAAGCAGATTAATGGTTTGCCCAAATGGAAGGCCAGCTTATTTTATCAAATGTGACGTCTGATACAACTAAATTCTACCACGCTATTTCACAACTTGACCACCGATATGCAACAGAGGTAAAGGATATTATTACTTCACCGCCATCAACAAACAAGTATGAAAAGTTAAAAACTGAACCTACTAAGCGTCTTTATGCGTCCCAGGAGCGTAAGGTTAAACAACTCCTCATGCACGAGGAGTTGGGCGATCGATAGCAATCTCAGTTTTTAAGACACTTACAACATCTTGCCGGACCTGCAGTTTCTAATGATTTTTTGAAAACCCTATGGTCAAGCCGTTTACCAGGAAATTTACAAACAATAATAGCATCACAGTCTGATTTACCATTAGATAAGTTGGCAGATTTAGCAGATATGGTTCACGAGATTGCGCCAACCACCCTAGGACAAGTCGCCAGCACTTCATCTTCGGGTATTCCTACTTCTTCCTTCGAGGCAATGGTTCATCAGATAAGTGAATGGACTGAGCAAGTAGCGAAATTTACTACAACACAGTTAAATAAGTATACCCGATATCGCTCAAGGTCTCGAGCTAAATCTAGGGTCAAAGGTAAGCGCAATTATTCTAAAACGCGACCACCACAGACATCTCCAAATCATCTTAACTGCTGATATAATTTTACATATGGAGCGCGTGCCAGAAAATACTTAGCACCTTCTAATTGGAAGGCGAAAAACTCAACGGGCATTTTGCAGTAGCGGCCAACGATTGCCCAGCTAACACAGGCCGTCTATGTATTACTGACCGTGTTTCTAAAATGCTTTCCCTCGTAGATACTGGGCCAGACCATTGTGTTTTCCCACGGTCAGCTATTACGAGTAAGACGCCTTGTACTCCTACAAAGTACAGTTTAATTGCTGCGAATGGTACAGTTATAAATACTTATGGTGTTATACAGCTACAGCTGGACCTTGGACTCAGACGTACTTTTACATGGAATTTCATTATTGCCAATATTACGAAACCCATTATAGGAGTGGATTTCTTAAGTTTTTATAATCTGCTTGTAGATTGCCGGAGTTAGCGACTAATAGATGGCACAACTACCCTTTGTGTATCCGTACAACGCCAGAGAGGATGTCATCTCAATCAAAACCATCTCTGGTGACTACGAGTTTCAACAGCTATTACATAACTTCCCGGAGATCACCCGACCTGCAGGTAGTGTAACTACACCTAAGCATTATACAAAACACTTTATAAGAACTATACCGGGACCGCCAGTAACCTGTAGGCCTCAGCGTTTAGACCCAGTACGCATGAAAATTGCTCGAAAAGAGTTTGAAGATATGTTGGCACAAGGCATTGTTAGGCGTTCTGAGAGTCCTTGGTCATCAGCTTTACATCTTGTAACGAAAAAAGATGACGGATGGAGGCTTTGCAAAGACTACAGATCACTTAATGCACGGACTATCCCTGAAAAATACCCCGTTCGTCACATACAAGACTTTCTTACCAACTTTCTGGATCCATTCTATTTTCTAAGATTGATTTAGTGAAGGCATACAACCAAATTCCTGTAAATCTGGCGGATATACCAAAGACTGCCATAACTACACCATTCGTGCTTAATGAATACCCTTTCATGAATAATGGCTTGGTGAACGCAGCGCAAACTTTTCAGAGATTCATTGATGAAGTGTTCTCTGGTCTTGAAGATTTTTGCTTGGGATAGCTCGACGATATTCTAGTTTTCTCACCTTCTCCTGAAATACATAAATGCCACTTACTTCAGGTCTTTAAGAGGTTAAAAGCTTACGGCGTGTTGATCAATATAACGAAGTGCGTGTAGGGACAACATGAAGTGACATTCCTTGGATACCATGTGTCTGCAGCAGGCATCTTACCGCTAAATACAAAAGTACAAGCTATACAAGAATTTCCCATACCACGTACTGTAAAGAAACTCCGCAGATTCTTAGGTATGATCAATTTTTATAGACCTTTCATACCATATGCAGCTAGGATACAAGCACCGTTAAACGCCGTCTTAGCGGGACCTAAAATGAAAGGATCTTATCCCATTATTATGACACGTTATCTTTTGAAAGCATTTGAAAAATGCAAAAATGTTCTTTCTAATACTACTTTTAGTACATCCTAATTCATCGGCTGAGCTCTCAATTCACACCGACGCTTCAGATGTGTCCATCAGTGCTGTGCTGCAACAATGCAAAGGCACTGAATGGGAAACCCTTAGGTTTCTTTTCTAAATGGCTGAATTATGCACAAAAAATATAGCCCTTATGACCGGGAGCTTCTAGTAATTTACGAAGCAATCAAATATTTCTTACACATGGTAGAGGCTAGAGTCTTCAGTGTGCACACAGATCATAAGCATCTTACCTATGCTTTCTCTACTTCATGAGATAAATGTCCTACGCGACGCTATCGCTACCTAGATTTTATTGCACACCACATATAGTACACCATACATATAGTACATCACAGACACTCGCTACATTCCGGGACCAGATAATGTGGTAGCTGATACGCTTTCACGGGTAGAAGAAATTAAAGTATCTTTAGATTACCAGGCTCTTGCACGATCTCAAGATAAAGACCCTGAACTGCAACATCTGCTGCAAAACGGTTCATCATTAAACCTACAGAAAATCGAACCAATAGGAGCAAACCTTAAAGTATACTGTAACGTATCTGTACAGCGGCCAAGACCTTTCATTACAAAAGCATTTAGAAGGCAAGTGTTCGATATGCTTCATGGATTAAGTCACCCAGGATGTTCAGCTTCAGTACGTCTTGTCACTGATAGGTTTGTCTGGCCTGGCATTCGTAAAGACTGTAGAGAATGGGCTAGGCATTTCCTTGATTGCCAATGGAGCAAGATTACCCGTCACACTTCCGCTCTCCTTTCCTCTTTTCCTACGCCTTCATTGAGATTCTCTCATATACTCGTACATCTCGATATTATAGGGCCACTAACTCTCTCTTATGATTTCAGATATTGCCTCACTATCATCGATAGATTTACACGATGGCTTGAGGCGATTCCCCTGAAAGACATCACATCAGAATCCGATGCCTCCGCTCTAGTATCTAGGTGGATATCCAGATTTGGCTGCCCTGCTCGAATTTCAACGGACAGAGGACGCCAGTTCGATTCCAGCTTATTTAAGGCAATCGCATCCATGGTTGGTGCTCGTCATTTTTGCACAACTGCCTACCACCCTCTGCTAATGGAATTGTGCAGCGCGTACATCGCCAGCTGAAAGCTGCCATTATGTGCCACAACTCTACACAATAGACTGAGGTACTTCCGCTCGTTTTTCTTGGTATTCGCAACTCTTGGAAAAAAGATATTCAAGCTTCGTCTGCTGAACTGGTGTATGGCGAACCTCTTCACGTTCCTGGCGAGTTCATGAGTCCTAAAGAAAACAACTGCACTGAAGATTTCACCACCTTTGCCGCCCGTCTACGCTCACATATGGCTAAGCTGACGCCAAAACCAGCTAAGTGGCATAGAAATGGTCCATTTTATTTACCCAAAAGATTTGGGTAAATAAAATGGACCATTTCCTGACGCAGGAATACATGACTGCAAACAGATTGCAGTCATGTATTCCTGCGTCAGGATCATGTACGAAAATCACTAGAGCCTCCATATGCGGGCAAGTTTTAGGCAGGCACCCGAAGTTTTATAAAGTGCTCGTGCGAAATAAAGCGGTCAGCGTCAGTATTGATCGTCTAAAACGTGCGTATGTTACAGATGGACCCACAAATACTTCGGTTCCTACATCTTCATCATCTCCTCTTTCAACATGCATCCATAACGACCAGAAAACGAAGGAAAGGATCACTAAGAGTAGAAGAAAAGTTCATTTTCCTGACTACTATCGACCGTAGCCACAATCGCGGCGGGGGAGTACTGTGGGAATACCAACAATGAACAAACCACTTCGCGCGCGCACACGCCCATCGGAATACTTCGGCATTAAGCATACTCTCATCACGCCAAGGTGCCCTTCAATCGCTCAGAGATTCGTTCGATCGCCTTGCATTTTATATACTTACGATAGTTACATTCCAATATTGTTTTGTTAGTTTACGCCCTTTTACTCTTGTTATTTTTGTTTGCATTCAGTGTAGTAATTTTGGCTTGTTTTATATTCTTCTGTTTTAATGTAAATTCCAATTTAAATAATTATAACTGACTTATACTGAACTTGGGACTTTCTTTGTTCACCATACTACCTAAGACACAGTGTAGTTTCAAATACTTTAATCGCTACAGTATCCTAAATTACTACTTATAACATCAGCTATCTGCCAGTGAAAGTCCCATCAAAATCGGTCCAGCCGTTTCGTAGATTAGCTGAAACAAACAGACAGACATACAGATAGACAAAAATTTTAAAAACTAAAATAACTGCTTTTACTAAATGCATACAACGAATTTAGTAGAAGCAGTTATTTTAAAATTCAAATTGACACTTCAAATTCACTTATTTGTATAGATATAGATTCAAGACATTTTTTTAAAAGTTAATTACATTTAATTTTAATATATATATCACGGTGCCGTGTAGTGGCGGTCAAGAATATCCACTACCCCATATCCTCCCGTGGGTGTCGTAAAAGGCGACAAAGGGAAACAGGCAGGAGATGGGCAGCAGCATCTTCTTGATAACAACAAACTAACAATAAAAAAAAACTGCGGTTGCCAACCCGCTCGCCAAGCGTGGCAACTATGGCAAATACCCCCCCTATGAATGACAGTAACAAAGAAACGGCCCCCAGTCCCCGGCGGCCCCGCTATTCCTGGCTACGGTGGCGACCATGGTAACGGCGGGGCAGGGGGTGCTAAGAATCTCCGGTGGAGGTTCGGTTGCCACCTTAGACGACTCGACCTGGCAACGTACAACGCACGCACCCTGAGGACTAACGAGAAGATCGTGGAGCTGGAAGAAGAGATAGACAAGTTGCGCTGGCATATTATAGGATTATCCGAAGTCCGAAGAGAGGGGGAGGACACGGTAATCCTCGAATCCGGCAACTTGCTCTATCACCGGGAGGGCGACCATCTGTCCCAAGGAGGTGTCGGATTTATCGTCCACAAGTCTCTCGTTAACAACGTTGTAAAGATCGGAAGTGTGTCGACGAGGGTTGCGTACCTTATACTCAGAATCACCAAACGGTATTCGCTGAAGGTCATACAGGTTTACGCACCAACCTCGGCACACCCCGATGAGGAAGTGGAGGAAATGTATGAGGATATCTCTAGAGCCATGCATTTCTCCAAAACCCAATATACGGTGTTAATGGGAAACTTTAATGCAAAACTAGGCACAAGAGAGAACGGTGAGCTGAAAGTAGTGAAATTTGGAATAGGGCAACGGAACCCAAGGGGCCAGCAGCTGGCCGAATTCATGGAGAAAGAGGGACTCTTTATGATTAACTCTTTCTTCCAGAAGCGGCCCCACAGGAAGTAGACCTGGTCGAGCCCCGACGGTTCGACAAAAATGAAATTGACTTCATTATGTCGACCAGACGACAACTGTTCAGTGATGTCTCCGTGATCGCGAGGGTGAAAACTGGTAGCGATCACCGAATGGTTAGAGGCACACTGAACCTAAACGTTAAGTTGGAGAGGTGTCGTCTAATGAAGTCAACGCTCCGTCCCCGTCGTGCTCTAATCCAAAGTCCCGAAACCTTTCAGCTCGAGTTACAAAACCGTTTTCAGTGCCTAGAAGACTGCAATGAAGTGGACGATATGAATGACAAGCTTGTGGAAACTGTCCATGCGGTCGGAGCTAAGTTCTGCAAGACCCGCCGCAGAAGAACACAAAAACTCTCCGATCACACTCTTAATCTCATGGCTGTTAGACGGGAAATAAAGCGACATTCTTCAACAGACTTGACAGCATACAGGCATCTGAACAGACAGATCTCCAAATGCATGCGGCGGGACTTACGCAACTTCAATACAGCTCGTATTGAAGAAGCGATCGAGCGGAACCAAGGCTCCAAAGCCTTTGCCAGAGATCTGTCTGCCAGAAAGAGCCAACTGTCAAAGCTGAAGACAGAATGTGGTAGCATCGTTTCCGGGACACCTGAGATTTTGAGTGAGATTGAGAGGTTCTATGGGCAGTTGTACACGTTATCGTTGGATCCACACGCAAGTGTGAGTAACGATTCAAGAGCGAGTCTCATCCGACACTATTCCGAAGAAATCCCGGACGTCAGTCTGAGCGAGATTAGAATGGCTCTCCAGCACCTTAAAAACGGTAAGGCCCCAGGCGAGGATGGAATTACAGCGGAGCTTCTGAAAGCGGGTGGAAAATCTGTACTTGAAGTCCTTCAGAAGCTCTTTAATTCCGTCCTCCATGGTGGCATTACACCGGAGGCGTGGAGCAGAAGTGCGGTGGTCTTGTTCTTCAAGAAAGGTGACAACGCTCTCTTGAAGAACTACAGACCGATTTCCCTTCTGAGCCGCGTCTACGTGCTGTTTTCGAGAGTCATTACGAATCATCTCGCGCGCAGACTTGACGACTTCCAGCCTCCCGAACAAGCCGGTTTCCGAAAGGGCTTTAGCACCATAGACCACATACATACCCTTCGGCAAATTGTACAGAAGTCCGAAGAGTACAATTTGCCACTATGTTTGGCGTATGTGGACTATGAGAAAGCCTTTGATTCCGTCGAAATTTGGGCGGTGCTGCAGTCCCTTCAGCGGTGCCAAGTTGACTGTCGGTATATCGAAGTGTTGAAGTGCTTGTACAGTAGGGCTACGATGGCTATCCGAGTACAGAACCAGAGTACGAAACCTATCCAATTGCAGAGAGGCGTAAGACAGGGTGACGTCATATCCCCGAAACTCTTCACCGCTGCATTGGAAGACGTTTTCAAGCTTCTGGACTGGAAAGGATACGGTATCAACATCAATGGCAAGTACATCACTCACCTTCGATTTGCCGACGATATAGTCCTTATGGCAGAATCGCTGGAGGACCTAAGCACTATGCTCAATGACCTCAATAGTGTTTCCCAACGGATAGGTCTTAAGATGAACATGGACAAAACTAAGATCATGTTTAATGTCCATGTCACACCTATGCCGGTAGTTGTTGGGAACACTAAGCTCGAAGTTGTTGACGAGTATGTTTACCTGGGACAAATAGTCCGACTAGGTAAGTCCAACTTCGACCGAGAGGTCAATCGACGGATTCAACTCGGTTGGGCAGCGTTCGGGAAATTACGGCACATCTTCTCGTCAGGTATACCTCAAACCTTGAAAACGAGACTGTACACCCAGTGCGTGTTGCCAGTGATGACCAACGGAACTGAGACGTGGTCCTTCACTGCTGGCCGGATGAGGAAGCTAAGGGTCGCTCAGCGAGCTATGGAGAGGGCTATGCTCGGAGTTTCTCTGCGTGATAAACTTAGGAATGAGGATATCCGCAGTAGAACCAGAGTAACCGACATAGCCCAACGGATTAGTAAGCTGAAGTGGCAATGGGACGGCCATATAGCTCGAAGAACCGACAACCGATGGGGAAGAAAGGTTCTCGAGTGGCAGCCTCGTACCGGTAGGCGAAGTGTAGGGCGTCCCACCACGAGATGGAGTGACGACCTGGTAAGACATGCAGGAAGTCGATGGATGCAGGTGGCTCAGGACCGTGCTTTGTGGCATTCTTTGGGGGAGGCCTATGTTCAGCAGTGGACTTGTGAAGGGCTGTAATGATGATGATGATGATGATGTATATCTCATTTTGTTCGATGACTTGTTGGCATCTTATAGGTAGTGACATAATCCCGTTGCTGTTTTGACAAGTAGTTTTGACAGTCCTCTCTTGGTGTTAACCTAACACTACACAAATAATTCTTAAGAGACCGAAACAGGTGAAAATCTTAAGACGCAAAGTCAGGACTATATGGTGTATGCATTAACACTTCCCAAGCTCTCTCAATTTTTGCTAAGTGGCCAAAGATGTGTGTGATAATGAAAGACCACTCATTTTCTGTTGACCAATTTCGGCCGTTTTCTCTCAATTTATTTTTTGGGTCTCATTAGTTGTTGCAGAGATCCAAATCGATCCAATCGATTATATGGTGGATGGATTAACACTTCCCAAGAAACTCTATATTTTTCCTGAGTGGCCAAAGATATGTGTGGTTTGAAGTTATCATGACGAAAGACCTTTCCTTTTCCGTTGTTCAATTACGGCCGTATTTTCTCAATTTCTTGCTTGATTTTTACTTACTTGGCAGTAGAGATCCGAATAGATGGCTTTACGCAGTGGTAAAAGCTCATAATAAACGACGCCCTTCCAATCCTACCATACACACACACCTTATTGCGTGTTAATCCGGGTTTCACTACATTCTGTGGAGCTTGCCTTCTCTTTGACCATCTTTATTATTACAATCAAAGAGGTTTTTCTTCAATTTAATATAAACAAAATACGAAGAAACTTTTTCCCGACCTATTATATAATGAAGAACAATGTCTAATTTATGAAAAAATATATTTGTTTATTTCTTTGTTGATTATTTTATTTTTTGTAGATGTTTTTCGTATCTATTATTTATTTTCATAATTTTTATAGCAAAAAAAACCCAGGAACTTTTGAAACGATATTTATGAATGAAAAAATTGAGGATAAAATTATCAATTAAAATAGAACTCGATTGTAGCTGTGGTAGGTCTGAGGATAATCATTCGCTATTAAATTCTTATTGAAATCATTAAATGTAATTGTAAGTGCTGATTTTGTTTTTTTTTTTATAGAAAAGGGTGAAAAACGAGCACACAGTCCACCTGATGGTAAGTGGTATCTGTGGCCCATAGACATCTAGATCTATCCTCGTTTGTGAATCAAAATGCAGATGCGTTGTCACCCGTGAGAACTAAGATGGAATGCCTCTTTTCCAATAAAATAGGTCTCCGGTTCTCTACACTCACCATACGGAACACAGCAGCATTAAGCTGCTATTTTACGCTGGTATTCTGTGAGAGCGTGGTCCGTCCCCGGTCGAGCTGACCCATTTGTGCTACACTATACCCGAAATATAGCTGCAGCATGGCTCTACCATATACAAAATTATAGAATAAGGATGATACGAGTAGAGAGTCCATCTATTTTCAATTAAGAAACAAAATGATAAGATCATTTCCAGTAATAAGGGTCTCTGTTTCTCAATACTCACTTAACGATAACCAGCAGCCTTGATCGTCATAAGCATGGTCCTTCCCCGGCCGAGTCGATCCATTACTACAACGATCATAATATGCTGTATACCAACATTCATACTAAGTAAATCATCGGAAGGAAACCTGCATATCATTGGAATAAAATATACATATAAAGGTCCTTAACACACTCTGGAGCAGCGCGGTAGACTAATTGATATAAAACCTTATCAAAATGACAAGAAGACTGTACCCAACAGTGAGACCTATATTACCTAGAGTACCTTTACTTTACTATATAATATATGAGATATTTACACTTCTATAAGTTATAGGCTTAAGAAATTCCACTTAAAACATTACATTAATAACATTCAATTTACAAGTTACGAGCAGAGCTCGTAACTTGTAAAATCACCCACTTGTTAGTAGGATTTATTGAACTCGTCCCTTAAATGGCTTAGTATCTGAGTCATTATAATTCGAATTTGTGAAATGGCTACCACATACTAGTGGAAAAACAAAGAGGTATTTTTGATGCTTTTATATTGTTCATTAAATGTTAAAATATTGCAGAGATTTTATCTAGGAGGTAGGACTGACAAAAATCATTCTGAAAATAAAATAAATAATACCGAAATAAACGCAGAAAATAAAATTATTATTAATGATGACCTGAACGGCTAATTTTCTAACAGAAACGGAAAATTTTCTTACTTTGGACTACAAAAGGACACTAACATAAGATAATTTAAAATTAAAAATTTTGTACAGCCGACTTTAATATAAGTTATTTAAGAATAACTCAAAAAGTATTGGTCTGATCTTGATCAAATTCATATGGGACCACACAAGCAGCTTTCATATAAAAAAAGAATCATCGAAATCGGTTCACCCAGTAAAAAGTTATGAGGTACCACACATAAAAAATAAAAAAAAATAATACAGTCGAATTAAGTACCGTCTCCTTTTTGGAAGTCGGCAGAAAACGTAGGAGAGATACTGTCTTGTTCTACTCTACTCGTGCCCGATAAGATATTATACGATTATACAACAATAAGAACAAAACCAAAAACGATAACCAGTCAGATTTGTGTTTTTGCTCAAATTTAATTGGGACCAGATTTCAGCAATTTCATTATAGTAAATTTTACAAAACCGAGAGAATAAATCTTTAGTTTGTTAACATTTTATTACAATCAAGTCTAAGCACTGAGCGTTACTGTATTTTTGCGCTATCAAGAAATAAAAGACGCTATATTTTTTATAAAATATAAATTTTAAAAGCAAAAAGGGAATATTTTACATAATTGAACAGAAAATTTCACGACTTCTCTCCATAAACAGGAACAACCCATTGTTTTCGTTTAATTAACTCGAAACCTTACTATTAATACCACCGCTGAGTATCAGAACTACTCGTATTTCAGTTACAGTATATTAAAAACACTAAAATAAAAAGGGGTTCCTTATCTTTTATAAGTTTGAGCTGTGGTACCAGGGAATGAGCGCTTGCATAAGATTTATCAAGTTCATTTCCCTGGAATAATATTAAATGTTACCCATTATTTTAAATTCTGATTCGGGCAATGTTACCTGTTCAGCGGTGAAATAAAACAATGTAGAAAACTGTGTATTTTTTTTAGTTACGTATGATTAAATGGCTTATTATTATTAAAATTAAATTCTATTACTCTAAGTTTACACAAGTTAGTTAGAAGTGAGGAGTATTAAGGATTTTTGCTACACAGCTGCTATGAATGGACCTTATTTTCATTAAAAATTTTAAGTAAATAACTTGCCTAGTTTGAAGAGCACCCCCTCTCTCCCTCAATTGCGTGCAGTATCACCTGCACCAGAATTTCAAACACTACTTCACTAGCGAAAATAATCCACTGTCGATAATAATAAATGTATTTCGCCTCTAAATGAGGCATTAACAGGAGAAGTGACCGCTAAGAACCATATGGCTGATGGTTTACTTAAGAGGGAAGTACTATTTAAACATAGTAAGACAAATCATTATATTTCACGTCAATCTTATTCTATTTAAATTTTTAACACTTTCATTGTCCAATAGCAATGACCTATATGTAGTGTACGGGACAGGTAACGGGTAATATTATAATGAATGGGTGAGTACCACATAAACATGGGACCTATAAATCATCCGGGACTAGGATATTACACCATGTGGATCTTCAAGAGAGAAAGTGGCAACCATTTTACTTGGCTAGCATGTTGTACAAGACGTTTAAATTTAATATTGCGATGTGACTACCTAAGCTATGGGCTAACCACCTATCACTTCTTTAACTAGAAGTGTCCATCTATACCCATATTTTTGGCAAAACGTGGTCCGAGTGGCTTTGGAATCTGTATACCCCCTTGGAGATTACAGGCGTAGCTTATGCGTATGTAATGAATTTCCGCAAAGGAACACTACATTCTTCTAATGAGCCTATTTGTAACAAAATTAAAATTGGTATTTGTAATTGGTCATAAACTTTTTTTGATTCGGCGAGATTTACGCGCATATCTTTGTAATACATGAGCAATTAAATGCCGCTATAATGCCACGGTTGCGTTTGGTTTGTAGGGTGAGAGCAACCGCATAATTAAAAGCATCTTATTCTTCAAAGGCGTTCACGCACTTGTATGCCTGTTAATGATAGGTGTGGTGGACTGTACGCGCGATAGTAACTATAATGTTTTGTTTTTAAAGAATAAGAGTGACAAACGAGCACACAGTCCACCTGATAGTAAGTGGATGCTGTAGCTCATAGACATCTACATATATCCTCGATTAAGAATCAAAATGCACATGCGTTGTCATCCCTGAGGACTAAAATGGAATGCCTCGTTTTCAGTAAAAAGGGAGACCTTTTCTTCTTCTTTCTCTGCTTCTCTTTACCACAATACGAATTACAGCAGAATTAATACGCTACTTTACGCTGGTGGTACAGAAAGTTAGAGCGTGGTTCTACCACCATTGAGCTGAACCATTCGTGCTACAACTATAATATAGCTGCAACGTGGCTCTACCACTTATAAATCACGGTATAAAAACTAACAACTCAATAACTATATAAAAGACCAACAATCAAAAAAAGAAAAAAAAAGACCAAAAACCTAAACCTTTTTTAAAAAACAACGGTCACTGTTATAGAAATAAATATTTTTGACTTTTGATATGGTATGTCGAAGGTTTATGATAAATCCATGTTTTTTAGTCATAAAACTAAGCTTTTGATCAAGTACCGGAAAAAGAGAAAATTACTAATTTACGTTATTTATTTGATACTCGATATTGTTGATTTTGTCATAAAATATAATCCGTTTATAAATCCGTTAAAATCCAGTTTTTTTTTAATCTAAAACCTAGAATAATTTAATTTTATGGTAACATCAACTTAAACTAACTTGAGCTTAGATTTTATCATAAACCTAAACACTTCAGAATTATCCTTTGATGGCCCCATCGTGCCAGCTAGCGACTGGGCGCGAGGACCCGATGACGATCTCTGGGGGGGCTTCGGGCATCCCCGCAGTCTCCAGATCAAGTTCCCATGAGCACAGTAACTCTGAGAGTATCGTTTAGTTTCTAATACAACGCCTCATTCAACTGCCATTCTCCATCCTTATTCACTCTCAACGCTTAATATGTTTATTAAAAATAAAAGTAGTGTTAAACAGCGGTTGTAATTTCTCTCACTAATAGTGCACCTCACGAATGCGGCGTATCTTGACTATCCTGGATTCTCCCTGGAGCAAAAATTCCATCCACGTGCCGGAGTATATATCTGTTTCCAGCGTCTCTGTCACATTGAAGACCCCACTTTTTCGACAATCTGGGTGATGGTAGATATAGGTGTTGATAAAATCCTTTATGCCTGTGTCGATTGATTGCACAGCGGTGACCAAGAGACAACATGATTATTTGATCATCTTAGTGAGGCTACTGACGTGGCCCAAAATCAGTATCCTAATGCACAGTAAGTCTTTCTGGGTGACTTTAACGCTTGTCACCAAGACTGCCTATTCCCATACCAGAAGACCTACCATGCTGGAGGAGAAGCGTGGAATTTTGCTTTGATGTTAGGACTTTCTCAGATGGTAAAGGTAGCGACTAGGGTACCTGATGTTGATCACACAGCAAATTGCTTGAACCTTCGGCTTACTACCGAACTAGACAGATATGAATTACAAGTTACCTCTCCTTTGGATACATCTGACCACTGTCTGGTAAAATCTGTATTCTCCACCTGATTACGAATCCCAAGGTATTAAACGAATATGGCGGTATAAGTCAGCTGATTGAGATGAGATGCGACTCTTTTTAGCATCTTATCCTTGGCGGGAGGTCTATTTCTCTTCTGCGGATCCACCGAGCTGGTCGGTTGTGATGATGGATATGTTGCGTCAAGCTATGGAGTATTTTATCCTCTTCTCTGACTCTTCCACCGGTAACATAGCTCGCCCATGGTTTAACGCTGAACGCATCCAAGCTTAAAAGCGCAAGCATTTAGCGTATATATTCTGGGTTGACGCTGGAAACCGCAAAGCTCCGGATATTAGCTCCAAGAAGAGAACTTTCAACCAGACCACCAAGTCCTACAAAAAAGCATTACGGAAAGCAAGTCTCGATCGTATTTAGCATATTGGCGCAAAACTCTCTGCTAGACCATCCGGCACTAGAGCTTTTTGGTCTCTCGCCAAAACGGTCAAGACAAACTTCTGTCGGCCTACAATGCCTCCAATGGTAAAACCAGATGGCGCACTGGGGTATACGGCTAAAGAGAAAGCGTACCTGTTCGCGTCTCTCTTTGCCTACAATTCACGTCTGGACAGTGGCAACAACGTTCCACCTAAATTACCTCACTGCGGGGCTCTATGTCGAAGGTTCGTACAAGAAGAATAAATAAAGAGGTTCTTAAAACCTTGCGGTGCCTAGACGCGAATAAAGCTAGTAGACCAGATGGTACACCAGCTATAGTTCTAAAGGATCATGCACCTGAGTTATCTCATGTGTTGATACGTTTGTTCCGCCTCTCATTTAGAACTGGAATAGTGCCAAAATCCTGGAAGCTGACCAACGTGTAGCCTCTTCCAAAAAAAAGACAGTCATGCCGAAGTTGCCAATTATCGGCTAATCTTAATTACCTCCATACTCTGCAAGATTATAGAGCTTATATTTAACGCCCACTTATTGGTATACCTAGAACACAATGACCTCCTTAGTGACCGGCAATATGAGTTTTACCGAAATCGGTCAGCTGGAGACCTTCTAGCGTATGCCACATAGGTATGGGGCGAGCCGCTCGAGAACAGTGGGGAAGCACTTGCTGTTTCCCTTGATATCTCGAAGGCCTTTGACAGGGTTTGGCACGCTAGGCTATTGGGCAAGTTTTCAGCTTACGGCTTATCCCCTGGCCTGATTGCCTTTTTCTGGACTTTTTGAGTGAACGGTCTCTCTGGGTCGTCGTCGATGCTTGCGCATCCGACCCTATGGCAACTAACGCCGGTTTTCCTCAGGGGTCCGTTCTATACGCAACCCGTCTTAGATTTAATTCGTTCCTACTAAAATAATCGACGTAGTGAATCTTGAAACCAAAAATGAAGAAACATACACGTCCAAGGAGCGCTATGTATCATATGGCGTGCCCCAATACAGTATACTGGGGCCACTCTTTTTATTATATATTACATTATTTGCTGATGACAGAACTGTTACAGTTTCATGTAAGGACATTAATCATTATAAATTTGTCATCAAAAATGCATTGTCATCTATAATTTCACGGCTAAACAAAAATAATTTAAAAATGCACTTTGGACGAAGACCACAAAATTCATGTTTTTTATAGGATAAGGGTGACAAACGAGCACACAGTCCACCTGATGGTAAGTGGTTGCTGCGGCCCATAGACATCTACATCTATCCTCTGTTACAAATCAAAATGTAGAAGCGTTGTCACCCGTGAGGACTAAGATGGAATGCCTCATTTCCAGTAAAAAGGGCCTCCGGCCACCTGCACTCACCAAGCGAAACGCAGAGGTAAACCTCTACTTCACGCTGGTTTTTTGTGAGGTCGTAGTACTACCCCGGTCGAGCCGTACGACAGCAAAAGCTGCCGCGTGGCTCTACCACTGTTATCATTAAATGTAAATTTGGTTTATGATAAGTACACTATAAATGAAGTTACTTATACCCGTTTTCTTCGCTTAATTATAGACAGTAAATTAAATTAGAAAGAACACATTAACGTATTATGTAAAAAATACGTTAATGTGTTCAGCAATCTTTCATACGCCCTTCATAAACTTGCTCCAACTATCACCACTGATACGCTTTTTTCGGCATAATATGGTCTTGTTGAATCTGTTCTCAGATATGGCATCATTTTTTGGGCCAACTCAACTAACACAGATATGGTATTAAAAATGCAAAAGCGATGCATACGCGCCATGTTTGGTATTCAAAGTACGGAGAGCTCTAAGCCATTATTTATCAAACACAAAATTCTCACACTTCCGTCACTATATATATATATATATATATTGGAAATAGCTTTATTTGTTAGAAGCAACCTACTTTTCTCGCCTATCAGATAATGTAAGACGTAATCGCCGAGACAACAATAGACTATGTGCTAAAACAGCGCTACTGCGTAAAAGTGTAGTATGCAAAGCTCCATTTATATATAATAAAATTACAAATGACATTAAACAATTGAATACAGGATTATTTAAGAAAACGTTTAAAAAATATTGACTGCAAAATGCTATTATAATGTAAATGACTTCCTTAATGACAAATCTTTATGAATGTAACAAACCTATTTAATTACTATTTACTACTTATTATATACATTGTTAATATCATTGTATTGTTAATGCCATTGTGTA
This sequence comes from Parnassius mnemosyne, assembly GCA_963668995.1. NCBI lineage: Eukaryota > Metazoa > Arthropoda > Insecta > Lepidoptera > Papilionidae > Parnassius > Parnassius mnemosyne. The sequence goes on along the minus strand of CAVLGL010000084.1, from coordinate 17,266,203 downwards.
ATTATTTTTGATAGGAAATATAATTGACATTTATTACATTCAATTATTTCATGTTCTGATACATTATTTAGTAGATATTATATCTTTTGTCATAACTTATTAATTATCTGTTACAGCTATTCTTCTTTTTTATTTTTTCATAGGTCAAACATGTTTATTCAAAATTATAACTTTCAGACCAATAATAAACATCAAATGTATAATTATCTACACATGTTTTTACAAGTAAATATATCTTTATCATTATCTTTACCCACTTCCTGCTGCATATTAATGATCTTCCTATGCCCGGTACCTACGGGTATGTAGACGATAGCACAGTTGTGGATAGATACCAACCAAGTCCTTGGGCCAGTCGGGAACAAATCCCGTCCGAAAGAGAAGCTATGGTAGAGCCTGTGAGTCTTACACTACAGGCAGTCTCCGTATGGGGCGATGCCAATCTTATGAAATTCAACGCCTCTAAAATACAAGCGTGTCTCTCTCTTCACTGCAAAAAGGAGCCAGCTAACCTTGGCTCCTTCTTTCCGAAATTTATCACTGGAATATACCGACCGCCTTCAGTTGTTAGGGTTAGGAGTTTCCTTACATCTGAACTTCGGGCGGTTCATTGAGTCCAAGGCCAAACCGATATTTCACGCCGGGACAGCTGCTTACTTTATATAAAGCGCAAGTCCGGTCGTGCATGGAGTACTGTTGCCATATATAGGCTGGTGCTGCAAAATGCCACCTAGCAGCTTTGGACTCAATGGAAAGGCGTGCTAAAAAGCTTATTCGTGACCCAAATTTGGTTAATATCAATCTTACTAGCCTTTAATACAGACGCAAAGTAGCCAGCCTTTCGGTTTTCTACAGGAGGCATTTTGGAGCACTCTCCGCATGAATTGCATTATTTAATTCCTCCCTCTCCCTTCCACCATTGGGTAATCAGACGTTCTGCCAGTCTCCACACTTTAGTTGTTGACTTACCACGCATTCGAACCAAACGGTTCGCTACGTCGTTCATCATGCATACAACAATGGAGTGGAATAAGTTGCCAGCATCTGTCTTTCCATCCGATTACAGTGTGAGTGTCTTCAAGGCACGAGTGTTTTGTTTGTCAATAGGCTTTTGTCAAGTCAGTGCGCTTCACTGTCTTAGTCTACATCACCACTTATCATTAGGTGGGTTCGTTGATTAGCGCTGGCTTAGTAGAATATAAAAAAAATTAATATGTAACTACTATTTGATTTATTTCTGCCATTTTTTATTAAAGTAAAAACATGTTCATAATATAAGTATCGATGGTTATTCATGTAAACTGACATTCAACGTTACGAATGACTGCAATTAATAATCATGACATAGGAGTATACTTGTATTGAGTGTACGTCATTAATAGAATATCCCGATTTTTTACTGAAGTTTGTGATCAATCGTGTTATAAATTGCCCAGCGACCATCCAGCACATTTTATTGTGATCTTACTCTTTGTTCCACAGGCCACGTTGAAGAAAGTTATGCTAAAAATGTGGTTTTTTTTGTTGGTTTCAGACACTGGCCAGTTACAAAAGTAAACTTTTATTAACAAATATAACATACGATTTTACTATATTTCCCTGCACAATTAGTACAACTTAAATAAAAAGTAGACATATAATACGAGGGAACTTTTTCGCGCGCGGTTTTTTACCATTTTCAAATGTTTTCTAAAACCAAACGAATTGTTAGACAGGCTTCAAGTGGATTGCTCTTCTGAGAAAAATGTGTACCACAGATATAACAAAAATGAAAAGAGAACTCTCTTAATTTTTGTTATATCTGTGGTACAAATTGGTGGTACAAATTGGCAAGCTGGCTGGAAGGAAGCTTGGACTAGTAGTGAAAAGTCGTTATTAAGTAACTAGGCAAAACACGGGGCTAATAGTGAAGAGTTGATTTTAATAGACTAAGCAAATCGCGTAAAAAGTATTGCAGTTTGGATCGGGAAGCGTACACAAAATTTAAATGAACACCTTAGAGGCGGTTAGTTTCACGTTGGGTCACCGATAATGATTTCTTATATTTACTCGAACACTACACTACACATTGAATAAAACTATTTTTACATATTTTATCGCGTTTAATATTACTTAGTTTTTTAAGTACTTCAAGTAGCTTATTATATTTAATTGATATGTCGAGTGTAGCTGGGTATACACGTTTTTACAATATGCGGAGGTAAATGTTATAGTCTAAGAGAGAAAAGCTAGATTTTTCCTATTGTAAAAATGTTATATAAATCCCTTTAACATATAGTAGTACTGTAGTAGCCCATGGGCTTAGGGCACATCGTAAATTTGAGAGTACGCGAGCAAACCAAGTCCAATCCCAGCCAATTTACCACTGGCTCATAAGGTATACTTCAGTATGAATCATATCTGAGAAATCAATTAAATATTTCTGAGTTGTATGAAGACCAAAAGCAAGCATTGTGGCAACGTAGTGGAATACGACCTACATCCACACTCAGAAATGAGATCACGTCGGCGCTCAGTGGTGGGATGTAGGTATATAGGTCGTAACTTAGTGTCTACTTTATGAAGATATTGTCACACGATTATAAAAATATCATGATGTAGCGCTGAACCATTTTAGATAACCGCGGTGACTCCAAAAAATGTCTATAACAGCACCCTACCCTAAGACCGGAGGTAGTTTAGGATGCAGAGTAGATCGATTGCCCACTCGACCGAAACTAAAACGCATCCTTGCTTAAAAATCAACGAATTGTCTTTTTGCACGAATGTCGGCTCCGATAGAATGCCAACTCTCTACTCATAACATAGTACTCAGTTCTGTTTTTTACCAACGCCTTCATAAGGTTCAACTAAATTAACATTCAACACCTTCCGTATTAAGTAATTTTTTGCTTTATTACTGTAGTTAAATAAATTCATATAAAATATTTAAATAATGCGTTACTTCTTCTTCTTCAGTCCACAAAGTCATTACTGAACATGGCTTCTCCCGTTAAAGGGTGGATTTGCCTTTATCTTCACGTTTAGCAGGCGGATTAACGGTTACAGTACCAGACGTTTTACTCCTTTGACGCTATATTCCGCCGCACGTCTGGATATTTTACGTCTTGTGTAATCGAAATACCACCATCTATAGGATGTCATTCTAGGCATAATCCATAGTCACCTCGTATCGATACCCATGGAACGAAGTAGGATGATGGATTCTATTACTACCACACAGCGTGCATTACTTTATTATAATTATAGAGTCCCGCGGAGTTTCTTGCTGGTTATTCCCAGGAGAGAGGTCTTTTCCGAACCAGTAGTAAATTAAACGAGAGTGATTTTTAATAAGTATAGTTTATTATCTATATCGATTAAAAAGTTTCTTTTTCCATTTCTATTTCAACAATTTGCTTTTTATTGACACTGCCCGCAATGTTATTAAAATAGATTTTCATCTGTATTTTAACTCCCAGGACTAACTTAATTAGAAAATACGAGTTGTGAGCTCACTTTAATATTAAGGTAAATTATAACAATACAAATTTTCAATCGTGGAAGTATCTTAGAGAACCTTTATAATAATGGACGGGCACGACATTCGAAATGAAAGAACAAATATGAGAATCAAAAATTCATTTTTGGTTCTAATATTTGTAACAAACATTGAGGCAATAATTCTCGATTTTCAGCATATTTATTATAAACTAGAAATATTTTGTTTTATTGTATTGCATTATAAAAATCCCTTGTCCTAAAACCTGCAGAGCAAAAGTGCATACTATATATTGTTCTGTTAAAATTTTGCCAACGCTTTGTATGATGTTTAAAATTCCACCCTTGCGACCGATTAATGCAAAACTACTATTGTACTCAGAATTAGATATGTGAAAAATAGCAACTATGCTGGTTGTTGAGTGTGTTATATTAAACTGAAAATGTAAAAGCTGCAACAATATAGTATAAAAAAGGTTTGTTGGCTTATGTGTTATAAAGTAAGTATCAATACATAAGTATTAGTGGTGTATGTTGTATTATTTTAAAAAAATATGAAAAAATAGTAAAAAGACATTTTAAGATAAAGCTTGGATTTTTTATATATTAAAGGTTTAGTTATTTAAGGTATTAAAAGATTTATTGAAGAAACCTCTTTTACGGCCTCTTTTAACGCTGCTAGTGCATTTTCCAGCGATAAAGTCGATATCCCTTTAAACTGACCTTTTATTTTAAACGAAGACACACGATGCTTAAAACAGCTCAGGGCTGTAAGAGTGATCCAAAAGTTTAATCAGCGTGCTGTCCTAGAACACTCGCGTTATGAGAGCTGAGTGTGCGGGCTTGTTGTCATGGTTAAACAATAGCTCGCGGAGCCCTTGGATATCTTAGTAGAAACGACTTTAAATGCTTTTGTTGATTAATTTTGAAATAGCTCAACATATTTTGCGTACTAATGAATTTAAGATTCAATACCTGTAATATCTTAAGCAGGTCAAAACGAGCCTGTTTCAAATTTAGTGATCATATCAAGGTCCCACTCTATGCAGATCTGCGTCTAAGCATCGGTATGTTTGTGCTAAACTGAACGCGAAACTACCTACGCAAAGTATTTCGTGTGAAATCTCGTGAACCCAATCGACAGTATAATCTATCCGTAATTTTCTTGAAATACGTCCTAGCACTTGTTACAGATCTACCCTCAATTTAAGAGGATTATAGAGCAGCAGAAACAACTGCTTATTGCTTCGTGAAAGCTGGCGTAAGAGAATCGACTAGCCAATGTCACAACTGTTTCGTAAGAAGCGACAGAGGGAAAATAAAACAGAAGATGCGCAGTAGCATAATTCTGATAAGAAATCAATAATAATAATAATAAAAACAACGATTGCCAACCCGCAAGTGGCAACTACTGCAAATATCTCCCCTAGGTTGTTTATCCCCTATGTAGTTTTTTTGTATGGTCATACAAAAAAACTCGATCTCGAGACTTTTTTAAATGGGTCAAAACTGTTTAGTGGTCAATATGCATATCTTCGAATTTTTTTTATCTTTTAAATTCTCTTTTAAAAATGGCATCGACTTTATCATTATAAGGGCGACCAGAGCGAGCTGCATCTTTGAAATCAAAATTACGGAATAAAATCGATTGAAGCAACTTTGTGCTACTCTTACTGCATTAGGTCCATAAACGTCCTAAATTATTTTCGTGGCTTAAGTCGCATTTTTTGCTTATTGGTAATAAAACTTCAGAATGTATCGAATCTTCGTTAGATTCACTTATTTTGACGTACAGAAAAACTATTAACAATATCGGTAAAGTGTTTTTTACTTTTTATGTTTATTTTTCGTAATATCCTGTATGTACTAGCAAGATAAAACTACACAACTCAAACTTTCAATTAAATTTCAAAATAATTTGATGAAATCAGATCAAGACGTTGCAACGGCTTTTGAACAATATTTAACCGATATTCCGATCACAAAATGTTAATGTCTGTAAAAAGAATTTGCATTTCATAGAATATTATCAGGTGAAATTGTAAAATATTTCCAAACTGTTATTAAGAAAACAGTAGATCTATAACGGATTTCTGTTAAAGTTATTGCATCTGCAATAGATGAGATCGCATTCCACCTTGCTATATTTTCAATGCTAGTATCATATCTGGTGTATTTCCTGATCTAATGAAACAACGTAATGTTATACCTTTACTTAATTTTGGCAGTACATTAGACCCGACTCATTTTATACCTATTTCTGTACTGGTAATGCACAGCAAAATTTTTGAAAAAAGTGTTCTAGATCAGATGTGAAGATTTATAATATAAATAAATGACTACATAACAATTAGTTTGGATATACAAGGAACCGCTCGACATTGATTTTTTGTTATAGGAGAGGGGGCAAACGAGCATGCGGCTCACCTGATGGTAAGTGACTACCGACGCCCATGAACAACTGCAACACCAGGGAGGGAATTGCAGATGCGTTGCCGGCCTTTTAAAAAGGAGTACGCTCTTTTCTTGAAGGTCCCTTAGTCGTATCGGTCCGGAAAAATCGCTGATGGTAATCGATTCCACAAGGAAGTCGTGCGAGGAAGAAAACATCTTCTAAATCACACAGTGGTGGACCGCCAATCATCCAGATGGTGTGGATGGTATCGGGAGTTCTGCCGCGATGTGCGTTCGTGAAATTTGGCGGCTGGGATTAATCCGTACAATTCCTCAGAGCACTCCCCATGGTAGATGCCAGTTTTGAACTAATCAAGCATATTTTTTGTGCATGGGAAGATTTAGTAGATGCTTTGGGTATATTTTGTGATCTTTCCAAGGCTTTCTAATGTGTTCATCATGAGTCATTAATAAGGAATCTAAATCATTATGGTGTAAAAAACATAGCGCTTAAGCTTATTATGTCATATCTAAATAATATAACGCAAACAGTTGTTATTAATCAATACAGTTCTTCCGGATTTGTAGTATCTATTGGTGTTCCTCAAGGCTCAATTATTGGTCCCTTCCTGTTCTTAGTTTATATTAATGACTTGACTTCATAGGGAAAAACCTTGATATATTATTATATGCTGATGATTCTTTGTTGATTTTCCGACTTAAAAGGCAATTACTGAAATATGATAAAGTGAATAATACTGCATCAAAAGTAGTACACTGACTTAACGTCAATAATTTGCCTTTGAACGGTAGAAAACAAAATGTATTAAATTCACTACACCTAATGTTCGCCGTGTAGTGGCGGTTAAGAATATCCACTACCCCATATCTTCCCGTGGGTATCGTAAAAGGCGACAAAGAGAAACAGGCAGGAGATGGGCAGCAGCATCTTCCTGATACCAACAAACTTACAATAAAAAATGCGGTTTGCCAACCCGCTTGCCAAGCGTGGCAACTATCACAAATACCCCCCTATGATGAGAGTAACAAAGAAACGGCCCCCAGTCCCCGGCGGCCCCGCTATTCCTGGCTACGGTGGCGACCATGGTAACGGCGGGGCAGGGGGTACTACGAATATCTGGTGGAGGTTCAGTTGCCACCTAAGACGACTCCACTTGGCAACATACAACCCACGCACCCTGAGGACTGACGAGAAGATCGTGGAGCTGGAAGAAGAGATAGTAGACAAGCTACTCTGGCATATTATAGGATTATCCGAAGTCCGAAGAGAGAGGAAGGACACGGTAATCCTCGAATCCGGCAACATGCTCTATCACCGGGAGAACGACCATCTGTCCCAAGGAGTGTCGGATTTATCGGCCACAAGTCTCTCGTTAACAACGTTGTAAAGATTGAGAGTGTGTCGACGAGGGTTGCGTACCTTATACTCAGAATCACCAAACAGTATTCGCTGAAGGTCATACAGGTTTACGCACCGACCTCGATGAGGAGGTGGAGGAAATGTATGAAGATATCTCTAGAGCCTTGCATTCCTCCAAAACCCTAATATATGGTGTTAATGGGAGACTTCAATGCAAAAATAGGCACAAGAGAGAACGGTGAGCTGAAAGTAGGGAAATTTGGAATAGGGCAACGGAACCCAAGGGGCCAGCAGCTGGCCGACTTCATGGAGAAAGAGGGACTCTTTATGATTAACTCTTTTTTTCAGAAGCGGCCCCACAGGAAGTGGACCTGATCGAGCCCCGACAGTTCCACAAAAATGAGATTGATTTCATTATGACGACCAGACGACAACAGCTGTGCAGTAACGTCTCCGTGATCGCGAGGATGAAAACTGGTAGCGATCACCGAATGGTTAGAGGCACACTGAACCTAAATGAAGTCAATTCTTCATCCCCCTCATGCTCTGTTCCAAAGTTTCGAAACCTTTCAGCTCGAGTTACAAAACTGTTTTCCGTGCCTAGAAGACTGCAATGAACTGGACGATATGAATGACAAGCTCGTGGAAACTCTCCATGCCGTCGGAGCTAAGTTCTGCAACACCCGCCGCGGAAGAACACAAAAACTCTCCGATCACACTCTTAATCTCATGGCTGTTAGATGGGAGATGAAGCTACATTCTTCAAGAGATTTGACAGCATACAGGCATCTGAACAGACAGATCTCCAAATGCATGCGGCGGAACTAACGCAACTTTAATATAGCTTGTATTGAAGAAGCGATCGAGTGGAATCAAGGCTCCAAGGTCTTTGCCAGAGATTTGTCTGCCAGAAAGAGCCAACTGTCAAAGCTGAAGACCGAGTGTGGCAGCATCGTTTCCGGGGCACCTGAAATTTTGAGTGAGATTGAGAGGTTCTATGGGCAGCTGTACACGTCATCGTTGGAGTCACACGCAAGTGTGAGTAAAGATCCAAGAGCGAGTCTTATCCGACACTATTTCGAAGATATCCCGGACGTCAGTCTGAGCAAGATTAGAATGGCTCTCCAGCACTTAAAAACGGCAAGGCCTCAGGCAAGGACGGAATTACAGCGAAGCTTCTAAAAGCGGGTGGAAATGCGGTACTTGAACTCCTTCAGAACCTCTTTAATTCCGTCCTCCATGGTGGCATTACACCGGAGGCGTGGAGCAGAAGTGCGGTGGTCTTGTTCTTCAAGAAAGGTGACAATGCTCTCTTGAAGACAGACCTACAGACCGATTTCCTTTCTGAGCCGCGTCTACGTGCTCTTTTCGAGAGTCATTACGAATCATTTCGCGTGCAGACTTGACAACTTCCAGCCTCCCGAACAAGTCGGTTCCCAAAAGGGCTTTAGCACCATAGACCACATACATACCCTTCGGCAAATTGCACAGAAGTCCGAAGAGTACAATTTGCCCCTATGTCTGGCCAATGAAGACTATGAGAAAGCCTTTCCTTCCGTCGAAATTTTGGCGGTGCTGCAGTGCTTTCAGCGGTGCCAAGTTGACTCTCAGTATATCGAAGTGCTGAAGTGTTTGTACAGTAAAGCTACGATAGCTATCCGAGTACAAAACTAGAGTACGAAACCTATCCAATTGCAGAGAGGTGTAAGATCGGGTGATGTTATATCCCCGAAACCGGGACAGGTTGATGTAATATTCACCGCTGCATTGGAAGACGTTTTAAAGCTTCTGGACTGCAAAGGATACGCTATTAACATCAATGGCGAGTACATCACTCACCTTCGATTTGCCGACGATATAGTCCTTATGGTAGAATCGCTGGAGGACCTAAGCACCATTCTCATTGACCTAAATAGTGTTTCGCAACGAATAGGTCTTAGGATGAACATGGTCAAAACAAAGATCATGTTTAATATCCATTTCACACCTATGGATGTGATAATATACTATAATGGATCACCAGTTTCCTTAATCATAGATGCTCCTCTCCTTAATCTCCTCTACTTAACTCATAAATGGAAGGAGGCAGTACAATCCAAGGGGGAGGCATTGGCCGTTAGTTTGGACATAGCGAAGGCCTTCGATCGGGTTTGGCACAAAGCGCTTCTTTCGAAGCTTGCTTCCTATGGGCTTCCCGAGAAATTGTGCAAATGGATCACCAGTTTTCTTACTGATCGGAGCATCAAGGTCGTTGTAGACGGTGCATGCTGTGATTTCAAGCCTATCAACACTGGTGTTCCACAAGGCTGCGTGCTATCACCAACGCTGTATCTCCTGCATATCAATGATATGTTACTAACTGGTAGCATTCATTGCTTTGCAGACGACAGCACTGGTGATGCCTTATATACCAGCCGTGCCAATATTTCTCGGGAAAACGTCGCCGAGTACCGGGACAAACTTGTGTCTGAAGTCGAGTCTTTGCTTAACAAAGTCTCGGATTGGGGCCGACTAAATCTAGTCCAGTTCAATCCCCAGAAGACACAAGTTTGCGCGTCTACCGCTAAAAAGAACTCCTTTGTCGTATCTCATCAGTTTCAAGGCACTCCCCTTGCTTTCTCAGCCAGTATCGGAATCCTTGGCGTCGACATATCGAATAGTGTGCAGTTTCGTGGTCACTTGGAAGGGAAGGCCAAATTGGCCTCTAAAAAGCTTGGCGTGCTCCGCAGAGCGAGACGGTATTTCACGCCGGCACATCGCTTGCAACTTTACAAAAGCGCAAGTTCGGCCCCACATGGAATACTGTTCTCTTCTCTGGGCCGGAGCACTCCATTGCCAGCTCCTTCCACTTGACCGCATCCAGGGCAGAGCGGTTCGAATCGTCGACGACCAAGTTTTTTCTGATCGGCTCGATACACTGGCACTGCGTAGACATGTTGCATCTCTTTGCGTATTTTATCGCATCTATCACGGGGAGTGCTCTGAAAAATTGTTCGGACTAATTCCAGCCGCTCAATTTCACCATCGCACAACGTGACAAAACTTGAGATACCATCCATACCATCTGAATGATTGGCGGTCCACCACTGTGCGATTTGAAAGAAGTTTTCTCCCTCGTACAACTTCCTTGTGGAATCAATTACCATCAGCAAATTTTTTGGACCGATACGACTTAGGAACCTTCAAGAAAAGAGCTTACACCTTTCTAAAAGGCCGTCAACGCATCTGCAATTCCCCTGGTGTTGCGGTTGTTCATGGGCAGCGGTAGTCACTTACCATCAGGTGAGCCGTATGCTCGTTTGCCCCCTATTCTATAAAAAAAAATGCCGGTAGTTTTTGGGAGTACTAAGCTCGAAGTTGTTGTAGAGTATGTTTACCTGGGACAATTAGTCCGACTAGGTAAGTCTCACTTCGACCGGGAGGTCAATCGACGGATTCAACTCGGCTGGGCAGCGGTCGGGAAACTACGACACATCTTCTCGTCAGACATACCTCAAAACCTGAAAACGAAATTTCTTAAGGAAAAATGGACATGGGGTCTCACAAACCCCGTGTGAACTTTAAATAGGGGTAACTTATATTATGGCACTGGATGACACAGCCTCCTTCTTGATTGAGCGTTTGGTGACTAAACAAGAAGTTATTGAGACGTCCACCCACGGAAGGTGGTGTTAAATATGTTATTCTAAGAAATCAGCAAGTGTGAAAGGTTTGTGTGTCTGTGTCCACGTCCACAGTTAAAGGTTAAGAAGGTTTTCGATTTCACCACACTTAAGTATTCTCCGTAGAGCACACTAAATTCATATGCCTGTAAGTATATCAGATAGAGCCTTTATTTACCATTGCCATGCTTCTATGCTTGGTAATTATTTTATTTTATTTTCACGGCCTATGCTCTCACAGAGTACCAGCATAAAATAGCAGATTAGCTATGATGTGTTCCGTATGGTAAGTGTAGAGAACCGGAGACCCTTTTTAATGGAAATGAGGCATTTCATCTTAGTCCTCACGACTGATAACGCCTCTGCAATTTGATTCGCAAACGAGAATAGATGTTGATTTATATGGGCCTCAGTAACCACTTACTATTAGGTGAACTGTGTGCTCACTCTTCACCCTTATCCCATAAACAATGTTTTTTTTATAAATTAGCTATGATAAAAATTGTAAATCTTTGTTTGTTACTAAGACAACGCCGTTTTGAGACATCCTTAAAAAATTTAACGGATATAAAAAATAAAAGAAATATATTCAAACGGGGCGAAAATACTTCTTGACAAATAAAATAAATCTGTCTACTTTAGGAGAAGTAAATATGGGAATACTTGATGACATTATTCCCCTTTTTCCTTTCATAAAACTATAATTAGTACAAGCCGCCGTTGTTCACCTCGGTTTTTCGGGCAAAGATCGATTGCAGTAAATCTGTTAAAAAAGTTCTTCAAATGTCAAGTCAAGATATTATCTTGAAGGTCCAAGGAACACTTATTTGTTAAAGTTCTTAATTAAAATACATATTAATATAAATCTACTAACTTATTGATATGAAGTGTAAACGTATTAGATATACATTTATTTAATAATAGTAAATAATATCTTTGAACACCAACCTTATAAATTAAGGAAAGTTGAAACTCAATTTACACTATTTTCATTGCAGAAAATGCGATCGTATTGCCATGAGTCTTTATTTAATTGCAATGTCGACTGCAGCTGAGGGTGAGCGCTTTTACTATGTACGGAAATTGTTATGCTAGTGTAAGAGCTGTTCATAATTAAAATTATGTTTGCTGTGTGTATTTGCTATGACAACCTCTTAGAGACTTACTCGTAGATTTTAAAATTGCTATACTTGTCTTATTAATAGAAGTAAAATAAATACTTTGATTTTTAAAGAAGTGAACATACATTAACACTATTAATAATATTGTTATGCCTTAAGTATTTACGTAAACACAAATACGTCCAAGCATCCCATGCATTCGAATGAATGGCAGTGCGGCACTAATCACAAGTATGTTTTTGAATTTTCTATTAAAATGATACTATTAAATAAATTATTCGTTTTAACGTCACCTTTTAAAAAAAGAGGGAAATAATTTCATTGTTTTTTTATATGAACTCTCTTTGTTTGCTTGCTTCGTGACATCTTTACTAGTCGTGAATATAAAAAATGCTTACGGATTATTCTTCAAAACTACAAAAAATGTAATAAAAATTAACAAGTAATGAACATTTTAAGGTCACTATTTAGACATCATCATCAGTCTAGTCGTTACCTTAATCCACTTAAAATAATCATATATAGAATTAATCTACAATAAGAAAACAATGACTGAAGTAAACCAAAAAGACTAAAGTACAATCATATCCAAAGAATTTAATAGAGTCTTATGCAAGTGCTAAGACATAGTGAATCGAAGAATTAAAGGCTTTATCCAACGTAAAGTAAAGTGAAGGCTACAAAATTCGTAAAATTCGCTTAAATCTATTGATAATATTCGTCTGCAATGAATGTTCAATAATCATCATATTATGGTCATTTCAGTACTTTACAATTTTACTGCAAACGTAAGCATCCCCAAAGCACGGCACAAAACATGGTCCCAAGACACCTGTATCCAATGACATCCTGCTAGTCTTACCAGGTCGTAATTCCATTAAGTGAGGGGGAAGATGCGCTCTATAATATTGTTAGGAGCTTGGGGTTCGAGACAATTAAAACTTACCGAGTGAATTACCAAAATTGACTTAAATTACAGAACACTAATTACAACTGAAAACCACACTACGAGGGTGACACTGAAAGTTCTTAGAAAATCAAAAACTGACCAAACTAGCAAGTTATTATTTATTAAACTCTTAAAAATAGTGTCCATTTACATCAATACATGGCTGCATCCGATAGAATTATAGAGGAAAGCACTTTTCCCACTCGTAATTAGGGGTCACTTCGACGGCATTTCGAAACGCAACCACTGCTTCCTCGGCATCCATAAAACGTTTTCCTCAAAAAATCCTCTCTTATCACCCGCAGCAACGACCAGTCGCGGATAGAGCTCCTTTAGGAACTTCACCGCACGTGGCTTCACGGACCGATAGTATCGACAGCAAATGGCACAAATATGAAGTCTTCTCTCAGAGACTCATATTTGCGCCACTTACTCAGTTCAGCTGCCTCTGATGCCCCCCGGCTATAAACAAGGTTCCCTTGAGATGAAACGCCGTCAAATTGTATACGAAAGTAGCATCCCATACTAGGACTTTACCTCCCTCACAAGGGACCAATGTCATACTGTCGGGTCTCCAGTTATCGTCTCTAAATATCTTATAAAGCTCTAAAGCCGAGGGTAGTAGAAAAATGATCCCATCGGTATATATCGTTTAAAAACTGTGCCGTGAAAATTTACCTGCACATTTCTTACATCAAAGTCCGTGGAGCCCTAACTCGTCAACGAGGGGCACTGATTGGGTTGAAAAATCACCGCTTCTAGTCGGATTCCTAAGGCGATGCGCAAGCTTTCTCCATAAAATAATGTGTCTAGAATACTTGATAATAAAGCATGTAAGCCGTGACTAGATTCCTTAGTTGAAACAGTTTGAAGGCGTGCCTGATCTTGTTCACTATGGAAATTATAAAACAAATCTTTCTGCACACACTGTACCAACGGAATATCCCACTGGTTTTGTTTGTTAATTTCCAGTGGAACATTCTGGCCGGGAAAGAGCGTTCGCCATGTCTGCCCTACCTTCATAGCAAAGCACATGTCTACTTTATTATTTAAAGTTATGTTACATAAGTCACTGACACTATACACGGAAGAAAGGAAAGAATGCAATGCAATACTAGAAATATTTCTCACACCAATACCAACAAATGTTATAGATAAAGTAGCTTGAGTCTAGGTTGTTGTATTTAAAGATTAATTTAGAATTTTTTCTATAGATGTTTTAATATTATTTGTTTAGGCCAAATATTGACATTTTAAAAACTTGAATTCAAGACGCGCGTCTCGGTGTGTCCGCCCGATGGAATTTAAAGGTCACCGCCAACCCCCTCTTCCGCGTGGGTCTCTCGGCTCACCGCTCGGTCGCTAGACTTGTGGGCGAAAAAATTGTTAGTGACCGCCGTATCGATTAGACGGTCTAAAATTTACGCTCGGAACCGCCTCTAATAGCGTTGTCTAATCTCGTGCATTTTACGTGACAACGAGGCTAGTCTTGTTACAATTCTTGTTATAATAGTTTTGAGTGATTAATTTAATTTCGATTTCCATTAATTTGCGTCTACCAGTTTGTGTGGCATTTTAATATCGTACGAAGGACTTTTGCTTTGTCGGGTGGAACGCTAAAACTTTGTGATTCAACAGGAGATCGCGTGTGCTCAATTATAATTTTGTGCTAAGTGAACATGGGACATTTTTTTTTAATTTTTTTAATAACATTACCCCCACACTAGGATTTTCTCCTGTGTCGTGGAGGCAGTTTACAAACATAAATTGCACAAGGACAAACATCCAGACCCGGAACAATTATTTACAGGCCATACAAATACTTGATTTGTACGGGATTCGAGCCCGCGGCATGCAGCGCAGCAACTCATTGCTAAGCCACTGCGCCACGGAGCCGTCAGATTTTTTTTTGAATTGAACTTTGACCGACAGTTCTTAAGTTGGGCAGTATGTCACTTGTTTTAAGTTCGATTAACGTTGATTTGGTTAAATTTGAAGTTAATTAAATGTACAATAAAGTTGATAAACTAATATAGTGAAATAAAAGCAGAAGGGTTCAATTGGTGAACGCCCACTGGAGGGATCGCACATTGTGGAGAAAAGCAGCGCCTGTGGGTCTGGTGTCCGATTACATCGGTGACGTCAGGTTACATTTATACACACTTTGCACACTACTAACATACAACTTAATTACCACCTGACTAACACCCTGTGGTCAACCCTACCTCCGGAAATCGGTAAGTTTGTATTGCTTATCAGCCATTAGTTAATAACAATCCATAGGCCATTTGTGCCCTAACCCTTTGTTGCTCGTCGAGTGTGCTACTATGGGCCCTAGCCCAGTCGACTTCTGTCGGGGCAACTGACGGCCGTAACATTTTCTGGTAGCAGATCGCGGTTGATTGTTTCTCCAATCACGCCCGGCCATAAAAAAAAATATTTTTTTTTGTTTTGTTAGCGGATCGGTGGTTAGAATTAGAACCACGCCCGTTAGGCTGCGCAAGCAGGAGTGTAGTTAAGGGTTAGGTAACTACGCGTCAGGTATTTCGGGTAAGTAGATTAAAACATCAATGGCGAGTACATCACTCACCTTCGATTTGCCGACGATATAGTCCTTATGGCAGAATCGCTGGAGGACCTAAGCACTATGCTCAATGACCTCAATAGTGTCTCCCAACGGATAGGTCTTAAGATGAACATGGACAAAACAAAGATTATGTTTAATGTCCATGTCACACCTATGCCAGTGGTTGTTAGGAGCACTAAGCTCGAAGTTGTTGACAAGTATGTTTACCTGGGACAAATAGTCCGACTAGGTAAGTCCAACTTCGACCGAGAGGTCAATCGACGGATTCAACTCGGCTGGGCAACGTTCGGGAAGCTACAACACATCTTCTTGTCAGACTTACCTCAAAACCTTAAAACGAAATTGTACAACCAGTGCGTGTTGCCAGTGATAACTTACGGAACTGAGACGTGGTCCTTCACTGCTGGCCGTATGAGGAAGCTCAAGGTCGCTCAGCGAGCTATGGAGAGGGCTATGCTCGGAGTTTCTCTGCGTGATAAAATTAGAAATGAGTATATCTGCAGTAGAACCAGAGTAACTGACATAGCCAAACTGATTAGTAAGTTTAAGTGGCAGTGGGCCGGTCATATAGCTCGAAAAACCGACAACCGATGGGGAAGAAAGGTTCTCGAGGCAGCCTCGTACCGGTAGGCGAAGTGTAAGGCGACCGCCCACGAGATGAAGTGACGACCTGATAAGACATGCAGGAAGTCGATGGATGCAGGTGGCTCAGGACCGTGCTTTGTGGCATTCCTTGGGGGAGGCCTATGTTCAGCAGTGGACATATGAAAGGCTGTAATAATGATGATGATGATGAGATTAAATTGCCGAAGGGTCGATCGCCTGGGCGAGGCAACTTGCTGACCGACTGTAGTGTGTACTTGCCGTGTAGTGTAATTTGTATTTAATTTAATTTAATAGTAATTTTTATTTAGTTGTGAGGCCATCGCACAAGCTACCGGCGCGTCGCCTGCAGGCGGCGTTGGTGCGCTGGGCCGCGAATGCCCATAGTATTTTAGGGCGATCCGGTCGGGTCCATAGTTTAGAGAAGCGGCTCGAGCAGTTCGCGGCCCGAAGGGCCGTAGTGGAGGAAGCTACCACTGAGCTCCTAGCGACAGCGCGGTTTGTTGTGCGTCGGGCTTAAGACCGGCAGATCCAATCATCATCAATGGTTCCAACCTGGGCCTATAGATTTTTAGCTGGGGGCCGACGCGCTGGGGTTCATCTTGTTAGGCGAGATACGAGCCCTACAGCCCGATGGCTTGTCAGCGATGTCCACTGTATTTGGGTACAGTTTCTTTGGACCGGTTCTGTGGTCTTCACCTCTTCAGATGGCCGACCCGCTCTCTGTTGTGGCCGTATCGCTTTCGGACGTCATCCAGCGGTTCTGGGAAATTGAGGAGCCACCACACGCGGCTCAAGTCAACTCTCTGGACCGTTAGTGCGAGTTGTTCTACCAGAACAATACCGGCCGTCGTATCGACGGTCGTTTTGTACACTAGCTCACCCTTTCTTGACTAACGGCCGCCTTTGGGCCAATCTCGTACCCTGGCCAAAAAAAGGTTGCTTTCCATGGAGCGCCATATGCGGCGCGACCCAGCCTTTCGCGACAAATATGTCGAATTCATGCGCGAGTATCAAGAGCTGGGTCACATGTCACCGTCCAACTTCGACTGGCGGTCACAGGAGCACTACTCCCTCCCTCACCATGCGGTCGTGAGGACCCCTGGGAGTAAGATTCGGGTAGTTTTTGACGGCTCCGCCCCCTCGTCAAATGGTGTGTCCCTGAACCAGTGTCTCCACTCTAGTCCTAAATCGATCAAGGACATATCCGATATTTTGACTCACTTCCGTCGGCACCAAGTGGTTCTTGTAGCCGACATTCGGATGAAGTTTCGACAATCAGTGGTCCATCGTGATGACCGTCGATATCAGATGATATTGTGGCGCGAGAATCCCAGCGATCCGATACAGGTATTTGAGTTGAACACCATCACCTATGGACTCCGGTCCAGCCCGTATATTACCATGCGAACCCTCCTTGAACTCGCTGAGAGAGAACGTCTAAGATACGCTCGGGGGGCTTCTATTTTGAAGACTTCGGTATACGTGGACGACATTTGCACGGGCGCCACTACCGTTGAGGAGGCTCTTGTGTTGCGAGACGAATTGATTGCCATCCTGAAGTCCGGAGGTTATGAGTTACGCAAATGGTTGTCGAACTCCCCTCATATTTTGAAGGACCTCCCAGGAGAGGATCAACAAGACCCTCATCTATTCGATCACCCTGAAAATCCTAATTCGTTGACTGTGATGGGCATTCAATATCAGCCTGTTCAGGATACTTTCACGTATCGAGTCAAACTCGATCCCCCTCCTAAATCATGGACCAAGCGCTCAGAGCTGTCTACACTAGCCCGTACCTTCGATTCGATCCTAATGGATGGATCACTCCGGTCATTTTTTTGGCTAAGTGCTTTCTTCAAAACCTGTGGATATCCGGGTTGGGTTGGGACAAGCCTATTAGTGGTGCTCTCTTGTGAGTGTGGCATTTCATTGTGTCCTCCCTTCCGGACATCAACCGGGTCTCCATGCCAAGGTGCTTCCTCCCTCCAGGGAAATTCAGGGCTACCCTACATGGATTTTGCGACGGCTCTGAGAAAGGCTATGCTGCTGTCATATATTTGCGGACTGTGAGCTCTTCTGGCCATACTTCCATCCATCTCGTACTTGCTAAAAGCAAGGTTGCTCCCATTAGGTCCCGCTTAACTATCTCTAAATTGGAATTGTCCGGAGCCGCGCTTCTCACGCGACTCCTCAACCACGTTCACTCGTCTTTGAAGTCTGTAATCGACATTACGGACGTCTATGTCGGAAGTGAGGTAGTACTTCGTTGGCTCAGAGCTGCACCTCACAATCTTGAGGTCTTTGTGGCGAACCGTGGGTCTCAAATCCAGAATTTTGGGACTTCTCTAAACTGGAGACATGTCCCAGGGGAGTTGAATCCCGCATACTGCGCTTCTCGCGACTTTGGAGCCCCCTCTTTGGTTGACTACCCGCTGTGGCGGGGTCCCAGTTGGTTGACTGAGTCTCAGTCATTCTGGCCCCAGAATAAATACTCCGAAGCGATTGAATTGCCTGGCCTACGAGCCCGAGTACGAGTGTACAAGGATAAGCCCACTCGGGATTTCTCCCTGCTAGAACGGTACAGCTCTCTCGATAAGCTCTTAGGAATGACTGCTTCGTTGCGTCGATTTGTCCGCAATTCGAGAGACCCGTCCAACCGAATCTCTGATTTCATTTTGTCCCCTAGCGAGCGTAGCGAATTTTTGATGCATTGGACCCGTATGGTCCAATCGGAGCATTTTGAGCCCGTGATTGAAACCTTGAAGCGGGTCTCCGTTGTCAAGGGCTCTCTGGCCCGTCTGAACCTCTTCCTGGACGACACTGGGATGCTGCGCGTTGGCGGACGTTTAAAAAATTCTCAACTTCCGTACGGGGCTAGATACCCGTTACTGCTCCCTAAGGACGGCGCCTTTGTTCGGTTGCTGGTAACTCACCATCATGTTAAGAATGCCCACGCTGGGTGTAACGCTCTTTGGGCTATTTTGCAGCGGGAGTTTTAGATTTTGGCTTGCCGCCGCACCATTCGGAGCGTCCTCTTTAAGTGCATACCTTGTTATAAACTCAAGGCCACCATATCGCAGCCTAGGATGGGTGTCCTATGGACCATTCGCTGGATTCGGAAAAGACTTTGCTGGCCCCTTCCTCGTCAAGTCCTCCAACTATCGTAACGCGCGTTCACATAAGGCCTATCTGTGCGTTTTCGTGTGCCTCTCCACTAAGGCCGTTCACTTAGAACTTGTAAGTGCCCTCAGAGCTGAAGCCTTTGTGGCCACGCTGGGCCGCTTCGTATCGCTTCGCGGTTTGCCTGACCTGATCCGGTCTGATTGCGGAACGAATTATAAGGGCACAGATAGATATTTGAAAGAGGTCGTCGAATTTCTGTATAGCAACAGGACTTATTTAGGTACTGCGATGTCCAAGAAGGGCATCCAGTGGAAATTCGACCCTCCGGCTTGCCCACACTGGGGCGGTATTTTTGAGGCGGTGGTTAAGGTTGCAAAAACGTATCTCCGTCGCGTTATTGGCGAAACTATTTTGACATTTGAAGAGCTTGCCACTGTATTCTGTAAACTTGAGTCAGTACTCAACTCTCGGCCCCTCTGTCTCCTCTCGTCCGATCCGAAAGATTTGGAGGTTCTAACCCCGAGCCACTACTTGATTGGCCAGCCGCTTAACACCCTGCCCGAGTACCCCTTCAGGGAAATAAACTCTTCGCGGTTGAGCAGATTTGACCTGCTGCATCAGATGACTCAGATTTTTTGGCACCGATGGTCTCTGGTGTACCTGCATCTTTTGCAGCAGCGCGTTAAGTGGTCTGACAAGACGGATCCTCCTCGGGTTGGAGACCTCGTGTAAGTTAAAGAACCTAACGCTTTGCCTTTGTATTGGCGCCGTGGGCGCATAGATACGTTGTCGTTTGTATCGGATGGGGTGCCTAGGGTGGCCGAGGTTTTTGTTGGAAATTCGGTCTTGCAACGTACCGTCGCGACCCTATCCCGATCGCCAATTTACTCGCGGACATATGTCCTTATGTCTGAGATGGGGGTTTGTTTAGGTCAAATATTAACATTTTAAAAACTTGCATTCAAGACGCGCGTCTCGCCGTTTTCGCCCGATGGAATTTAAAGGTCACCGCCGGCCCCTCTCCCGCGCGAGTCTCTCGGCTCGCCACTCGGTCGCTCGACTTGTAGGCGAAAAAATTGTTGGCGACCGCCGTGTCGATTAGACGGTCTAAAATTTACGCTCGGAACCGCCTCTAATAGCGTTGTCTAATCTCGTGCGTTTTACGTGACAACGAGGCTAGTCTTGTTATAATTCTTGTTGTAATAGTTTTGAGTGATTAATTTAACTTCGATTGCCATTAATTTGCGTCGACCAGTTTGTGTGGCATTTTAATATCGTACGAAGGACTTTTGCTTTGTCGGGTGGAACGCTAAAACTTTGTGATTCGAGAGGAGATCGCGTGTGCTCGATTATAATTTTGTGCTAAGTGAATATGAGACATTGAACTTTGACCGACAGTTCTTAAGTTGGGCAGTGTGTCACTTGTTTTAAGTTCGATTAACGTTGATTTGGTTAAATTTGAAGTTAATTAAATGTACAATATAGTTGATAAACTAATATAGTGAAATAAAAGCAGAAGGTTTCAATTGGTGAACGCCTACTGGAGGGATCGCACATTGTGGAGAAAAGCAGCGCCTGTGGGTCTGCTGTCTGGTTACATCGGTGACGTCAGGTTACATTTATATACACTTTCGCACACTACTTACCTACTTACTACATACCACCTGACTGATACCCTGTGGTCAACCCTACCTCCGGAACTCGGTAAGTTTGTGTTGCTTATCAGCCATTAGTTAATAACAACCCATTAGCCATTTGGACCCGAACCCTCTGTTGCTCGTCGAGTGTGCTACTATGGGCCCTAGCCCAGTCGACTTCTGTCAGGGCTACTGACGGCCATAACATTATTATCAATATCTTTTAAATTATTCGAACATTTCCATATTAGATTCAAGCGGAGTATGTATGTAAATATAGGTACAAGGAGACAATATTTTAAAATAGTAAAAGCAATACGGGGGTTTAAGATAATATACATTTTATCAAAGTGGTTTAAAAACTGATCAAATTTTGTTTTTAAAACAGCTTTAATACTATCGAAAACAACGGGGCATCTAGCAGGTATAGCAATTCCGCACTGACAGATTTTATTTCTGGAATAATATGATTGCAATTTTGAATTAAATTTTTATTACATTCAGAAGTGAACTGTTAAGAAGTATTTGCATTTGATATGTTCGAATAACAGAAATATCTAAGAATAATTTCCTGTATGTTTAATCTCTATATATTTAAAAATTAATTACTGTCCATTAGTCTCGTAAAAGAGCAATGGTTGAAAAAATAGTTGAAAAAAATTATATCGTCTAGAAATAAGTTATATATAAAATGAGTTTTATTATTTTTCTATGATTATAAATGGCGCTGATGATCACCTGTGCGAGACCGAGGCGGATCGCTAGTAGTACTATAATTTCTCATGCTTAGTTGACAGTTTCCGAAGGCATTACAAAGTTATCGCTGCGATATAAACGGAAAGTACATCATCATAAATAATAGCTTAACATGAAATATATCGGATTTAAATTATGGTAAAACAGTATTTCATATTAATTACTTCTCCATGATTCGTCTGAAGATAAATCTTATGAAATATGAGTCGTAGTTGCCTCATGCGTTTGCAATATAGTTTCGCAGTAAGAATCAAAATGAGAACAATTAACCCACAGTTAACCAGTGCAAACATTCAATGTTCAGAGATGAAAAAAGTGTAGTGAGGAAACCTGCATGTATGTAAAGTTCAATAAAAAAACGAAATTGTGTAGTCTCTCAATACGCATTATGGCAAAGGTTGTTTGATCTATGCCCTCCCTCTTAGATAAAAACGAGGCCTGTGCCCAGCTGTGGAACGTATATAGCATTGCATTACATTACTTTTTTCTATACCTAATTGTTAATAACCGGTTGATGTTAAAGTTTAAGGAGATCACTTAATGGTGTCATAAGATTGATCTTCACCAACATTAAACATCGATTGATTATGATTGCGATTTTTCTCAAATTAACTGCTTCATTGAAAGGAAATTTACTTCAGTTCCACCAGTTGCTTCCTGATACTTAATGAAGAGCAGTTTTCGGAATTACTCGCCATAAAATACATCTTATAAGCCTATTTTCAAAAGGTTAAATGGATATTATTTAGAATAACGTGTAGGCTATTTACAGTTAGTTGTATGACATAAAACGTAAAAGTTACCACCATTATTACTGTAGTATATTAAAGTACACTGTCCAATGTCATTCCCTTTTATAACATTTAATTACTACTAGAGACATTACTTTTTTTTTCATCTTCGTGCGGAGAAAGGGAAAAATTGCCATATCCCGTGGGTGTAGTTAAAGGTGATTATGGGAGATACCTTGTTTCACTTTTTACAGGTTAATATGTGAATAAATGAGTGACAGATAAAGTTAGACGAATTAAATGCAATATTTAACTTTTTTTTTGCAATCACACCGTAAAGTCCACTGTTGAATACTTGGACTTCTCCCATTGTACGGGAAGATTTGTCTTAATAGCTACTCCAGGAATGAGGATTGGCGATCACATTATCATACGTCTCGCACCTTTGACGCTCCTCAACTTCGGTGTATGTATATTGTATATTACGTCTAGCATAATAAACAACATGGTTATACCACCATCTATTGTCGCTACTTGTACCACCCACGGGAAGAAATGAGTTAATAGATTCTCTTACGCCACCACCACCCGGCGCAATGTAAATACTCAGTATCTTTATCATTATGGCCTATCAAAGTTCCATTGCTTAACATGGGCCTATGTCTATCCGTAGGGGAATATGTACTACATATTCTATGTTATACAGACAAGCGTTTCATTATTTTGAGTTGTTCTCAGAAAATATGCTGCTGCCCATCTTTTTATATAGGATAAGGGTGACAAAAGAGCACATAGTTCACCTATAGTCATAGTCTGTGGAGCTAAACTACTCTTTGACTATGATCTTTTTCGCAAGTTCTTGTCGTAGGTGGTCAATTTTTCATCACCAGTAATCACTATTTAAAAAAATAATTTGGTTTCATTACGTTTCATTATGAGTACACGATTCATTAGGTTTCTTTCAGTGAGCTCATGTGGTATCCAAACATAGAACTTTTTGGTATAATCGGACTTTTTCAAATGGGTCAAAACTGTTTTGTGGTCAATTTTCAATTCTTCGGCTATGTCGTAAATACTAATATGCCAATCTTGCTCTACTTTATCAAAAATGTAATTGACATTATTTATATGAAAGTAAAGAGCGAGCTGCATGTTTGACATCAAAATTCCCGCACTGAAAACGCTTCAAGCAATTTTGTACTACTTTCACTGATACTACCTTAGGTCCATAAATATCACAAACTTTTTTTGGGGCTTGAGACGCATTTTTCCCTTTTTCTCAGTAAAACTTCAGAATCTATTGAGTTTCTTTGTTAGATTCACTCATTTAGGCGGACAGAAAAACAATTGAAAAATGGCGGTAAAGTGGTTTTTTACCTTTTCTTTTTCTTAATGTCCTTTATGTAATAATATTAATACCAGTCAGATACAAACAGTACAATCAAAGAAATTTTTCTTAAATTTTACACAATTCAGTTTTATTTGATACAAACAAAATATGGAAAAACTTTTTCAGCGATATTATTATATACATAACATACAAAAAAGTGTGTGTTCTTATGTACTAACTTATGTATTACTACTTATGTGTAACTTCTTAATGTCGTTTTTAGGTGTCGGTGTGCGCGCGCATCATAGAATTCACTCTCATAATTTTTCGCAAACGCCCCAAAAGAAGTATAACTTCAAAAAGTCTCAACATAGTGATGTAGCCTGTTGCTCTGATTTTTCGCTTTCACTTCCCTTTGTCCAATGCATCATCACCAATTAATTTGCAGGTGCTGAGATATTTTTTGACCACATTTATCCATCTATTATTAAGTCGGCTACATTGTCATTACATTAAGCAAGCTAAGTACCTATACAGGTAAATAACGTGACTATTTACTGCAGCTAACGAAAAATTTCATTTTGAATATATTTTTACATAGAAATTAAGTGTCTATTATTGAGCTCAGGAGGTTATTCGCATGCCATTAAGTCATGAATAACCATTTATAAAAATTTTATCTGTCTGTCTGTCCAGTCTTATCTTCAGAATGGCTGAAACAATTGTGTTAAATCTTCACAAACAGATGATCTCGGCTGTATTGTATCCTAAAAATTTAGTGATTTTTTATTTCAATCGAAAAATTTATAAAAGAAAGTAATAGTTATAATTATCTCAAATCCAAATGAAGGATTAAATTACATTAATCGTTCTTTATTATATTTTATTATTAGATCATGGATAGATGTAGATGTCTATGCGTCACAGTAACCACTTACCATCAGGTGGACTATGTGCTCGTTTGTCACCCGATCCTATATAAAAAAATTTAAAAAAAATTATTAGATCATGATTATAAAATCACAGAAAAAATGTGTAACTTAGGATATTATTGTAATGGTTTGGATTTTCCAAAGTCCAAGTATTGACACATCTATTTTAAGATCATGTTTCAAGGTTTCTAGAGACGAATGCTGACATGATATCGGCATTTTATTGCTTCTATTCGACGCATAGTATTGTTATAAATTATTGATATAATTATATAATTTTTTAACTATTTATAACCAATTTAACTAAGTAATGTATAAATTTTGTTAAAAACGGTAAAGCAATTTTTACCCGTAACCCAGAAGAGGTATCATGTTTTTCGGGCGTATGTATATATGCACGTATGTTTATTTCCTTGGAACGCTTAGTTGCCTAAATCGCTGAATGGATTTCAACATACGAAGTGTCGTTGGTTAGTCGTAATTTGAAACTTATACATAGTGTATAATGTTTGAATTTTTCTTTTTACTAAACTTCAAACGTAGTCGTTTCTTTTTAATAACTGTTTTAGCTATTGGGTTTGTTTGTTATGAATAGGTAAACTGAATAAATATCACGCTAACCGAATTTTACAATTCACGATCAGAACTATTCACTCATACAGGTTTTGAATATCATCAGAGCATATTTTTAATGTAAAACAAACTGTTTTCCTGTTATATTTAAATAAAACGCCGTATTGTAGTGACATAAAGGAACCCATTATAACTTTACATGACTTAGGTGTGTAACAGGTGACAGAGGGAAACGAAATAACAGATGGACGGCAGTATATTCCAGATACCAACATAAAATAATTCAAAAAATCTTGCCAATCCATTTGCTAACCTTGGTAAATATCCCAATCCCTATAAAGCAATCCATAAGGGAGGCATATTTTCAATAGTGAACTTTGAATAAGTACTAATGAACAAATTAAAAATATTTGTTACAAGTGGTAGAGCCAAACAGCAGCTATATTATAGTAGCACGAATGGGTCGAGTCGACCGGGGTAAAACTACGCTCTCTCGTAGAATACCAGCGGAAAATAATAGCTTAGTACTGTTGTGTTTCGCATGGTGAGTCTAGAGAACCGGAGACCCTAATTACTGGAAATGAGGCATTCCATATCCATATAATAGATGAAAGATGTAGTAACTATGGGCCACAGCAACCACTTACCGTCAGGTGGACTGTGTTTTCGTTTGTCACTCATATACCATAAACAAAAATACATTTTAATTAAATATTAACGAGTTAGCTTAAACGAGGTTCTAAAAATCATTTACAATTTAGTCACGCTCAATTTAAAACTGAAATTTCAGTACGGTAACTTCCAGCGCACGAACTATTTTGGTGAACGTGGCGGCCAAAGTAAAGCCAGAACAGGAAAATTAAATTGATTCTAAGCAATTAATTGATACCTTCATAAGTTACAATAGTGAACAAATTTGAAAAAAAGGCGACATTTACTTGTTGAATCCGGATATTCGTATTCAAAGACAAAAATTACATATTTCTTTTATATATTATTTTATTTATATTATATTAAGAATTATATGATTACTATATTTTTACCCAATTTTCCACTTTTGTTAAAAATAAAGGGTTGTTGAAGTTATTTGAGAAATTTATTGTTTTAATTAGAAGAAAAAATTGGCGTGGTAACATCATTCCAACCTTTGTTTTATTTTCGTATTAATACTGCCTTTTTAATATTATCATTACAGTCTATCAGCCTACTGCTAAACATTGGCCTCCCCCAAAGAAATCACGGTGTATCTATTAACAATGTTATATTTGTAAATATGTATGTATAATTCAGTAAAGTACTTTAACACTTTTCATTACCAATTCTAAAAATTGTTTCATATAATCTTAACTTTATTAACGTATAGGTTTTCATTAAATCACAATATCTCGTATAAATCTTAATAAAATACAAAACAGGTAATCCGTAACCCTTGTTGGCGTTATAATGTATTGTTACTTAGGGATCATAATATGATATATCGTTCGTCCCAATTGCCTTCTTATTCAGTTTTATGATTTCATTCAACATATTATTTATTACTTATATTCACTATAAAGGTAAATACAAATATTTGAACTGCACTACAAAAACCAAAAAATACCAAGGCGTGACTTACTAAAGTATTTTGAATATTCAAGGGGATTAATCGGAAGACTCATTGCGATATTAATTCCTCAGCTTAGGTAAATTTCTTGACTAAAAAAAAGATATTTTAATGAAGCTAGAAAATACCTCTGCTATGAAATTTGTCAATGGCGAAATAATTGTAATTTACTAAAATAAAGCATAAGCCTCTTAACAAAAATTAAAAGCCAACTTTAAAAATCACTATAGCTTCAAAAATTGGTACTAAGTAATTTTTTTATAGAATAACGGAGTAAGTAGGTACTGTAGTCCGTAAATATTGTCTAATATCCTCGATTGAGTATAAAAATGCAGATGTGTTGTCACCCCTGAGGACCAAGATGGAATACCTCGTAATCAGTAAAAAGAGTATCCGTTTCTCAACACTCACCGTACGAAATACAGCAGCATATAGCTGCTATTTTACGCTGGTATTCTGTGAGTGCGCGGCCCTTCCCCAGTCAGGCTGAACCATTCGTGCTGCAACCACAATATAGTTGTAGCATGACTAAGGCTAATAAGTTAAGATATAGAGGTATTAAAGTGAAGTCTCACAGATGTTGAGACAGCTAGATTAGTGTATTTTAGTTACTTTCAGAGCGTCTCTGTCAATGTCTTATGGAATTTTGCTATGGGGTAATGCGACTGATATTGAAGCTATATTTGTTTTGCAAAAGAGAGCCGTTCGGGCGATTTATAACCTGAATTGTAAAGAGTCCCTCAAACAAAAATTTAAAGAAATAAACATATTAACTTTGGCATCGCAATATTTTTATGAAAATGAAATGTATATACATAAAAACATAAATAGCTTTAATAAAAATAAGGATGTGCATGCTTTAAACACTAGGAACAAACATAAGCTTGTAATGCCAGTTACTAGACTCCACAGAATCAATAATTAATTCATGGGGCAATGTATACGCTTTTACAACAAAATCCCAGAACATATTCAAAGCTTGTCAATAAACAAGTTTAAAAGATTTATTAAAGAAAAACTGTACAAAAAGGGTTATTATAATATCAAGGAATACACGAATGAGAATAACCCCTGGGAATAAGGTGATCGCCACCATGCTGGTTCTATGAAAAATCATTTAATAATTGTATAAACGAAATTATTGTTAAGTGAAATATGTTTGAAAAAAAAGACCCGCTGTGTTTCTTACTGGTTCTTCCCAGGACAGAGGTATTTTCCGTACCAGTGGTAAATAAAAAATGACTTTCAATAAGTATTATGTAATAATCAATATTGAATAAAAAAATATTCTATTCTATTCTATTCTATAAAGCCCCGAACTCTTAATATATTATGTTTAATTTTTTTTCTTTAAAGTGAGTTTTTACTTTTTATTAAAAAGCTTAAGTTACACTTATGAGCGAGCTAAGGAATAAAATAAGGTCTTAATAATTTATTTCAAATTAAGGGTTTAATTTAGAATTTCAGGACCATTACTGAAATTTAACTAAATAGATAACCTATTTAGTAAAGTAGAAAAGTAATCATTAATTTTAATATGACGGAGGTATAAAGTGCCATACATTTATTTTATAAAACTAATGTAGGAAATGAACATAAGTCCTACTAATTATAAGTGGCTACTGCAGTCCATAGACAGCGACAGCCAACTTTAAACAAAGAGAGCTATAGATGCGTTGTCACCTCTGAGGAATTAAATAGATTACCTCACATTCCATAATATTTTTTTATTGGATAAGGGTCACAAACGATCACACAGTCCACCTGATGGTAAGTGGTTGCTGTGGCCCATAGGAATGTGCATCTATCCTCGATTACGAATCAAAATGCAGATGCGTTGTCACCCGTGAGGACTAAGATGGAATGCCTCTTTTCCAATAAAAAGTGTCTCCGGTTATCTACACTCACCATACGAAACATAGCATTATTAAACTGCTATTTTACGCTGGTATTCTGTGAGAGCGTGGTCCTTTCCCGGTCGAGCCGACCCATTCGTGCAACAACCATACGAGTAATATTGCTGCAGCATGGCTCTACCACGTAAAAACTAAAAATAATACTGGCTCTGTATAATTTTAAGACAACACAGTTGTGCAAACACTGTTATTTGGCGGCAGAAATGAGTAACAGGCTAGGACCTACAGACAGACAGTCTTCCAGGCAGAAAAGGAGCCCTACCTCCATACTCGTATGTACCAAGAAAATAACTTTCAGTTGAATTAAGAACGTCCTCCTTTTTGATCAATTGACTAAAAGCCTTGAAAGCAGATATTTTCTGTGAAATTTCCATTGACCTACATTTTGGCATAATTAGATTTATCCCTTAAAGGGTTCATCTCGACTTTGATGTATTACTAATGCTTACAACTATATAAGTGAGGTATTTTCATCGAACAGAAACAAATTGTTTTTGCTTTTCATACGTATATTAAAGATAAAGTTAGAGCCTAAACGACTGCCTTTTTTTGACTGACTCGGAAAGATTTCTAAAGAAATCTTTACTGTTGGAGCACAATTAATTTTCGATAATATTATGTACGTAAGATACTTAGTAACTTTGACATGACAAGTCGTATCCAAAATTTCAATATGCACAATAAATCTGAACTTTTCCATTGATTTTCCAAAATAAAGGTTTCACAAAACTAGCCAATCATTTTTGGATAAATGTATAGCTATATTACTGTGTTTTCCTTGGCATAAATAAATTCAGAGCGCATGTAAGAACATTCTTATGAAGAAAGGGTATTTTAAATAAGATGATTATTAATATTTATATGATGGCGATATTTCACATGATTATTTAATAGAAAAGAATGCGTGGACAGAAGGAGATTTTTTAGATATTTCTGATATAAGCTTATATTTTAAAACATTATATTGCAACTGTTGGGAGACAAATAGTTTATTTCTAATTTTCTTGCCGCTTCCTCTCAATAGGTTCTTTACTTTAAAAAGTAATTTGTAAACGCCAATTTTCGTTATATTTTTAGACTTTCTCTTCAAAATTGAAACCGTTTATATAACAATCTATTCGTTCGCAATTTAAGATAGCTAAAATGAAAGAACTTGAAGGGGTTCTAAAGGGGGTAAAAATAGGTTACAAAAGGTATGATCAGCCTTTCGCCGCTCCAGTTTAGTAGCTCGTAGAGCTATTTTTATTGAAATTTTACTGAAATAACATTAGTACTGAAAATGTTTGCAACAAGTATTGCTTATCAAAACACTATCGGCTTCAAAATATTTTTATCGATATCAAAACGGTACTTCATTGAATACCGTTTTGATGAGTTTGAGATACTATCGCAACATTTGTTCCAAGTTAGATTAAGTAAGTTATTTTTCTATCACAAAATTTCTTTTAAATTTCATTAAAAGTTTTTAAGGCGACAGATGCCTGCGATTGAAAATAGCTTGTAATTAGATGAATATTTTACCATTTTGTGATATTAGTTTTATTTTAATATATTTTGAAAATATTTTTTATTGCCGGCCAAATCACCGCTCCTAATTAAAAAAATAGTGTCGTAAGATTAGCAGACGTTTTGGCGTTTGCTTTTACGACAATAAACACAAACACAAATAACTAGACAGATACAACTCAATTTCGGGATAAACGGCAAATTTTCAAAATATGTATTGTAATCTCTTTTGGTAAGATATGCAGGAAGTCGATAGATGCAGGTGGCTCAGAACCGTGGCTTTGTGGCATACCTTAGTTAGTTGTATGTTCGACTGTATGTTTTTTTTTTGTCAAATAAAATCAAATAGTTTATTTGATATCCACAGGTTGGAAAAAGGTCTTATATTTAAGGCGCCACCCCTAGCAAATGACCTTGAACATTCAGTCCGCTGACTCTCGCTACAATATATCGCGTACGCAATCTGCAAGATGCCACCTACTGTAGGAACGTAGTATTATTTTTTCAACATCAATAAACTATTTTATGGAAATAGACACGGCAGACAATGATAAATGTATTTTAATTTTTTTTATTCGATGTATTAGTTGCATTATATTAGAATTATGTATTCTCACATATTATCTAATTAATAAAAATGACACCATTCATTAAGTGAAACTTTTTTCTCATATAGGGTAGTTTTATGTTTTTTACCACGGTTATTGTATAATCTGCTTCTATTACAAAATCTCGAAATCTCTAGTTTAAATAGTGATGAATATTGTTTAATAAATAAAGCCATTTCAAATATGTATAGTGATGGAACTGTGTGTATGGCGGGATTTGAAGGACATCGTTTACTATGCTTTAACCGCCCAGCAAAAATATAGTCCTAAACTTGCTTCTTAAGATTTTCAACTGTTTCGGTCTCTTCAAAAATTCTTTGGGTAGTATTAGGTTAACATCAAGAGAGGACTGTCAAACCTACTTGTCGCATTTTGTGATCAAAAATCCCAAGATATCCCAAGACAGCAAGGGGATTATGTAACTAACTACAGAATTAAAATAAGTTATCGAACATATA
Source organism: Parnassius mnemosyne (assembly GCA_963668995.1). Taxonomy (NCBI): domain Eukaryota; kingdom Metazoa; phylum Arthropoda; class Insecta; order Lepidoptera; family Papilionidae; genus Parnassius; species Parnassius mnemosyne. The sequence goes on along the minus strand of CAVLGL010000084.1, from coordinate 17,234,850 downwards.
TATTATAATTAAATGTAATTTAACTTTGAAAAAAAAAAACATCTTGAATACGTATATAAATTTTGAAGAAACTTTTTCTCTGACCATATTTCATTTTCAATAATTTTAAAATTTATAAATAAATAAAAATTATAGGCTTGACACTAATTACGACTTTTAGAAACGGTAATAAAACAATTAGAACAATTAATTTCAAAATTGGCAGCCTGCTATTTATTAAAGAACGTTGTGTCACAACATAAATAAGAGGGGACAACTATTTTCACGTCAAATTAAGTACCGAATACACAGTGTATTTTTAATATAATTAGCGATATTTTTTATAATTAATATATTGTTACTTAAACTCTATTAAGTACCTTCTCTTATACGAGTGAATATAATGCATCCAATATTAGCAAGTCAAAATTTAATTCAATTTTGAGGTTCATAGACTTAAAAAGTCTTTGTATGTAAATGTTTTTGCCTTGAATTTCTCCAGAAGAGATAGTGATATAATTTCTATGGCAATTTCATTTAAATTACAATAGTAGCACCAGATGAGATGCCACCAATTCGGGAACGATTACGAGACGGAGTTTTTTTTTTTAATAGAAGAGAGGTCAAACAAGCATGCGGCTCACCTGTTGGTAAGTGTCGACCGCAAGCCATGAACAACTGCAGCATCAGGGGAAATGTACGTTCATCGTCAGCTTTTTGAAAAGGAGTAAGTCCCTAAGTCGTATTGGTCCGGAAATATTGCTGGTGGTAAACGATTTTAAAAAAACCCGAGCGAGAAAGAAAACCCCTAGTAAATCGCACAGTTGTGGACTGCCAAACATTCAGATAATGTGGATATTGTTAGTTTTGTCGCGTTATGCTTTGTTGGAATTTGGTGGCTGGAATTAATCCCAACCATTCCTCTGAGAGCTCCCTGTGGTAAATGCGATAGAAGATGCAAAGGGATGCAAAATCTTATTGCAGTGAATCGAGTTGATCAGAAAAGCTCGGTATTTAACGATTTGAGCTGCTCTTCGTTGGGTGCGGTCAAGTGGAAGGAGCTGGCACTGGGATGCCCCGGCCCATAGATAAAAAAAAACAGTATTCTACGTGAGACCGAACTTGCCCCTTGTAAAGTTGTAAACGATGCGCCAGCATGAAATACTGCCCCGATCTGCTGGCCACGCCAAGCTTTATAGAGGAGGTGTTTCCCAACGAATATTCTATTGTCAGATATGAGTTTGAGGCTTGAGGCCTGAGTCGCATTTTTTCCTTTTTTGTAATAAAATTTCAGAATGTATTGAATTTTTTCATTCATTTTAGCGGCCAGAATTGAAAAACACAATTGAAAAATGGCGAGAAAGTGTTTTTTACTTTTTATTTTTATTTTTTTATGACCTACATGTATTGACATTGAAACTAGTCAGATACAGATATTACAACCAAAGAGATTTTTCTTCAATTTTATACACACACAATACGAAGAAACTTTTTCCCCGACCTATTATTAATATTTTCTAGTTCATGATAGCTGGACCAAAACTTTACACTGAAAAAAGGAACGACATTATAAAATTAAATGCAAGTATAAACTGCTTTATCTTGTAAATGACATAGCTGTGATAGCTCAGGATAGGCGTGGCAAATTAGCGCCCTTCCGAAATTTCACGGTACGTGACCAGGTTCGATCTTCACGGGCACTAATTACCTTGGTATATGCATTTTAAGTCTTTAAAAAATATATCAAAGATATGTGAAGTCCGTTAACAGGTATTGGGGTAGTGCGGTGGACACTTGCTTGTTTCAAGTTCCTCTTAAAAATGAGAAAATGTCAATACCTAGCAGTGTGGATATGGCCTGTAAATTGCATTCACTTTAAATGATCAGATTTCTCTTTCTTCACACTCCACAAGTAATGATAAGTAACGACTATTCATCGTTTTCCGCACCAACAGGTGAGCCGCATGCTTGTTTGACCTCTCTTCTATTAAAAAAAAAAACTCCGTCTCGTAATCGTTCCCGAATTGGTGGCATCTCATCTGGTGCTACTATTGTAATTTAAATGAAATTGCCATAGAAATTATATCACTATCTCTTCTGGAGAAATTCAAGGCAAAAACATTTACATACAAAGACTTTTTAAGTCTATGAACCTCAAAATTGAATTAAATTTTGACTTGCTAATATTGGATGCATTATATTCACTCGTATAAGAGAAGGTACTTAATAGAGTTTAAGTAACAATATATTAATTATAAAAAATATCGCTAATTATATTAAAAATACACTGTGTATTCGGTACTTAATTTGACGTGAAAATAGTTGTCCCCTCTTATTTATGTTGTGACACAACGTTCTTTAATAAATAGCAGGCTGCCAATTTTGAAATTAATTGTTCTAATTGTTTTATTACCGTTTCTAAAAGTCGTAATTAGTGTCAAGCCTATAATTTTTATTTATTTATAAATTTTAAAATTATTGAAAATGAAATATGGTCAGAGAAAAAGTTTCTTCAAAATTTATATACGTATTCAAGATGTTTTTTTTTTCAAAGTTAAATTACATTTAATTATAATATATATGTTCGATAACTTATTTTAATTCTGTAGTTAGTTACATAATCCCCTTGCTGTCTTGGGATATCTTGGGATTTTTGATCACAAAATGCGACAAGTAGGTTTGACAGTCCTCTCTTGATGTTAACCTAATACTACCCAAAGAATTTTTGAAGAGACCGAAACAGTTGAAAATCTTAAGAAGCAAGTTTAGGACTATATTTTTGCTGGGCGGTTAAAGCATAGTAAACGATGTCCTTCAAATCCCGCCATACACACAGTTCCATCACTATACATATTTGAAATGGCTTTATTTATTAAACAATATTCATCACTATTTAAACTAGAGATTTCGAGATTTTGTAATAGAAGCAGATTATACAATAACCGTGGTAAAAAACATAAAACTACCCTATATGAGAAAAAAGTTTCACTTAATGAATGGTGTCATTTTTATTAATTAGATAATATGTGAGAATACATAATTCTAATATAATGCAACTAATACATCGAATAAAAAAAATTAAAATACATTTATCATTGTCTGCCGTGTCTATTTCCATAAAATAGTTTATTGATGTTGAAAAAATAATACTACGTTCCTACAGTAGGTGGCATCTTGCAGATTGCGTACGCGATATATTGTAGCGAGAGTCAGCGGACTGAATGTTCAAGGTCATTTGCTAGGGGTGGCGCCTTTTCGTAAATAAAATTAATAATTTGTTTGATTTTTTAAACTTAAGTACACTGCGATCTCTTAATAAATATCAAAGAGCTTTTTGATGCGATATTTATCAAATTTAGTTTCTAGAAGAAATGCCAACATTTTCGAGAAACTTAAAATCAATAAGAAGTGATAGACAGAAAGACGTTACAAATAGCATGAATTTCATTCACGAATTTCAAGTTTTTATAAAATCTTTAATAAAACTTCATGAAGAATTAAAATCAGAAGAAATGAAATAAATTTATATTGAGGAGATGTCTCAATCAAGATTGTCTCGTACATTTCTTAGGAAAAGTCATAAAGACGGGTGGTAACTGCCAGCAACCAACATGTCGTCTAGTTAGTATTGCCTTCAATAAGATTAGTTCTTTCTCTCTCTTTAAGTTTATAACCAATATCTTAAGAAAACCTCAAAATACTAATTGTGAATACAATTTCGATATGTTACTTATGAAACCAGATGATTGTCGTATTTTAATACACCATCACCGCAACCTGCCAATGTTAAAGCTCCTGTGTTAACAGTAGGAACAAATGATTATCGATTTCATTTATCAGAAAAAAATGGTTTAGTCTATCTGTTTATATTTGTTTAGAAAATGTTGTCTCGCACCACAAATTTGAAAAAAAAATTGTACATTAATAGATCTGAACAACCTGTAAATATGGGAAAAGTTTCTTTTTTCAACCATTACAAGGATTTTAATTAAGGCCTTAACAGTCGTTGAAATGCGTAAATCTTGGATATTTCAGTAAAAAAATTCTCAATAACTGTTCATTTAATCCACAAAGAAAAAATACAAGGTAACAGAAGAGGATTTGGTAAATGTTTTTAATTTAACAAAATTGTATTTTTGTCAACCCCTTATTAGAAAAAAAATCCCCAAAGAGTACCTATCTTTGTCATATTTTGCAAAATTTCTCCAAAACGGCACAAGCTTTTTAAATAGTTCTTACACTAAAAAAAAGGTCTTAAAAATATTAATATTTTTAATTGAGAGTTTTATTTTTATTACCCGTTTTATAAGAGAATATATCATTTTTCCCTGAAATTGAATATATTTACGCGAGCGCGCATGCTCCGTCGCCATGTAAGCTCTGTCACAGTCCGTTTTCGGACATCGTCAAGGGTGGACCGCACGTCGGTGTTGGAGCGACTTCGTTCAAATATATATTAGTTTTTTAAAAGTTTATACTCAATTATAAATATTTTTATGACTAGAAATACTTAATTTAGTTAATATCTGTACACTGGTAACTGTAAATATTATTTTCTAAATAAATGAATTTTTAAAGTGCCCAAAGAAGAAGAAATTTTCGAGGCGACGTTGATTAGTGAAATTGAAAAATGCATTTTTATATAATTTACATGTGGAACGACGAACATGGTCTCGTTACTTAGATTTCGATAGTTTTTAATACCTATGTAATTTTATTATTGCATATTTTTATTAATTAGTTAATACTGAATTTTATAATTATGTATTACAATAAAACGCTGTTTTTATGAGTATGACTTTATAAAATATTATTGGGGAGGGAAATAAAGATACAGATACTTACATTTATGTACACTGTTATCAAATTAAATCAAACAATTTAAAAAAATAAAAGAATGGTGCTTAGCTAAGTATAAATAACCATATAAAGACATTCTTGGGTTTATGGTTTTTTTCATGTTAGACAAACTATCATCTAAAAAATGTAAAAATTTTAAATTGGAGAGGGGTTTCTCTACGCGATAAAGTTAGAAATGAAGATATTTGCATTAGAACCAGAGTAACTGACATAGCCCAACGGAATATTACAGTGAAATGGCAATGGGCTGGCTATATAACTTGGAAAACAGATAAAAAATAGGAAGAAAGGTCCTCGAGTGGCAACCTCGTACAGGTAAGCGAATTAGTACTTAACCTTTATTCCTCTTTACGTATTCTCATATGCTTTTCTTCACACATACACACACACACACACACACACACACACACACACACACGCACACACACGAATAGGTCGCAAATAATACTTACCTAGTACTATTAGGCAAGAGTGAATAGGTTTTTGTTAAGTCAGACAATTCACCATCCTAGCTTCCGATGGGATTGTAGTTGCTTTACTACTTGCTGGGTAAAAATAGTAAAAAAAAATTTACCCTGTGAAAGTTTGCATTTAGATATAATTTTTCTAACCAACCATAAAAATATGATGAGAATATGTATATAAGTATAAAGGTTGCCTCACACGGGACTGTAATAATATAATATTATATCTTCCATTATCTACGCATGAAAACTTTTAAAATCTCTGTATCCCGAGGTATGTTCATATTAAGATGCTGAATAGAGCCACATTGATATGCATGGGGACCGTTTTGTAATTTCACGTCATTATCGAAAAAAAAATTGGACGTATTTCAGGTGGCGGTTTGAAAAACACGATTCCACAAAAATTAACTCAATAGAAAATAATTGCAAAGTTGCTTCTAAAAATAATTAAATTTTCAACGTCAATTTTTTCTTACGTGGTAGAGCCATGCTGTAGCTATATTAGTAGTAGGTATAGTTGTAGCACGAATGGGTCGGCTTGACCGGGGAAGGGCCACGGAATAACATGTAAAATAGCAGTTAAACTCTGCTGTGCTTCGTATGGTGAGTTTAGAGAACTGGAAAACCTTTTAGACTGGAAACGAGGCATTACATCTTGGTACTCACGGGTGACAACGCATCTACATTTTGATACGTAATCGAGAATAGATGTAGATGTGTATGGGCCGTAGTAAAGTGGTTGCTACGGCCCATACACATCTAAATGGTAAGTGTACCATCAGGTGGACTGTATGCTCGTTTGTCAACCTTATTCTATTAAAAAAAAACTTTCTGAGATTTCAGTAAAATAATGTTAAGTATTGTAAGCACTCGTACAATTATGTGTCTCATGTTAATAAAGCTATTGGACTATTTTGATTTTTAATAAAGTGATTTTACTTTATAGATTAAATAATTTATTTACCCTTCTATATCAAGAACCGTTTTTTTCTGACACTCCTATTGAATTTGACAGTGCTTGCTGAAATTTAGCATCTTTAGATTGATCAGAATCGCGCGCTGATCCGGCTGTTAGATATTGCAAAAATAATCGAAAATATTTATTTTTACTTTCGTGCCGAAGACTACCTTGTTTTATTTTATTACGGTCAAATAATTTTTATTAGGTTATAAAGCAAGTATTTTTGTAAATGTTGTGTATGTAAATGTAAATTTTTTCATTATTTTGTTATTCTATTGTTTACAGTTATTATCACGTCTTAGCTTTACACCAAGAATTACATTATAAATTCTTGATGGGATGCGATGTAACGAGCATACATTATTTTCATCAAGAACTATAATATATATATTTGCTTTTTTTTTACCAGTAGAGTTTCAACAAAATCTTAAAAAAGTTCAATGAATTAAAAAAATGCCAATAATTATATAATTTCAAGTCAGTGTTTTACATTTAAAGATCAGTTATAAAGAGCCAAAGTTATTATTTTCATTTTGATTAATTTAATTCGAGACTAAAATAAATGTGAAAGGGCTTTTATCTACAATAATAATTTTCATCAAAAATAACATAGACTTATAAAAGTCATAAACACGGTCAATCATACTGAAGATTATCAATTGTACTACAAAATATTTAAAAGACTATTTCCAGTATAATGACCCGAATATCATCATTAATGTTTGACTGGCTGGACATCATTAATGAAAAAGTTTTATCACATGGCTAAATGATTGACTTTTATATTATGATAAGGTCATGCATTTCTATAAAAAGTTGCAAGAAATTTTAATTCCCGGCCCTATTGGTTTGTTTTACTTTTTAGTTGGTGAAAAACAAGATGGACTGATCTAAAAGTTTACTTTCTTGTGTAAAAGGTGCTATTTAGAATTTTATGCAAATGATAATTAAATCTTCTATGTAAATAAGTGTAACATAGCGGGTATTATATTCAATGGTAGCGGCCATCCATATTTGCAAAGCCAGCATCATTTTCTGTACAGAAACCGGCAAAGTGTTGCTCAAGGCACTATAAACAAAGCAGCTGATAAAATGTTACACTCATAACTGTTATACAAAAACTGTTTCCGCAAATGGTCTTATAGATAATAATAACTATTCCGCCATGTTAGGTGCAGGAGCTATTATTAGAAGGAGAAGAGGTAAAATTTCGTTTTAGAAATGCGCAATCAATATTGTTTTGTCTGCAATTGAGCATAAAATAAAAAATAAGTTCATCCAAAGAGCATAACTGGCATTCTACTCAGGCCCATCAATTGGTATGGAAAAAAATAATTTTACCAGGTTTCAAAAAATCAATCAAAATTCATAAGAACATAAATATTAAAATCAAAAAATGTATATATGTATGTCTATACATACATATAATGATTTATGGCCGCTTAGTAACTGACGCTGACTCACTATAACATCCTACAGTCACGCCGAAACTAAGAGGAGAGAATCACTGTAGAAAAGGTAATAATTTATTGCGGAAATTTTGTGATAAAATTAAAAAAATTATAAACTTATCCAAGTTAATCTAACTTGGATAAGTTTATAAATTTTACGGATTTTAAAGGATAAGTTAGACTAACTTATCCTTATGCGTTACAAAAAAAACAAATAATAAAATAGTGAGATGGCGTCAGTTTTTAAGAAGATATAACAAAAATAAACGAAAAAATAATTTTCAAAAAAGTTCAGTATTTAATTGATTATATACCGCTGACACTTAATCACGCTTTTCGAAACCACGCCAGTTGTTAACAATACTTGTGTGAAAAGACAAAACCTTCTTTTCATATTTCCGCCGAGTTGTAAGTAGAAGGCCAAATAGGTCATGTGTCAATTTTAATTAAATATATTTTATACGAAATGATCTTGACTACGTTTTATCAATTAACCATTGGTAAAAATTAAAACAGGAATTTTACAATTGTGTTTACAAAAAACATTATTAGTCGAACCTTGCAGCTTGTTCATTATTTTTACTATAAATACCTATAAATGTATATATTATTAATAAATCATTCCTATAATATTTTGCATTATTTTTTATTTTGCCCTATCTACAATGTTCTACGCTCTATAGAAAATGTGGCGTATGACAGACTGACAATCTTTCGAACGTTTTATCTAGGTACAAAGATGTTTTACGTTTTCGTCGCCTCCACATGATATTTTTGTCAGCTTAAGGTACCCTTCTATATCTGAAACGAATATAAATATTGCTACAAAGTAAAGTAATAGGCTATATTTATATTTTTTTATATATTTTTTTTTTCTCTGTGGCAACCCCGGTGACAAATAGTTAAAAAATTGGGCTCCCAAATAATTTCGTAAAAATAATTATTGTAATTGATCATTTCCACCTCAAATTTAAGTTATAGTTGTTAATTACGAACAAATTTTATTGTGTAATAAATAAAAGTGGTAAATATTTAAATAAATAAATTTTTAGTGCCTCTCAACTTAAAGTGACAGCAGGTAACGAACATCGTTTAAAAGTTACTGTAATTCTTGTTATCCCTTTTAATATTTACGATATATCTCTTAAGTGTTGTTGTTTTCGGATTTCATTTTGAATTGTTTCCTTGATAATTTAATTTGAGATCTGTAATTAGAGTCCTATAATTGGATATTTGCTTACTCTGTTCCCTTGATTTTCCATCTTTGTTTTCTTTTACTATTTAAAATACATAGTAAAATGAATACTCGTAACGCCAAAACGCGCCAGATGGAGAACCAACTCCATCTTGCGCTCCAAGAACTGAGGGCGTCCAGGGTGCAGTGTGAGCTGTTACTTAAAGAAAGGGATGACAACGAAAAGGAAATAATAAGTATAATTTCGAAAAATACTCAATTGAAAAGTGATATGGTTAAGTTTCATAGAGACTATACAGATATTTTAAAGGAAAGGGATCAGCTCCAGAGGACAGTCGATGAGTTTGACCGATGCAGCAAAGAATATGAGGAATCCCTCAGATTAATTGCTGCATTGAAATTACAATTATCTGAAGCTAATGAGCAAATTTCAGAATTTAAACAAAACATTGATAACTTGCATGCACTTAAAACTCAGAGTCTGTTCGAGGAGCTCGTAGAATGTAAATTTCATAAAACGTTGCAACCCTCCACAACAATAGATTTGACTGATGATTCTACCACATCAAGAACAGCAGAAAGGATTACAAGCAGCAGAAGGAAATTAAAAAAATATATAAAAATTAATAAATATATTAGGAAAGTGCAAAAATTAGTTAAAACTAAAATTAATATTAAAAATTATACAAATGTATGTAAGGAAAAGCAAGAGTTAATTAGTAAAATTAAATTATATTCAATTGAGGTGGAAAACATGAAAAATTGTTATGAGACTGAAATAGAGTGTCTTAATTCAGAAATTTTATCACTTCAAACCTCATTACAAATTATGTCAAATAAATATCAATCTGCAGGGAATGAGATAAAAGAACACATACTGGCCATGGATAATCTGGTAAAGTCCTGCAAATATAACGAGGAACGTTTTGACTCCTTATTAAAATATCAAAATGAATATCAGCGCTCACTGCCAGGTTCTTTAGGGACAGTGTGTGTTAATAATATGACAAGCAGTAATACTTCATTTTCTTTACCTACACTCTATGATAGTACCATAACAAAGCAGATAAATTTAAAAAGTAATTCATATAATGAAAAAAATAATATAATTGTGTATAGTGATGACATAGGCAAAAACTTGGGTATATCATTGAATAACTGTTTAAAAAGGCAACAGATAAGTAATTACTGCATGCCTGGAGCATCATTCAGTGATATTATGAATAAAATTTTAACTAGTAAATTTAACCCTAATAGTATATTAATAATTTTTGTTGGGAGAAGAGGCAATATGAACAAGAATCAATTATTAAAATATATTGAATATCTCAATAACATAAATGTGGTTAAAGTTATCTTGTTTACATTGCCTTATATAGAGGGGTGGCCACAGGAAAATAAACTAAGACATAATTTAAATTTAATGATGCATAACTTGACATGTAACAATAACTTAAATTTGACATTTAATTGTAAGAATAATAATGATAAATTTCATTTAATTGATATTAATAATTTAACTAAGAAGTTTTTGACAAGAGATAGGTATTACCTATCAAAGTATAGTTTAAGACTGGTAGCAGATACGCTATCTTATTATTTATATTTTAACTCAGCCAATGATTTGGCTACCTTGACACCTGCTTCTTTTGAGCAACAAAATAATTTTACATTTGATTTGGAACCAGTTCCAAGTAATTTAAATTAGATAATAAGACAATAGAGGTAATCTCTAGCAAAGATAATTTAAATAACTTAGAATGCAACTTACCAATACATAATTATGCAATTTTACAAAATAACAATAATAAAAACTGTATCAACCTGGTGCATCAAAATATACAAGGTATGTTAGGCAAAGAATTAGAAATTGAATTATTTTTAAATAGTAACAGTATAAATATTTTATGTATTACAGAACATTGGTTGAAAGAATACAACTCCATATTTAATTTCAGTAATCACCAGGTGGTCAGTTCGTTCAATAGAGATACTAAATTACGTGGTGGCTCCTTAATATTAGCTAATAAGTCCTTATCATGTAAAGAACGTAAAGACATTGTGAGCCTCTCTGTTGAGCGTACTGTAGAAATGGCATGTGTTGAGCTTGAGCACCTTATTGTTGTCAGTGTTTACAGACCCCCATGTTCAAGTTATGATACTTTTGAAAAAATTATGGAAGAAGTTTTAGTTAAGCTTAATAAACAGAATAAATTTCTTGTAGTGTGTGGAGACTTTAATATCAATCTCCTGGAAACTTCTTCCATCAGTATTAAATTCTGTTCTTTGTTCAAATCCTATAATCTTAATAATTTATTCTTTGAAGCTACACGTATTGCAGGGTGTAGTGCAACTTGTATTGATAATATTTTTACAGGTGTTGTACCAATCAACAAATCAATAATTCAAAAACTTAGTTCAGATCACTGTGGACAACTGGTTTCGTTACCTTATATGCACAAAAAACAGGTAAATGAGAAAATTGTGTTTGTTCCTATTAATGCAAAACGCCTGGAGAGATTTAGAAGTAATATGTTAAAAATCCTTCCATCCCTTTCTTATAAGAACAATGCAGACTATTTATATAGAGAATTATTTACCTTTATAAACAATGAATTTAATAAAACATTCACTTCTAAAACATTCTCCAGAAACAGTCGCAAGGCATTTAATGAGTGGGCGACAGTAGGAATTCATAAAAGCAGACGAAGGTTATATGACCTTTACCATGAAAGATCGTATAATCTTTCCGATGCTTTTAAAGAATATGTAAAAAATTATTCTAAAATGTTTAAAAGAGTTTGCTCCACAGCCAAATCATTACATATTAGTAACAAAATTAAGACAGCTAAGAATAAAATTAAAATGACGTGGAGTATAATTAACAGCGAAACCGGTAATGAGAAACCTCGTAATTCAAACTATCAATTAAAAATTAATAATGAATTGACTAAATCAAATCAAGAAGTTGCAGCGGTGTTTGAGAAATATTTCACTGATGTTCCTATCTTGACAACAGAGTCATTGAATGCTTCTCCAACTGTCGCCGAATCATTACTTAAACAGAATGTTAATACCTGTTTAAAAGAATTTAGATTTGAAAAAGTATTACCGCATAATATTGTAAAATACTTCAAAACCATTGATGTAAAGAAAACCGCAGATTTGTGGGGGATTTCCGTTACAGTGATTACGTCCATAATAGATTTAATTGCACCTCATCTTGCTATTATTTTTAATACTTGTATCGATTCTGGTGTGTTTCCTGATTTAATGAAGTATAGTAAAGTAATACCTTTATTTAAATCTGGTAGTACATTGGACCCCGCTAATTATAGACCTATTTCTGTACTACCAACTCTCAGTAAAATTTTTGAAAAAATAATTTTGGATCAATTGTTAATTTTTTTTAATACCAATAAATTACTTCATAAAAATCAATTTGGTTTTACAAGGGGTCGCTCGACGTCTGACGCCGGTGTTGAGCTTATGAAATATATTTTTAATGCCTGGGAGAATTCACAAGATGCCTTAGGTATTTTCTGTGACCTTTCCAAGGCTTTCGATTGTGTTCATCATGATACATTAATCAGGAAACTACAACATTACGGTGTAAAAAATTTGGCGCTTAAACTTATTACTTCATATTTAAGTAACAGAACTCAAAAAGTCGTCATTAATGGTAAATGTTCCTCCGGATCGGTAGTATCAAAGGGCGTTCCTCAGGGCTCGATTCTTGGCCCATTCCTGTTCTTAATCTATATTAATGACTTACCTTATCTTGTAGGGGACAATCACGATATAGTATTATTTGCTGACGATACCTCTTTAATTTTCAAACTGAAACGGCAGTCAATTAAATATGACGATGTAAATAATGCTCTATCGAAACTAGTACATTGGTTTAACGCCAACAATTTGCTCTTAAACGGCAATAAGACAAAATGTATTAAATTTACAATACCTAATGTAAAACATTCGAAAACCAATGTGCTCTTAAATGGGGAGGAGTTGAGTCTTGTGGATACCACTGTTTTTCTCGGTATTACTATTGACGCGAAACTTCAATGGGGCCCCCATATATCTAAATTAGCAAGCAGACTTAGTTCTGCAGCATATGCTGTAAGAAAGATTAGAAGTCTCACAGATGTTGAGACAGCTAGGTTAGTGTATTTTAGTTACTTTCATAGCGTAATGTCTTATGGAATTTTGCTATGGGGTAATGCGACTGATATTGAAGCTATATTTGTTTTGCAAAAGAGAGCCGTACGGGCGATTTATAATCTAAATTGTAAAGAGTCCCTTAGAGAAAAATTTAAAGAAACAAACATATTAACTTTGGCATCGCAATATATTTATGAAAATGTAATGTATGTACATAAAAACATAAATAGCTTTAATAAGAATAAGGATGTTCATACCTTAAACACTAGGAACAAACATAAGCTTGTAATGCCACTTACAAGACTCCACAGAATTAGTAATTCATTTATGGGGCAATGTATACGCTTTTACAACAGAATCCCAGAACATGTTCAAAGTTTGTCAATAAACAAGTTTAAAAGTTTTATTAAAGAAAAACTGTACAAAAAGGGTTATTATAATATCAAGGAATACATGAGTGAAAATAACCCCTGGGAATAAGGTGATCGCCACCATGCTGGTTCTATGAAAATTCATTTAAAATTGTATAATCAAAATTATTGTTAAGTGAAATTATGTTTAAAAAAAAAGTCCCGCTGGGTTTCTTGCTGGTTCTTCCCAGGACAGAGGTATTTTCCGAACCAGTGGTAAATAAAATAGTGACTTTCAATAAGTATTATGTAATAATCCATATTGAATAAAAATCATTCTATTCTATTCTATTCTATTCTATACAAGTATACTGGGCACAAGACTCTTTTTTTATTTCTGAGAGGGTTTTAGGGCAAGGAAATGCCCCCCGTGCTTCCCCAATGCGTGTTGACGAAAATTGCAATTACAAATTTCATTCGTGCTGTCGGGGATCAAACCCGGGAAAATTTACAGCGAACGCTTTGACCCAGATCTACTAATACGATACAAATAAATACGATTTAACATATAAAATAAAAAACTCTTACGTACTTGAAACTTGAACACTTGATAGCTCGTGACGCCTACCGGACAAAGCTACAGCACAATGTAATTGAAGATTCGTAACCGCGACATAATTCTCAGTGATGCGCAAGCATAACAGGCAGTATGTCACTTATATAATTGTCATCTCTGCAGTCTATTAATCTTTGCACTTTTATAAGTAACACAGAACGTAGTTGCTAGACGGTGTTGACGTCGGCCAAAATCTCTGCGATCGCCGTTTCGTCAAGGTCATCCAGGCTAGTTAAAGCCTTAAGATAATGTTCAATAGGGTTTTTAATAATACTTCCTGACAATTTTTTGAAGTATGTTGGATTGCTTAAGCAAAAATATCGCTAATATTTTGATCTCGAAAGAATTTGTAAATATTGGTAGTAAAATATTAAAACGTGCGCAAGATTGTATATTTGCTATGCCATGTGAGTGCTTTCCAAGAGATTATTTATAAAAAATTACATCAGATTATGAATTTACAATTAAATTAAAAGCCACAAAAAATTGTTGAAGAACAATAATTATAAAAGTCAATTATTTATAATACTTAGTTTGTAAAAAATATTCTATCTCACGTATTATATTAAAATGCTGATAAACGTTTGGTTTTTTGATTTTATCCTCCTGTGCCAACCCTATCAAAATAGGTTAACCTTTTGACAGCTCCTTAGAAGCTTTGCCTCTGTACAGTTTATTTACTCATGTGGTTTTACTCTGCGATCAATCAACTCAAAACCGAACATGTGGGTCATTTGATGATTCTTACGATGATTCTTACGAAAGTCGCTACGTAAATGACCTATTTTAGTAATTCTCCTAAATTCTATATGACACTTAGCAGATGACATTTCACTTTAATCTATGGTTTACCCTGGTTTATAATTAGTACAAGCTTGTGCAAGCGTTCAGCAGGTAAATATTATGATTAAATCATTTATTATCAGGCAATTTCACCTAAGAATGCTTAAGGCTGGTTGGGGTACTTCATAGCTTAAAAACTTAATAGATATCGTTATAAATGATATCGTTGAAGCATCACTATCTTCGTCATCAAAACAAATGTCATGTTATATCTTTATATTCAAATGGTTAAGATATTGGAAATAGAAGATGAAACGAATTGAATAACTAAAGCGTGAAAAATATTCAATAAGAAAAGAAAATTCAATAACATTATGCTGACGGCATTACGCAGCTTGGCAAACTATGTTAAATTATATATAGCCGTAAAATATATATTGAAATACAATAACTAGTGGATGATCCGAAGTAAGATCGGTCTTAACCCATCTGTAATCCGCGTGAAAATTATTTTTATCAAATAAAATATGTGAAGACTTCGATTTCGGTGACGACGTAATTCACGTTGAACTGCCGTGACAGACTCGTCATTTTGAATGAAGCTTTCGTACGCGTAAATACGGTGTTCTAAAAACCACAGGTGGTAGCTCTGACTGATAAACAAAAATGCTAAGACTCTATATGTATAAACCTAACAGTAACTAACTCCACCCTGATAGGCTATTACGGAGAGGAAGTGCTAGCTGGTTCAAAAACGTCCTCCTTCACTGCCCCACTCGGTAATTGTAAGTTTATCGGTAACATCGTTAAAAAGTTCAAAACGATTTTTAAATCTGTGCCTGTCATCCTGGACCTGTCTACGGAAGGCAAAGAGATATTTAACGTTCGGAGCATATGCAACCTAACGGGGATTGCAGTTGAAGCCCTTCGAAATATCGTTGGCCAGGGCCACCGATGCCAAATTCACAGCCATTTTGCCAGTAACTGTTACGCCAGGTCTAAGTGCCTCAAGTACCTAGGTAACCACGGCATTAACAACTGCCCCCACATGCCCAACACGGTTGAATCTCCGAGCTGCGTCAATTGCCGCGAGGACGGATACCCGGAAAACAATCGCGTGTGTTCCAAAGTGCCGCAAAGGAAGCAGCGCGGAGGTAGAAGCCGTCCTGGACGCGCAGGCTAAGCCAGTGTGTCTCGCTTTCAACAACCTGCCCTCACACCCGCACCACTCTCGCATCACCGCTCTCTCAGAACGATCTTCCTGCGCAACCACGATGAATAGAATAGAATAGAATAGAATAATTTTTTATTCAATATAGATCACATGTGTAATTCTTATTGAAAGTAATTTTTTACATTACCATTGGTTCTAAAAAAATACCTCTGTCCTTAGAAGAACCAGCAAGAAACCCAGCGGGACTTTTTTTTTAATGCAAATTTTACAATAATGGTTGTACAAACTATATAAGTACAAAATTTATTTTAGAAACAGCTTGGAAGCGATCACCTCATTCCCAGGGGTTCTTATCAACCATGTATTCATTTATAATATAATAACCCTTTTTATACAGTTTCAACTTAACAAAACATTTAAACTTGCTAATAGAGAGAGCCTGTACACTTTCCGGGACCTTGTTGTAATAGCGTATACATTGCCCCAAGAATGAATTACTGATTCTGTGGAGTCAAGAAACTGGTATCACTAGCTTGTGTTTGTTCCTAGTGTTTACAGAATGCACATCACTTTTTTTACTAAAACTATAGCGACTACCATCCCCGCGTCTACGGGTGCCTCTATAGGTCCCATAGCGGTAATGTCGACACAGACCGACTCATCGACCACGTCCAAATGGCTGCAGACTCCGTGCTACAACAGGTCCCACCCGCAGAGATCGTAATACTCGGTGATTTTAACGCCCACCACGCTGAATGGCTTGGTTCTCAATTAACCGATCATGCGGGAAGATCTGTTACTTCTAACACAACTGGTTACTTCGCCTACGCGGATCCCAGATGTGGAGGAACATGTACTTTCCCTGTTGGACCTTCCGCTAACCTTTCATCCAGATGGATATCAGGTCTCCGTCGTGCCTCTCTGGGCTCTTCGGTCCATTGTCTGATCCGGAGTACGGTGCCACTCACGCTCCCATCGCAGTTGCGATCTGCAGCTTGCCGCCGTGTTTGGCACGGTCGGCCGATTGGGACGGGATGTGGTCTTTTTTTGCATCCTACCCTGAGGGCGGGTTTGCTTCTCGCCGGATGATCCCAACATTGTTGCAGATTCTGTCGCTGATGTGGTACTTCAGGGAACGAAATTATTTATTCCATCATCTGTGGTACCTATCGGAGGGAAATATCAGCAATGGTTGGGTCGCTCCTGCAAAATTGCATCACGCTTTATACATGAGTGCTACCGAACCTGGGCTGACGCATCAACGTCCCGGAAGGTAATAGCTCTTAAAAAGAAGTATAATTCCACCTCCAGGTCCTTCAAAAGTGTCATTGCCAAGGCAAAGTCCAGAGCACATCGGCAGAATTGGCGAGAAACTAGTTCACCTCTCTTCTGGAACCCGTGCATTCTGGTCTCTCGCCAAGGCTGTCCAAGGAAACATCTGTCAGCCATCTCTACCAACTCTGCACAGGGTGGACGACTCACTGGCCCATGACGCAAAAGAGAAAGCCGATTTGCTAGGCTCTCTTTTTGCTTCCAACTCAACTCTAGATGACGGGGGGAACACACCTCCGACTATCCCGCGATGTAAGTGCTCCATGCAGGAAGTGCTGTTTACACAGCGCTCGGTGCGTAAAGCACTCCTCTCCCTGGACGTCAACAAGTCGAATGGGCCTGATGGAGTCCCACCTATTGTGGTAAATACGTGTGCTCCGGAGTTGGCACCGGTTTTAACTTGTCTTTTCCGGTACTTTTACTCCCTTGGCGTAGTTCTGAACTCATGGATGACAGCTTTGTTGCACCCGATCCCTAAAAAAGACGACCGCTCAGATCCGTCCAACTACAGGCCTATTGCTATCACCTCCTTATTCTCAAAAGTAATGGAAACCATTATTGCCAGTTCATGCGGTACCTTGAGGATCATCAGCTGATTAGTGACCGCAGTACGGTTTCCGTCGAGGTCGCTCAGCTGGTGATCTTTTAGGTTACCTAACTCATAGATGAGCGAAAGCAGTGGAGTCCAAGGGGGAGGCGTTGGCCGTTAGTTTGGCATAGCACATAGCGAAGGCCTTCGATCGGGTTTGGCACAAAGCACTTCTTTCGAAGCTGCCTTCCTATGGGCTTCCCGAGAAATTGTGCAATTGGATCACCAGTTTTCTTGCAGATCGGAGCATCAAGGTCGTAGTAGACAGTGTATGCTCCGACTACAAGTCCATTAACGCTGGTGTTCCACAAGGCTGCGTGCTATCACTAACGCTGTTTCTTCTGCATATCAATGATATGTTGCAAGCCATTAACATTCATTGCTATGCGAACGACAGCACTGGTGATGCTTTATACACCGGCCGTACTAATATTTCTCGGTAGAACGTCGCCGAGTACCGGAACAAACTTGTGTCTGAAGTCGAGACTTTGTTGAACAAAGTCTCAGACTGGGGGCGACTAAATCTAGTCCAGTTCAATCCTCAGAAGACACATGTTTGCGCGTTTACCGATAAAAAGAACCCCTTTGTCGTATCTCCTCAGTTTCAAGGCACTCCCCTTGTTGCCTCAGCCAGTATCGGAATCCTCGGTGTCGACAAATCGATTGACGTGCAGTTTCATTGTCACTTGGAAGAGAAGGCCAAATTGGCCTCTAAAAAGCTTGGCGTGCTCAGCAGATCGGGACAATATTTTATGCCAGCACACCGCTTGCAACTTTACAAGGCGCAGGTTCGGCCTCACATGGAATACTGTTCCCATCTCTGACTTCGGTTCCGGTCGTTGTAGCGATCGGACGTGTCGCGAGCTCGCGCTTACTTTGTTTTCTTTCATTGCGTTATTTATAGTATTATTGTTCTGTTTTATTGCTTTTTGTTATATATACTATTCTTTTTTTAGTATATAGTTGTTTTAGCCAAATATAGGCATTTGAGACGCCACCCAATCACGTTCGACTTAGCGAATCGCCCAATGGTACCAGGTGTCACGCGAGTTGTGGGGAGGGGGCAGCGGAAGGCAGCTTCTTAGCGTTTGGCGCTGGCGGGCGAGAGACAGTAGCTCGCGGGCCACGGTGCAGTTAATTAGCGTATCTCGGTGACCGCTGCAGAAATTTCGCGCGACCGATTTTGGGTTATGGTCTAGATTTTTAGAATTTGTGCGCGTTACTTCGCTACGTAATTGTGGTTTCGTTAAAACCGCCTCGGTTTAGTTTGTCTAGGTTTTAAGTTGGTGATAAGAGGCTTGTATTGTATTTGACTGATTAACTTGTCAAAGCTCGGCAAATCCAATTAGATTCTCAAAATTATTTAATATCGAACGAAGGAGCTTAACTGTGTTTGTAACGCTGAACCGTGTGACTCATGAAGAGATCGCGTTAGTTCCCTATTTGTAATTTAGTGATAAATGAATCCGGAACATTGAATGTTGAACTTTGAACTACTGTTTGTTACTTGTGTCGGGTATCACGTGTTCGATTCTACGATGAACGTTGAATTAGTCAAATTGAAGTTAGTTTAATGTACAATAAAGTTGATAGACTGAAATAGTGTAATTTCAGTCTATTCTATAAAAAAATTCGATCCTATAAAAAATTTTTTTTATAGGATCGGGTGACAAACGAGCATACAGTCCACCTGATGGTAAGCGGTTACTGTGAACCATAGACATCTACATCTATCCTCAATAAAGAATCAAGATGCAGATGCGTTGTCACCCGTGAGGACTAAGATGGAATGCCTCTTTGCCAGTAAAAAGGGTCTCCGGTTCTCTACACTCACCATACGAGCTGCTATTTTACGATAGTTTTCTGTGAGAGCGTGGTCCTACCCCAGTCGAGCCGACCCATTCGTGCTACAACCATAATATAGCTGCAGCATGGCTCTACCACGTAGAGCTGTCCATTGGGGATGCCTGCTGGAGTGATGCAGCATTGTGGGGTAGCATGGAAACCGGCCGCTGCCAGGTCACCTCAGCTGGGCCAGGTTACCCACATATACACACCACTAAACACAACTTTACATGCATATACTCTACCTACGGCCTGACCGAGCCTTCGGGCGGTCTTAGATTCGGATCCAGGTACGTACTGTTGATTTTCCTAGCCTTCTCCCTATTGTGTAGTATGATAGGTCATTTTTCCATAAGGCCACTTGGGCCCGAACCCTCGGCTGCCCGTCGAGGAGGCTACTATGGACCCTAGCCAAGGCGATCTTTGCAGGGGCAGCTGTGGGCCGTAACAATAGTGTTGATAATAGTTTAAGTTGTTGTGAATTGACGCTAAAATAGATTGTTTTTTGGATTATTTGTGACAAGGTGACTTTAGTGGGTAGTGTTGGCATGTGGCTGTCAAAGTTGGGATTGGGTTTTGACGGGTCGTTCGAGTGCTTTCTAGAACCTTCGGTGGCTAATCGCCGCCAGGGGGCGATGGTATGCGACGCCATCTGCGGACGCCGTGCGCACAACCAGCACGGTTTGTGCTATCTGTGCCTGGCAGTGCAGGTGTGACGACTGTTGCGCTGCGCGCCGCTGAGTAGCGCTAAGTATGTGTCCACACCCTAGCGACACCTGTGAAAGCTAAGTTATACTATTTCCCGTGACAGTGACACTTTATTTATAGTTTAGGTTATATTTATTAGTTTAGGTTAGTGTCGCCAGAGGGCGCCACTATAGCTGTGTAGTCATTGACATCTTTTGATTGGGCGTATGACTGTGACACTTTTAGCTTTAAGCTACTTTTAAATTCTCTATTATTACGTTTTGGTCCTGGTGAGGTCCGCTAGAGGCCGTTGGTGTGTTTTTCCCACATACCTAGCGACTACTTGGGTCACTATAAATTTTTAGGACTTAGAAATTTTTTGTAAATTTTTAGTACCTTTTGCCTCCTTATATACGTGGACCATTGAGAATGCCCCTCCGGCGGCTTAATTTTTGAAGTTAAAAAGCTTTAATAATTTTTAAATTTTTGAATTTTTCTTTTTGCCTTTTGGGCTGAACCTTTTAAATATTGACACTGCACAGTGTAAGTAGAAAATTGTGGTGATGGGGGACGAATCCCCCTTTTTGTACCGCGAAAATCCCTGGCGCGCACGCCCCCCGGGGGTGCTTAGGCGAGCCCTGCAGGTCCGGGTGCGCAGAACCCGAACGGAAGTACAAGCACTACGGTTGAAAAGCGGCCGCTCCATTTATATAATAGATACCATAGCCACGACAGCGCCAGCCACTAGTTGCGCTGCGTGGCTTTGAAGACGACACTAAGAATGAGGAAATCTTGCCTGCCCTCCACGACCAAAATTTTGGTGAAGATGAGAAGTGGTCATAAGACGAGATAAGCAGGCAGTGCAAAGTCGCGTTTAAGAAATCGTGGAAGGGCAGCAGGCGAACTACAGTGGTGCTACAATGCACCTCTGCATTTAGAGATGCGTTGACGGCAAGGAAAAGACTGTACATAGGATGGGACGTAGTCGAACTCTGTGATTACATTTACGTCACCTGCTGCCAAAAATGCCAGCAGTATGGACATCCTGCCAAATACGACGGTTTACTTTACAAGCTGTATAAACTCATTATGCCTGATAGGCTCATCCACATCATCAAAGCCTTCATTTCCAAACGCCACTTTCGCGAAACGCCTAGTAAAGGCCAGAGCCTTTCAAGGCTCAGTCCTCTCCCCACTCCTCTTCAAACTCTTCACGAGTGATATCCCGAAGAAGCCGGTAGTTAATACTGCTTTTTTCGTCGATGACACGAAACTTTTCGTCGCCCATCATAATAAAAGAATACTCGGGCAGATGCTCCAAACAGCCGTCAACCGCTTGGGCAGTTGGTTCCGCTTATGGAGATTCCAAGTGAATCCTGAGAAAAGTGTAGAAATTTACTTTCAAAAGCATCCCGTTCGCAACCGTAAATTAACACTGTACATTTCTACGGTAACTAATAACATGGTAACTTAAAATTCAAATAAAAACCGTCGAGAGAAATAATTTACGCACGTGACATTTCGTGACTAAACGTCGTCCTTGCCATTTCGACTGTTCTAACTCGCGTTTACATATCTGACACGCGCTCTATAGCTTGTTTATAAATACTTCAGCCTTTACCGCATTAAATAGTACGCGAAAAGCTTCACATCACATATCTTCACTTGCTCCAACCGACGGTTGTCATGCTTTTTAATTAAAAGCATGACAACCGTCATTTATGAACGTTTTTTTTTTTAGTAAGCAGCCCTGTACCCCTGTATTTGGAATGAAATTAGCTTCATAAATCATAAATCTTTATTTGCAAGAATCACGGTATATAAAAGATGTTACAATTTATATAGTGCAGTCGTGTTTCTCTAATAATAGCATGAAAATTATAATTTATTAATGTTAATAATTATTTAAATCTAAAAGCTCTTTTAAGTCATAAAAGCATTCAATTTTTAACCAATTATACAAATGTTTCTTATATAATCTTTGGCCTAATAATTTAAATTCTTTAGGTATTTATTATATATTTTTACACAAATATTTAGGCAGCTTTTGTTATATTTAACGAGCCTAGGATCGTCGCGAATCTAGGACAAGTTTGTCTGGGTCACGTTGATATATCTGTCAAGTGGTTAACAAATTAATGCAATTACTAATATCAACTTACCTGTTTTTGCACGGCAACCAGGTATTAGGGATCAGAAAAAAAGTAGGCAACCCAACTATTGCATATTGTGCATGTTGTATACTTACCATTGGAACTCAGTTCATTTGGCAAGCCAGTCAGTGAAATTTGAGAAAAATATTACAATACTTTAAAGTAATTATAGCTATGAACATATTGTTTAAGCAATCTTATTGACATAATATGTTTAGAAACATATTTTATTTCATAAAAATAATTTTAATTCGGTTAACACATGGGTGAAGGTTGATCTTACTTCGGATATTAGACTAAATTATTCAAAGTATAAAATACGACCTAAAAAATTAAAAATAACAGTTGTATGAACGAAATAGTTCAACTCTTTCACTTTAATATTCAACCAGGTTATAACTTATGTGATGGGTAACTTTTATCCGCCGATTGAAAAATCGCCCCATAGTCGTGTAAATTCGTTTCCCATCCATTCAATTCCATCCTGGACAGATAGAATTGCAGAACTTAAAAGTCCACTGCTGAACATAGGCATCTATTCTAGATTGTCTAATAGGGAAGATTTATCGTTAGTTGGTGAGCTTGGTAGACGGGTTAACAACCGTAGTTTTTGAGTTGTTAACCGACTTTAAAATAAAATTAGTAAATTCTTTATTAACACAGATTCTTTGCATTTATGTAACGTTTGTGAATCAAATGAACAATAACACTGGTATGTTGTTCACGTTTCCTAAAATTAAATACACAAAAATCCTCCAAGTTTCTTTAGATAAAATATAGCCTCAACAACTCCTAGCATTTTCGATATCTATATGTAAAGCTTCATTAAAATCAGTTCAGTTATTCCAAAGTGTAGCCCGGGCAGATAGACTGACAAAAATTTGAAATGGGTTCTCATTTTTATTGGTATGCATATAACCTTCTTAATTTAATTTAAGGCAGTTATTTCGATATTATAGACATACACTTTTGTTAACTTATATGTTTAGATTACTTTATTTGTTTCACGTCACTGTTTATTTTGTACGTACCTCAAACCGTTAGTTGGCTTTTGAATTTCCCAAACAATAGACTTTTTGTATCAAAACGTTTTCCAATTTTAGAATTGTTCCCGTCATTCAGAGCGACAACAGTATACATGAAATTCACGCTCTACTTTTATAACAAATATCATAAATAATTAGAATTTTATGTAGCGTTTATTTCACGAATTGAATATAATATAATCTTTTTTATCAATATATGTAGATTTTAAATAATAGTAATTGTACGTCATTAATTAACTAAACAATAATACAATACAATGTTTATTTATTACGACAGGTAAAATGTATAATATATACTAGCTGACCAGTCAGACGTTGTTCTGCCCTTTCCGACGACCATGTGTCCAAAAAAAATCCTTAAATTCACAATAAAAAAAAATTCAGCGTCACTTATCGGGTAAAAACTATTCTATCTCTCAAGTTGGACCAAACTGTACACATTGTGAAACATTTTATTGAAATCAGTTCAGTAATTTAGGAGTTCATCGCGGACAAACAACGTGACACGTAATTTTTAGATTATTATTTTTATATATAAAGATTATATATATGTGGACATGACTATAAAATACTGGCCAGTTCAAAAATAAAGTTTTACTCTAACAAAGCGTCATATCTGTGGTATCATGGCAACCGTTGTTGTTATACAAGATTTTTGAAATTAACATCATCGGAAAAGCGTACCTTATGCTTGCGATGAATTGCTAATGATCTGTTTATTATATTTTCTTGTATTTTTTTATTTCTTTTCGCCTACATCAGAAGTGGGATAAAGTCATTGCCCACATATTATCTATACAAATAAATAAAATTAAAGTGTCTGTTTGTAATGTAAAAATTACAGTTTTTTATTAAATGTATATGAAAGTAATTAGGGTACTTATAACTAAAATACAAATTTTCAAATTTTTGTCTGTCTGTCTGTCTGTTTGTTCCGGGTAATCTCTGAAACGGCTGGACCAATTTTGACGGAACTTTCACTGGCAGATAGCTGATTTTATAAGGTGTAACTTAGGCTACTTTTATTTTAGAAAAATAATTAGGGTTCCGCACAAAAAATTAAAAACCTTAACACGCGTGCGAAGTCGCGGGGAACAGCTAGTCTTCGAATATTGTGATAAAAGCATAGTGCCGTGCCGATGCTGTTGGCGTGCGATGTCGCGGGCGGATTATTTAACGCTGCTGCCGACATTTGCCTTAAATGTTGCATTAAAAAAAATATTTTGTAGTATAATAAGTGGTTAACTTTTCATTAGTTGAGAGAAATTCCTGAGTCAAGCTTATTTCAATTGATCAACCTGAGACTATTTGAGTGTTTAATGACCCTGTTAAATTGTAGAAATGCTTACTTCATTTTATTTTGTGTGATGACTATGTCAACAGCCATACCGTAGCCACAGATCAAATAGGGGGTGCAGTGCGAGTGTGGTGTTGGTAGAAGTCTAGTTTAGTCGTCGTTGTGATATAACAGGGATGAATGAACATAGAGATGAGTGTTCGTAAAAATAAATTGAAGTGTAGTATATATTTGTTGCGTAACGAACGATGAAAAAGGTAATAGCTTTTGAAAATTTTATTTTGTGATTATATTTTCCTTTTAACTGAATAAGTTGAGGTAGAATTAAGCATTAAATAAGTTGCCAGAGGTATTTTCAAGCGTTCATACTCTTAATCACTTTTATTACTATTTGGTCGCATTATACAAATTGGCGCGTAGTTGTAACTACGATTTACATGCGAGGCATTAGGAGCAATGAACATTTGATGATGTGATGGAAGGCCTTTGTCTCGTAGAGACTATTGTTGTGGTGATAATCGTTGTCTCTACTGCCGTGTAGTGGCGGTTAAGAATATCCATTACCCCATATCTTCCCGTGGGTGTCGTAAGAGGCGACAAAGGAAACAGGCAGGAGATGGACAGCAGAATCTTCCTGGTAACGGTAAAAATACAATAAAAAACTGCGGTCCCCAACCCGCTCGCCAAGCGTGGCAACTATGGCAATATACCCCCCATGATGA
This sequence comes from Parnassius mnemosyne, assembly GCA_963668995.1. Classification (NCBI taxonomy): domain Eukaryota; kingdom Metazoa; phylum Arthropoda; class Insecta; order Lepidoptera; family Papilionidae; genus Parnassius; species Parnassius mnemosyne. The sequence goes on along the minus strand of CAVLGL010000084.1, from coordinate 17,209,179 downwards.
AAGTTACAAAGA